>LR990927.1:15320904-15920904 GCA_905163415.1 Noctua fimbriata | reverse complement strand
CCAGCAACCACGTGAAGGGCATGTGAATTTGACAGTGATGCAAAGACAGAGGTGACCTGTGATAGGACTGCAAGTACTCTTTCCTAGTCCAAATATAAATTAATGTTTATCTCGTCATCGTCATCATCTGTCTAGTCTTTTCCCAATTATTTTGGGGTCGGCTTTCAGTGTCACCGGATGCACCCGAATACCAGTATTTTACATGGAGCGACTGCCTATTTGACCTCAACAACCCAGTTAATATTGGGTAAGAGACGATACCCCTTGGTAAGACTGGTTGTCAGACTTTCGGGCCTCTGACTACATGTTACAACTGTCAAAGTTTTACAAATGATAGCCGAGACCAACGGCTTTACGTGCTTTCTGAGGCATGGAGGAAACTTGGTATGTAATGGGTGGTCACCCATCCACGGACCAACCTAAGCAAGCGCGGCTTCGCCTAACTATCAACCCGAGTGGCTGTTATTTTTACCACGAGCTCCTCCTGTTTATCTCGTCATGTACTTTTAAAATACTCGTGGATGTTGATTCACAAGGCCATCCAAATAGAACATCTAAGTAACTACCTACTTCGTACTACTGATCTCCGACGCTGATAAAGTAAACACGTATTTTTAGATTTCCGATGTACCTACGTACCTTTGTATGAAGCCCGGGAAACCGAAAGCTGCTTAACATTTTGTAAAAAAAATTGCGCGGAATTTGGTGCAGACTTTGATCAAAACCGTTTTTATCCGACTGCGGCAGTGTCCATGACGAGGGAAAATTATGAAAAAGGGTTTATGGTAGAAAATACAAATACAAACTACATAATTTAAACATCCAAAGTTTCTATGTAACTAACAACTTAAGTGCTGGTAATATAAATAAACAAGACGCAAAACGTGCTTACTAGAAATAGAAACATAGCTCGATGCTCAAGGCAATTCTAAGGAACTTCGGAATATATCCCTCATATAACGTACGATCCACAGTGAAATTCTCAGAACACGAACAAAATAAATGAGCAATAAAACTTCTGAGATGTTAAGTAATGTTTAAGCTGAGCAGCTTACGTGACATTCGATTCGCTTAGGTATGTTTTTTTTAAGATACTACAAGAATTTTCTCATTTCGTAATTTCATTAATGGTGAAACGAAATTGATTCCATGTACCTACTTTATAAAAATCTTAACTTCATACACTAAACCGCTTGGTCCAGAAACTTGAACCTTATGAAATGTGGGTGTACAATGTATTAGGCACACCTCTGCTTATCGTTAGGGTAAAATGCACGCGTCATATTAGGAGAGAAATTTTGAAAATTGTCCCGTAAAGTCATTATAAGTCTATGGGATGAAAGTGCTTTTTGCAATGAGACATCCATATATAATGAGGTCTCGTTTACTGTCAGTAGTTCGATCTACTTTCAATCTAGGTGTAGCTATGCCGGGGTGCGTTGTCAGAATTCCTCCTCGTGTGCCCGATGGCTGCCGGTCCCTCTCGATACGTCGGGAGGGAATAGCAGCTGCCGGGCCGGTGCACCCTGGGCGTGGGCAGTATCCTTCCCCGAGGAATGGGAAGAGATTCTTATTCCTTGGGGAATGTTACTGTCCATGGCTAATATTCTGACATGGGAGGGGTCCGTTTTGGACCAAGGGGGCGTTGCTCCGCGTGACCCTCTGAAAAGCAGAGGGCACAGCGGAGTAGCAAGGGCGGGCTCGGTGTGCACTTACCCTGCCTCCGAGCAGACAGTGAAGGACGCAGTCGTTCACTGTCCCCGTCGATATCGTAATCCCACCGTTGAAGTGTCGTGGATCACGTCTCGCGGCTTCGATTGGGACCGAGGGTCTTGGCTTAACCGCCCGGACCGCGAGGTAGAAAACCTCTATAAAAAGTTACCCCGAATCTCAAGCGGCGGCGCACCGCGAGGAGATGTATGGCTGACGGGTTCCTATGGAAAATCAGTTGCTAGTGCGAACCACTGCCGGGCCTGGCTATGGCTTATCTGGGTACAGGGGGCACTGCCCAGATGGACTCTTTATTTCCCCCATACTCGTGGGAACAACATGGAAAATTGTTTAAAAAAAAAAACTGCCGATAACGGCGAAGCAAAGGAGGGGAGGGATGCGGGGTCGGAGTCCGGCGCCGCATCCAGCGATGTGAGCGCGGGAGGCTCAGAGAGCTCCCGGCGCGGGAGGCCCGGGACCACTGCGGTGAACGGGAAGTTCTTCCGCAAGCGGTCCTGGCCGGAGGGCGACCAAGGGTCGTCATCGGAGGGAGAGCTGGCCTCGGCTCGCAAGATCCCCACCAGTAAGCGAGGAGGGATCCGCGGCAAGGGGAGAGGCCTCTCTGCCGCCGAGAGGTCGGCGCGGCTTGCCGAGGAGGGGCGCCACCCGGGGGTGGCCGGTCGCGGGGTGGCCCGTTCGGGCTCCTCTGGCGACGAGGTGGGTGCAGACGGCGGCTCTGAGGCGGAGCGTAAGGCCGGTTTCGCGAAGGAGGTGGAGGCGGCGCTGAGGGCTGTCTCTTGTAAACAGAAGCCCTCCACCAGGCATAAGGCCATGCCTGCAGCGATCGCCTCCATCATGGCGTCAGCGGAGGCCAGATATGGGGGGCCCCCGTCAAACGAAGTGGCCAAACTGCGGGCGGAGGTCGCTCGCCTGACGGCTGCCACGGAGCTTCTCCAAGAGGAGAACAGGAAGCTCCGAGCAGACTTGGCCGGTCTGCGCGAGGCCGGCCCCCGCAAGGCGCCCCAAAATGGGGGCCAGCAGCGACCAAGCCAGCCCGTGCCCGTGCCGGTTGAGAACCAGGTCCTGAACCTGGTTCGGCAGGAGCTGGCTGCCTTCCAGGCGCGGTTCTCCGTCCTGGAGGGCATTGTCCTGCGCCCCCCCCTTGCGGCAAACAGGGCGTCCCCGGGCCCGAGGGTAGCCACATATGCGGCTGCTGCGGCCTCCGCACCGGGGTCGTCTGGCCGGCCCTCCGGCAGGGTTGCGTCGGCCCCCGAAGGGCCGGCTCTGGCGAAACCGGCTCCGGCCAAGAAGGCGGCAGCCCTGAGGCAGGGCAAGGTGGCGGCCCAAAAGAAGGGCAAGGCGGTGACTGTGCCAGCGCCAGCCGCGAGACAGCTGCCACCGCCGCCCCCCCCGCCCCCTAAGCCTTCTGCGGCCGAGACCGGGTGGCAGGTGGCCGGAGAGAGGACGAGGGAGCAAAAGGCGGCCAAAAAGGCCAGGAAGCGGCAGCGCAAGCGCCAGCAAAAAGAGCGGAGCGTCGCGGCAAGGCTCAGCGCCCCGAAGACCGCAGCTGTAGTGATTACACTACAGCCGGACGCGGAAAAGAGGGGCGTGAGCTACCGCGACGTGCTCGCTAAGGCGAGGGCGACGGTAGATCTCGGGGAGCTCGGGATCACCGGGGGCCTCCGCCTCAGAGTCACCGCGACAGGGGCTCGAGTGCTGGAGATCCCCGGCGAAACCCGTGGCTCGTCCGCGGACGCTCTGGCAGAAAAGCTTAGAGCGTCCCTAAATGCGGACGAGGCCCGAGTGTCCAGGCCCGTCAAATGCGCAGATCTGCGCATCATGGGTCTGGACGACTCGGTGACCGAGGAGGAGGTGGTGGCCGCCGTCACCAGGACCGGTGGGTGCCCTGCTGAGCAGGTCAAGGCAGGCACCTTACGTCCGGACCTGTCGGGCATGCGAACCGTAACGGTAAGCTGCCCTGTGACGGCGGCGAAAGCCATTGTGGAGGGCCGAAGGCTCTTGGTGGGCTGGGTTTCGGCGCAGGTTAAGCTGCTGGAACCCAGACCTCTGAGGTGCTTCCGCTGCCATGTGGGGCACCATGTGTCGGTCCGGTGCACCTCGGAGGTGGACCGCAGTGGCCTATGCTTCCGCTGCGGCCAGCCCGGTCACAGGGCCGCGGCTTGCTCCGCCGCGCCGCACTGCGCTGCATGTGCGGCAACCGGCAAGCCGGCCGATCACCGGGCAGGGAGCAAGGCCTGCGGTACACCCGCCAAGGCCAAGGCCAGGGGCAACGGAAGGCCCTCCACCTCCACCGCCAAAACCCCCACCGTCGCCATCACCGCAGCCGCCGCCACTGTCGCCGCCGCGGCCGCCACTGCTGCAACTTCTGCAGCGGGGCCCTCGCAGGGGGCCCGGGAGGGGGCTGAAATGGAGTGCCAATAACGGCCCCATTACGCCTTCTCCAGGCGAACATCAACCACTGCGCCTGCGCTCAAGATCTGTTGATCCAGAGCATGGCGCAGTGGTCGATTAACATCGCCGTGGTCTCTGAGCCGTACTTTGTCCCGCCCAGGGATGACTGGGTGGAGGACCTTAGCGGCTCAGTGACCATAATTGCGTCGGCCGCCGCCGGTACCCCGACCCTTGAGAGTGTCAGGAAGGGTCAGGGGTGCGTAGCAGCACGGTTCGGGGAGATCGTTGTAGTGGGAGTCTACTTCTCTCCGAACCGAACTCTCGCCGAGTTCCACAACTCCCTCAGGGAGTTGAGTGTCGTCATCGGGAGCCATTCACTCCCCGTGCTTGTGCTCGGGGACTTCAATGCCAAGAACTTGGCTTGGGGTTCTCGTTACACGGATGTGCGGGGTAGGATGGTGGAGGACTGGGCACTGGAGACAGGCCTGGTCGTCCTAAATCGGGGTTCTGTCCCCACGTGCGTGCGGATGCAGGGTGAGTCGGTGGTGGACATATCGTTCGCTAGCCCCGCCCTGTCGCCGCGTGTCGTTGACTGGCGCGTCATGGAGGGGGTGGAGACCTATTCCGACCACCGGTACATCCGGTTCGACGTCTCCACTCAGACCTCAAGCGCGCCGGTCCTACAGGCCCCGAGTGGTCCGCGATGGGCGCTGAAGCAGCTGGACCGGGAGCTCCTCCTGGAAGCCTCGATCGTGCAGGCCTGGGTGTCATCACCGGCCAGGCCTGCCGACATCAACAACGAGGCGAGTTGGTTCCAGGAGGCCATGTCCGAGATTTGCGACGTGGCAATGCCCCGAGTTCGGCCAGGAAGCGCCCGACGTCAGGTGTACTGGTGGTCGCGAGAGCTGACGTCTTTGCGTGAGGCGTGCGTTGCCGCGCGGCACCGGTACGCCAGGCATCGCAGGCTCCGCATCCGCCCTCCGGATGCGGCAGCCATTGAGGCGGAGCTTTACGAGGGGTACAGAGCGGCGAAGACCGCCCTCCAAGAGGCTGTCCGGCGGGCCAAGAACCTGGCCCGCGAGGAGATGCTGGAGTCTCTGAACGGAGATCCGTGGGGGCGCCCTTACAAGATGGTGCGGGACAAACTCCGCACCCGGGCCCCCCCGCTGACGCAGAGTCTCCGGCCTGAGCTCGTGGAGGACGTGGTGAGCGCTCTGTTCCCTTCGCGAGGGAGGCATCCTCCCCCGCCTATGGCTCCGCCGCCGCTTGCGGTGCCGGACGCGGACCACACCGATGACGACGTTCCGGAGGTGACTGGGGTAGACCTGGGAGTGGCGGTACGCAGGCTGAAGGCCAGAAATACCGCCCCGGGACCCGATGGCTTGCCTGGCAAAGCCTGGGTCCTGGCCTCTGAGGCTCTCGGGCCCCGACTGGAAGGGCTCCTAAGCGCATGCTTGGAGAGAGGCCAGTTCCCGCTTCGTTGGAAGACGGGGAAGCTGGTCCTCATCCGGAAGCCAGGGCGCCCTGCGGACTCTCCGTCCGCATACCGGCCCATCGTGTTGCTCGACGAGGTGGGCAAGCTCTTTGAAAGAGTTATTGCTAACCGCCTCGCCGGGCACCTCGCGGGGATGGGGCCGGATCTTGCGGAACACCAGTTTGGTTTCCGCAAGGGGCGCTCGACGGTGGACGCCATCATGCGCGTGAGAGCCCTCACGACGGGGGACGCGGTTTCCCGGGGCGGGGTTGTATTGGCGGTGTCTCTTGACATCGCCAACGCCTTCAACTCCATGCCCTGGAGCTGCATTGGGGAGGCACTCCGGTATCACCGGGTGCCGACCTACCTTCGTCGTGTGGTCGGGGATTACCTGACGGATAGGGCCGTCATCTACCCCGGTCGGAGCGGAGAATGGAACCGGCGAGAGATGTCGTGCGGTGTTCCACAGGGATCGGTTCTGGGACCGGCCTTGTGGAACATCGGTTACGACTGGGTGCTGCGCGCCGACCTCCCTAGCGGCGTCAGCGTAGTCTGCTACGCTGACGACACGCTGGTACTGGCACAAGGGAGGTCGCACGAGGCGGCGGCCGAAAACATGACACGCGGGGTTGCGATAGTCGTGGAGAGGATCCGGCAATTGGGTCTCGAGGTGGCATTGCACAAGTCCGAGGCCATGTGTTTTCATGGGCCTCGGAATGCGCCACCGTCGGGATCCCTACTGACGGCGGGAGGGGTTTCCATCGGCGTCGGGTTGACGCTGAAGTACCTGGGACTCGTCCTTGACAGCCGGTGGAACTTCGTGGAGCATTTCCGACGTTTGGCCCCCAAACTGGAACGGACCGGGGCTGCCTTCAAGCGGCTCCTGCCCAACCTGGGGGGTCCAAACGCCTCCTGCCGGAGGCTCTACGCGGGGGTCGTGCGGTCCATGGCCCTTTACGGGGCCCCGGTGTGGGCGCGTTCTCTGAGGCGGCAAGCCGCCCGCTACCTGAACGCGCCCCAAAAGGGGATAGCCCTAAGGCTAGTCCGGGGGTACCGCACGATCTCCGGTGAGGCGGCGAGCCTCCTTGCCGGATTGCCGCCATGGGATCTGGAGGCGATAGTCCTCGCACGCCTTCACGAATGGCGCGCGGAGGCACTACGTCGGGGGGAAACTCCGCTGCCGCGGCAAATCACCGCTCGGCGGACAGACCTCCGGCGCGATCTCATGGTGACATGGAATGAGCGACTGTCGCAACCCCGTGCAGGGCACGCCACCATAGTGGCGATAAGTCCCCTCTTTGAGGAGTGGCTAGAGAGGCGCCACGGCGCCCTCACCTTCCGCCTGACGCAGGTCCTCACCGGACACGGTTGTTTCGGGAGGTTCCTGCACCGAATCGGGCGGGAGGAAACGCCCGGGTGTTTCCACTGTGAGGATCGTCCGGAGGACACGGTGCAGCACACTGTGGAGGCTTGCCCTGCTTGGGCGGAGCAGCGCCGTGTCCTCGTAGAGGCGATTGGCGGCGGCGACCTCTCGCGCCCGGCCCTGGTTCAAGCCATGGTCCGGAGCGAGAGGGAATGGGAAGCCGTCACCTCCTTCTGCGAAGCAGTCATGCTAGTGAAGGAGGTGGCGGAACGTGAGAGGGAAAGAGCCTCACGTCCCAGCCGCCGCGGGAGACGCCCTGGGCGTCGGGGGTCACGTGGTGGCCCCCGGCCACCGTAGGCGCGGGCCTGTGGACGGCGAGTTTTGGGCTAGCTCGCCGTCCGGCCGTCTTATGACGACAGGCCGTGTCGACGGCGCGTTCGTGTTCCACGCGCGCCTCAAAGAGATGTCAGCAACCACGTAGGGGTCCGCACGGGCCGATGCCTGCCAGGGCTGCGGGACTGTTCGAAAGAGATACCGCGGCCCTGGAACACAAAAGCAAAGGCAAAGAAGGAACATGGATGGGTTTTAGTCAGTACAAGTCTGACACTCCCTTCCGCTCCGCCCAGAGCGGGGGGGGTCATTTGATGATTTCCCATCCTAAAAAAAAAAAAAAAAAAAAAAAAAAAAAAAAAAAAAGGTGTAGCTATGCCATGCTCTACTTCATGTGTCAAGGTTTATTGCATGTTTCACAATCAAACTTTTTCGCAGCGCCTGTACATTATATTACACGATACAAAAATAAGTATCGTTATAACTACTTAAATAGCAATTCCTGGAGAACAACGTATGTAACCGTTAATCATAAGCCAGTTAAGCTCTTACTCCGAATGTGCGCATAAATCAAAACTTTGCGCTCGTTTTCTGAATTGTTTCTTGTAAGCATCTTGCGAAGGGAAGGTTGTATTTTTAAGTAAGTATGTGCCAAGAATTGGAAGTAAAAGATGAACTTTTTACCTAGAAATAGGACACTGACGGAAGAAATGGGTTGATAATCTGAGAACTGCCAATGAGACTTAGTGGATCTTCGACATCAAACACTACTCAGCATACATACATAGTCTCACCCGTTTTTCCTACGGGTATAGGCAAAAACTACAGAAAGCCACTTTCTACGATCCTTACATACTCCTTTCGCCTCGTTCACGTTCATGTAGTTCTGTTCAAACTTTATGGCGGCTCGGAAGTTAGCTGCGAGTGACTGTCTGTGCATTATACAGTCAAGACGACGCGTCATCTGCGCCCCGCTGATACCTAAAATTGTGTTCTGCGCAGCTTTACGGTAAATATTGCGAGCCGCTATAAAGTTTGGACCTCTATACCTGGGCAGTTCGTCACTCGCAGCTAACTTCCAGTATAAAGTTTGAACAGAACTATACCTACATGAAGTCATGCACGCACGCAAATTGCGATTACTACTCACCTGTCCTTTCTGAGGAACCTCACTAATAAGGCAGATGTGAGTGGGAACGCCGGGAGACGACGTACCAGAAGGATATATTCAGCATAGTTCTTTTAAAAACTAATCGATTAAAAAAAAACTGAACTTTCTAATAAAATTCGTGGTTTCCCTGTATGAGAGAAGCTTTTGTCCTGCATGCGTCGAGATAACCAGCCGGTATTGTTATCCTATTTCGATACCTCTCTTTAATATTTTACGTTCCACATTGATAACAAGCCATAAAATTACACTAACAGCGATATCACCACAGGTAGAGCAAGTTAGGTTAGTTTTGCACAAAATTTTACTAACGTTCAGTAGACTATAAAAAAAGATTGCGTTGTGTATTGGTTTTAAGAGCAGCCAAGCGTGAGACGATAATATTTTAGGTGGTGGCTTCCACTGGTTATACTTAGGTACGTACATACTTACAGTATACTAGTGCTAGGTACTTTTATCACTGTTTATACTGTGCATTATGAAGTTCAGTTTTGAGAGCAGCGGTGGCCCAGTGGTGGCAGCCCCGACTTACGAACAGTAAGTCGCGGGTTCGAACCCAGGCAGGCGCATTACTTTGTGTAAAGTATTTCATCACCACTGCTCTCAAAACGGTGAAGGAAAACATCGTGAGGAAACCGGCATGTCTTAGAACCAAAAATTCGAAGTCATGTGACATCGGTAGATGTCACATGACTCTCGCACTGGGCCCGCGTGGTGGATTATAGCCCACTCCCTCCGGAAAATTATAGGCTGATTATGCTATGCTTATGCTATTATGAAGTTCGTTTGATTTTACCGACACTAAAACCGAAGTTTTATGGAGTGAACAATCATACACATCAATGATGATGACTCTCGGTTATCTAATGAACTACCGGTATAAAGATGAATCATCAAAGATAGAAGCACGACCCAAATCTGACTAACTTCTCCTCCCCCATAATCATCATAGCATTCGGTGACTAACAAACTGACGAAACTCTCGGCAGCACGGTCATATTACGTTCAGAAAATGCTGCTAATATATTTAGTACCTACTAACACAAGCTTTTATAAAACATTAAAATTAAAAACGATTACAGTATCGTTCTAAAAGACAATTGATACAATTAAGCGCCAATCTCCTAAAAGAACATGAAAAAATTAACATTAATTCTTCTTCTTTATCATGTGGTTAGTGCCTAACCTTGTGCCAGAGTTTTTATGCCGCCCATGGGCCTCTGACTTGGCTTTATATGCCGTCGAGAAATATCCCTCAAGCATGCTGGTTTCCTCACGATGTCACTACTGTGCTGTGCTGTGCTGGTTTCTTCACTAAAGCAAGTGATAATTATACATTATGCACATGGATCCGAAAAATCTGAGGTGCGTGTCTTGGGTTCCAACTTGAGACCTTTTTTTTAGGATGGGAAATCATCAAATGACCCCCCCCCGCTCTGGGCGGAGCGGGAGTGTCAGACTTGTACTGACTAAAACCCATCCATGTTCCTTCTTTGCCCTTTGTGTTCCAGGGCCGCGGTATCTCTTTCGAACAGTCCCGCAGCCCTGGCAGGCATCGGCCCGTGCGGACCCCTACGTGGTTGCTGACATCTCTTTGAGGCGCGCGTGGAACACGAACGCGCCGTCGACACGGCCTGTCGTCATAAGACGGCGAGCTAGCCCATAACTCGCCGTCCACAGGCCCGCGCCTACGGTGGCCGGGGGCCACCTCCAACTTGAGACCTAAGACTTAACATTAATTAACAAAGACTTTCACAATACAAAACTACTTCTCAACTTACAAGCGAATTGGACTAATGAAAAATCAAGCCCCTTCAAGTTCCACTTTTCATTAACAAACTCTTCGAAAGATAACACCGAAGGGCCAATAAGCAAGAACTGAAAACTTCCAGAGATCCTTGAAACACTCAAATCAAGATCGACACCGTATAACTAAGCCATTGTGCAAGTTCTGCTCACCAATAAATTGTGTCTGCGACCAATAGTTGGGAAGTTCCCGGTCATCGATTTTCTTACGTTCAGACCACAAATTGTGAAACTTACTCCACCATTGTTGTGGGCGGTGCAATATGGACCGTCCGCTTGTAGATTGCAATGACTTTTGTAACTTTTGTCGCCATTGTTGGAGCTTGGTAGTGGAGGTCGCCTTTTGATTGTCGGCGACGTGTATTGAGGGATGTGGTCAGGCATTGTTGGCGTTGTTGCATTCATTATTTGAGTCTGGCTATGACACTAAAAGACACATTGAGAGGTATATACGGTTTCAAAGTATGAGAACAAGCATCTGAGAACATTACCATCCCTACCGATTTTATTACTACGCAAGATAGCCCCAAATTACGTATAAGAACATAAGGGGGACCCAAATATCTCTGGTAATATTTTATTGCTAATGCTCTAACAAATATGAGCGAACACTTATGTATGGTGCAGACGGCCGCAAATAATCCCATAAGCCGCCCTTAATTTGAATAACGCTTTGCAATTGTGTACAGTTAAGAGTGGTGCGAAATATGTGGGTGCTTAATTTAGGTATGATTTGCTGGATGATAGTTATTATGTGGAGTGTTTTGTAATTGTAAGTGTACGTTATTAAATACTTAGAGACTTGCAGTGAGATTGTGGGATAAAATTCGTGAGAAAAATAGAGAAAAGTAGAAAATTCGAACTTCGCTGAAAACAAGGATATTAATCCATTGGCAATTGATGCTTTGCCCATAATTATTCAAAACTTTTCAATAGCAGAACAAAAACAAAAGCAAAAAAGTTGGAGTCTTCCGACTACGCACGATAAACCATTAATTTCGGCTATTATTTCTAGATTTTAAGCCCTGGAAGGTAAGAAGTCTGACCACCAGGCTTTTCATGTCAAATATAGCATTTAACTGCATCCTGGTTGGAGTTGAAGTCGACCAGAAGATAGCTTGGAAAACTGCCTAGCGGCAGATGATGCTGATGATCATCCACATCGCCTACACTGACGCACATACAAAAACTGTTCACCCATTGTAAGAGGCAGTACCTACAAAACGTCACATGTTCCGTACAACATCATATTCATACAACCTTCATTAACCCATTCCGTAGTCTACACAATCTGTACTTAGTAGCAGAGAGCGGGAGTCAGCTGGTGTAGTACAAAGCACTTTATAACAACTCTGGGCTTAGTAAGGAAGCACTTTAGTGCAGGTCGAGTTCGGTGGCACTCAATATGGGACATGCGAGTGAAACATTTAGAGAAAGGTCTCCTGTTAGCGTTGTTTAGATAGGTTGGGCTGTTAATGTGTTTGGGTACTAAAGGTTAAGAGACCTTTTATAGGTGGGTTTTGGGACCTTGCTAGATTTTCCTTTATCCAATAAATTCGAAGGATGAAAAAATAGATAAATATTCATCCAAGTCACGCCTGTACCTACCTATTCCACGGAGCGATAGGCAAAGGGAAAGATACACCGATTTAGCCAATCATCAATTGAGACTATTTACTTTTAATGCTCAAAAGATAGGTAGTATACGTACCTACACAGTCAAGAGAGCAAGCATATTCCCGAAAACCATTTGATCATCTTAGTTTTTTGGAAAAATACAGAATAGGTTGGTACTTACCTTTCTTTTAAATTATTAAGCGTTGAAAAATGCCCGACGCATACCGCACGGTCCGGACTGATGGCTTGATTATGTGGGGCTTGCAGCCACTAAAAAACACCCTACTGTTGCCTTGGCAAATGAGCCACGAGAACTGCCACGCATGACGTTCGCGACCCATCCAGCTCAGCCCGCCTCCGGGCACCAAACTCCTTTGGCGGTGTCTGAGCTCACCTGGGAGGTTGCCACTCCCTGCTTACCTTCTTTAGCCAGTTTCCTGCGTAAGAATACCTAGATGTTAAAAATAAGATACTTACGTTTATTAAATTTACACAAATTCCGACATTTCGACAACCTTCAGATGTCTTACCTTCCAAATTGAAGTCCTTCCCAATTTATAATTTCGTTTCCATCAAATTAAAGTCGAATCTCTCGACAAACATTAGTACAATATTCTATCTGGTTTAATAGGAGTCCTAGTATGGCGAGATGAAACAAAGAGACTTTCGAAGACAATGTTCCTTTCTATCGATTCAGGTCAAAGCTACGTCGGCTTGATCTCGAGTCGGAGAGTATTTTAATTAACAGAACACGAGAAAAAGAAGTTTTTATTGAAATTAGTTTTTATTCTTTCGTGTGGTGATGTCATTTTCTTTTTAAATTTTTGGGTAGATGGTTTAATTAGTTCTTGGCTGAAATTCTCGTGTAGTTTTTTTCTGAAATTCAATTTCATCTTGGCAGGTATTTATTTAAATTTATCTTTTATCAAATGGTTTACGTTTAATTACTTTTGATGTTGTAAAAAACTTTAAGCTGTTTTAAAATTAAAAACAGATCGCTAGTTACGTACCTACGTCATAGTCATTAAGCTTTATAAGTGTTTTAATTAGTTTCTCTTCCTCACACAACTGCCGACCATTAATTTGAAGTTCAGGTCATACAAAACGTAATTGGTAGGTTTTTCTGGTTGTTAATTCTTAATGAGTACCTTATACCAAGCTCCGAGCTGAAATTCAGGTGGACCTTTACTTAATAAAAACGTTCGTAGAGTAGGTACCTAATGTTTAAACAAACCTGAAAGGACCCAAGATTTTTTGTAACCTTCGCTTTTCTTTGCCTAATCAGTTTTTTTCAACACTAATTTTCTCACGTCCACTCCCGTTATTACTTGAACTAAGACGCAAGCGACAAAGCTGGTCTCAATTTACTTAGCAAATACACCAAGCCAAGCCAACTGCGCCCAGCGCTACTAGATAGCTCACAAAAGCGGGCATTTAGTTTCCAAACTATTGGCTAGAGACACAATTTATGCTTACTCCACAACTTCGTCAATAGTTTTCGAAGATTGCACGAGGAGGTCGCCCCTGTGTAGGAAATTGGAACCTATTGTTTATGTGTTTCGGATATCGTATGATTAGTAATAAGGTGCAATGTGCTGGTTGCAATGCGACGGGAGAAAATGGGAACGTTTGGTTGTGGTCAGTAATGAAATAGTGGGTTATAAAGTGTGGGGAAACGGCATTATTGGAGACTGGGAGCTATCTTTTGTGGAGATATCATGGCGGGATTTTAAATAACGGATACAATGTGAACTTTGACAGAACTTGGGCCCGTCCTTCAAGAAGATAACAGATTAGAAAAAAAATGAAACAAAACATCAACTTGGGAAGCAGGTTTGATTACTTCATAAGCAAGCGGCTTGGCAATTATTAGTAGATATAGTTCAGACAAATTGGCACTTCATAAAGCCATCATTAGTCATTAACATTATGCAACCACAAGGAATGTATCCTTTGGGTAATTTGTTAGAAGCGTCGGTAGAGAGCACGTAGGGAGAGCCCCATTTAATGTCAGCAGGATTTTACGGGATGAATTATGTTAATAATTACCATATCCAGCCATACTAACTGCTGATCACTATAAAGCTAGTCGTAACGCTAGAGGACTCATGGATATGTTACGTCATTAACAGAGATTAAACAATGATTACGCGGAATGACGTAATAAGCTATACTTAAATAGAGGTTTGGTTTTGGGCGCGGGTTTGGTGTTCAAAAGTGGAACGGAGTCACATTGCATCAATAAATTGAAAGGTAGAATGCGAAGGGATACCTTCCAATTTATCGTCAGAGATTCCCGGAAATGTTTCGGAGCTAAAATACTGGTTAGACTGGGAGCCGACCTCGACATAATTGGGAAACGGCTAGGCAAATGATGAGTACCTAACCGTCACTTGAGTACTTATTACACAAGCAAACTGTGCTGACTATGGTTCAGCACAGCTGAGCTTTATACTGCTCTGTATCTTGACCTTATGTCTACCAACTCAGGAGACAGTGCTTAAAGAACAAGAAGGCCTGAAAATACCTTCTTCTTGGAAATACGACTGATAATTGCATGCTTTCAATGATTTTGAAATGCCTTTAATTGGGAGATTACCAAACTGACAAAATCAACTATTTCAATTGAGGCTTGAGCCGCTGGCGTTATATGTAAATCAAGAGACACTTATTACCTTGTTCCAGTACGTGGGCGTCAATGGAAATCGGAATAGAGACAAGAGAATATGCCGAAGTCAAAACTGTACTAACATAGCAAACAATGGGAAGCTCGGTCTTTCCACACCTAAACACGTTTCTATTTCATTCCCTTTTCAAGTACTTGATCCCACGTCAAAACCCAACAAAATCAGTCGGACATTACCGAAAATGTAAAGAGGAACAAAAGGAATAAATCAAAATTTGATTGGAATCGTCCCGGAATGTAACAATCGCATCACGTCCGCGGCGCGCTTTGAATAAACAATTCCGGGACAACTTCGGTGATCCGACCGCTACCCTACGTCGAGAAGTCACTTGAGACTCGCTACTTCTTGTATATGTATTTCTTCGATTTTAGATATTTGAGTATTTGGTTGAAATGAACAGGAATATTGGTCGGTTTACAAATCATGATAACTTCGTTCATAAAACTAAATTGTATGCAACAGACTCCACTATATTTTACGAAACGGAGGTCGGAGCGCGCCGTGAATGGATCAGAGTGGCCGGATGCAGAGGCTTTGACGGACCCGATGAATCCGACCATTCCATGCAATGCTTGAATTTTACTGACAGTTTAGATAAAAAGAAGACACTGCTCTTCAGTACGCATAGCATGATCACCGTAGAAACGGGTTTTGTCGACGGAAGAATCGATAAAATGTCAGAATTCTTTTGTTGATCTGTCATTTTGTCGATTCTTCCGTCGGTAAAACCTGTACCTACGGTGGACATGCTAGGCATGCAGGAGTGCATGGTAGGTACGGTGTGTTAACTTATGGATAACAGTGAGCTTTTTTTTGTTATGGGGAGGGAATCCTCATGGAGAATGGAGAGCTATGTCGTAATCTTACTGACTAAAATCTATTCTTTCTGCGTCTGAGTCTCTGCCCAGATGGAACGAAATTCGACTATAACTACATTTAAAAACCTGAATCAAATAGCTTGTAACCGTCAACAAGGCACGTAAGACTTGATCCAACAGAATTACCGAAATATGTTTAACTACCTACTCGCTTATACAAATTCCACTCGACTTCGCAACCCCTAGTAATCATTTGACTGGTTCTCAATTTACATCTAACATGTCGAGCAGCATAGAGCGTAACGTGTAGCAACACAGCCGACGGTGTTTGCCCGCTAAAGATTTGGGCTTCGAACCCCAGTCAAGTTTATTTGCATCGGTTTCCGATACACCGTTTTCGTGGCTTATAAAGCACTTCGATTTGCGTTTTGGATTTAGCGTGTTCTTTGATTAGTTTTGAGGTTTTAAAGGTTAGTGTGGACGTTTTATTGTGTTGAAAAGCTAGGAGACATTTTTCGTAGGATGTCGAAAAACAGAAGAATTTGGAGCCTCTCGTTAAAAAGACAGGTGCTTTTTAGGCAACTTTGGAGCGGTCAATTAATACGCAATCTCGTAAAACTAGCTTCGTATCCTTAGGGTTATTTAGAAAACCGCAAACGAATCAAGCGTAACACCCCTAATATTCCATTCGTTATTGTCACGGCCATACCCAAGAGAAAAATACAGCAAGCTTTAAACTTTCCCGATCTCCAATAACAAAACACGAAGTCACACGAAGAAAACTTTACAAAAAGTAACTCCGGTCGCGCGTTTAAAATATCGGAAGAAAATTACGATCTTCTAGCCTCGGCTCCCGACACTCCGGAAACTTATTACCAACCAACTCCTAATAGAATCTACTGTGTTTAAACTTACAAAATGTCAATGTCTATGGACCGAAGTTGCATGGAGTCCCGTATAAAACTTATGACACCGACTTCGAGGGAAGTTTCCCTAACTTCAGTTCCTGCAGAGAAAAATGTTTCACAATTCATGTCCTTGTGAATATTTTATTGGAGAATATTGTATTTTATATGAAGTTGTGGACTTATGTCAGTGTTGACGTTTTATAGATATTGGCGGCAGATTGGATAGGCTTCTTATGAGTAGTGAGGATTTTATGGGGTGTGTTTTTTGATATTGTAGCTGAGATTTATGGTGGAAAAGATAGTTTCTTGTAGATTTTATTGAAACAATGTTCCAAGTGTGTCATTTAGGTCTGGTGTTTGAGATTTGGATTTTAAAATAGCTTCGAAAAGTCTGTCCAAAATTAATATCGTCCAAATTAATAATAATGGGTGGAACCTGAGGAGGGTCTCGTTAGGCTGCTGGATCGAGAGCTTAATACAGGAAGCGGTACTCCTGGACACGGCTCGTATTGTTAGTAGGTGCCTTTCTCTGGTGCCCTGACCGCTGATAGCTTAGACTCTGTTTCCGATACCGGTGGGCTACAATTCTTTATATTTTTAAATGTTTGTTTTTTTTAAGGAATATTTAAAAATGTATGTTTGTTTAGAAATAAATAAAGGAAAATAGATGGGTGTAAAAGTACCCTTAACGAAGTCGAAAGGCACTTGTTCTCCCAATCACTGTGAATTTTTTTTTGTTATAGGCTACAACTGGGAACCTTCTAGTTACGGAGATATTCAAATATGTCAAAGTACCAACAATTTTTTTTTCATATTTTTTATCTCTATAACTTTACTTTAAATACTTCCACTAACCCCTTACTATTCAATGCATCCATCAACATAATGTATTGAGTTAACATTGAGTCCTAGAGTAAAACGTGATCTTTACCCAAAAAAAAAGTTCCAAGCAATAATTTTTGCGTAGAGTTGCTTAGTTTGACGTAAAGAATGTTGACGGCTTCATGAAGAGTCCGTTTACACCTTATATGTTGTAGGGGAGCATAATTTCAGAATAAAAAACCTAAGAACATTATTTACGGCTGTGTTATATTTTAGTTTAGCAACTACAAACGATAGCTTGTCTCATTAACATTTTAAAATGATCAAGGCACTAAAAATAATAGCAGGATACCTTAGAATAGAACCTCTTGTTCGTCCATTGACGTATGCAAGAAAACTTAACAGATACTACAAAGGACCTTACTTATTGGACTTGAATAATGCACAAAGTTAAATAAACTGCTTGCTGAGCTTCACCTGGGTCGTCGTGGTCATTTAATGTTACGAACGTCGGTAGCGGCATTCCCCGAACATTTACGAAGTTAAACGAACGCTGTCACTACCGGCTTGGTAAAGCGAATTCACTGGATACTAACAGTAGCAAGGCCTATCTCCAGCAGTGGGAGTCTTTTGCCTAAATGATGGTGATAATGATGACATTACAAAAAACCTTTACTATTTGACTTTAAATTAGCACAAAGCGGCATTAACTACTTATGGAACTTCCTCTGAGTCATGCAACTTTGGTGCTTCTGCTGGTAGACCCGAAGTGCCCCGAAGATACCCGATTACAAAAGTCCTTCACTATTAGACTTGAACATAGCACATAGCTGCATCAACTGCTTATTGGACTTCCCCTGTGTCTTCATATTGCGAACATCTGTGCGTCTGTTGATGTGGACCCGGACTCCTTCCAGACCAGACCAGGCTTTGGCTACGGAGACCAACTTGCTCCAAGGTATTGCCCATTCGCCGCGGAGAAACTAAGGACAATACAAATAAAAAATCAAAAAAAAAATCAAAATATTTTATGTTACATAGGCCTAGATGGGCACTTATAAAACGTCGAAAAAAAGGTGCATGGTTCGGGTTGGTCGTTTCCTATGGAGAAGAACCGGCAAGAAACTCCATGGTTACTCTTTTCAAATCATTTGGTGTTACATTAATATCATGGATACAGCATTTGTACTTAAGTATGGGGGGACAGCGTAGGCCCGACAATAAGTCGTTGCTTACTACACAAAAAATGTAGAACAAAATAAAAGGTTAACAAGCAGCTGGGAATCTACAAGGCCTACAATGTTCACACATTTACAAACAATTGATAAAAAAGAATCAATACAAAGGTAAAAAAAAAGAATTGTAAAGTACTAAATTAAACAAGTGACACAAATATTGTTATCAGTGCTGTAACTATTCTGAGCAAAAGATGTATAAATGATTTGAAAACTATTGTGAAAATCTGATTCGAAAGAGGAGAAAAAATGAGATTGAGAATAGTTAGTGACATCCATATATTTGTGCCGTTTATGAGCTACCAGGGAAGCCGCATGCGCAGAAGGAACTAAAGCCAAACTTCTTTATCTTCAACGTAGTCCTTGATTTTGTAATATCCTTTTTTAATAAGGACACGTTTGATGTAGTTTTTGAATTTTCCATCGGTCAGTTCTATAACTGACTTTGGCAACCTGTTATAAAAGCGTATACTGTTTATATGAAATAGAATGCGATAAGTGGTGCTGGCTGGTAATTGATTCGGTTTTTTTCTTCGGTTTTGTAACGGCTAGAGGTGATTGCTTAAAGATACAGGTTCCTAAAAAGTACAAGTCGGAAAGGATCGGCACCAATCATTGCGGGTAATATAATCTCATAGGTTCCGTAAAAACTTGCATCTAAAAACAATAAAATAGCAATTTTTCCCTGAAAAAATCTGTATCTTTATGTAAGCACCTTAGCCTTTTTTATGGGTTTGTTATTTTGTGCATTTTGTAGCATCATCTGCCTTGAAAACAGTAAAGTTACAAATAGCGACAAACTAGGCCCGTGTGACTAAGCAAGAGCTTGGATTGAGTGGTAGCCTAAGTTTTTTTGATCACGTCGGGGTCACTAATTTTGTGGATGCGTGTAATTTTCTTAGGAGTGTGTACAGAGAGTATTAAAAGGTTCAAAGTTCTGTTATTTGTTTAATTTACACACGGTACATACTACAATTGAAATACTTTACAAAGACGTTAAGGCGTCAGTTTTGCGAGGTACGGATCAACTGGCTCGCTGCGCTTACAATTCCAAACGCATACACAAGTAACACAACATCACACCTTGTAATCCCCGAACGGTTAGGCAGAGGTGTACCTAACAGTACACCCACATTTCGCCAGTTATGTTGGTCCCACGTAATAGAGGAGAGCCTATTGCCATCAGCCGGGCACAAAACCAAACTCCGTGGCTACTACTGAGAAATTCCTAATGGATAAACGCAGTAACGCTTTGCCCGACCCGGGAATCGAACCCAGGACCTCCTGCTCAGCCGTCGTGCTTACGACCACTTGACCAACGAGGCAGATTAAAAAGTAAGTCATTACAAAACGAAGGGTATTTTGTTCTTGTACCATCTTGCTCTTCTTACCTGATCAAAAGGTTGTTTTCCGATATGAAACATGATGTACAGCAATGGAGCCTTATTTATTGGAATGGCCACATCGCAGGAGTCCTGAATGCCAAGCTCTTTGTAAATCCATTCCGAATGCAGTGCGAGATGTTCATAGATGACCTAAAAACGTAAGAGCATACAGGGTGTAAAGGACGTCGACCCGCAAACTGTTATTATTATTCAGTGGGTAAATAAAAATTTTGACCACGTAGGTAAGTATTGCACTATTGATGGAACCATGAAACAAGCGTAACGGCTCAACGCTAAGAGTTGCAAATCCAGTGAGCGGCGAAATACTTCGCTATTAAATACATCGCGTCAAAAAAAACCGGCCAAGTGCGAGTTGGACTCGCGCATGAACGGTTCCGGGTTATCATTGTAGAAGGAAAAATAAACTAAAACTTAAAGGGGGCTCCCCCTTTAAGTTTAAATTTATTTTTTGTTTTTATAGCGGCAACAGAAATACACATTCTGTGAAAATTTCAACTGTGTACCTATTACGGATCATGAGTTACAGCCCGCTGACAGACAGACGGACGGACCGCGGAGGCTTAGTAATAGGGTCCCGTTGGTTACCCTTCGGGTACGGAACCCTATACCTAGTGCGTTCGTGGCTTCACAAATATAGGATAACTGGTAATTAGTGACCGACACTTAATTACAATCTTCAATCTTCCCATATCTTCCCGTGGGTGTCGTAAGAGGCGACTAAGGGACTTACCAGAGAATGGGCAGCAGCGTTCTCTGATTCTACAACAACCATACTGCGATCGCCAACCCGCCTGCCAAGCGTGGCGATTATGGCAAAACCCCCCCTTCTTGGGGGAGGCCTATGTCCAGCAGTGGACTTTTCGGCTGAAATGATGATGATGATGACTTAATTACATGATTATACTCATGATAACAAACATCTTTCCCAAAGAAACATTTTTTTATACCTACTCGTTCACTTTTATCCCAATAACACAACAGCCGTATGAAATTCGCGTGACACAGTTCTGTCTCATTACTATCGTACCGTGTACAGTGGGTAGGCACAGCACAGTGTGAGACAGAACAGCATCACTCGGCTAACAGCTGATAGGTCACAGGCAATTTCATACGGCTGTTGTGTTATTGTTATTGCTTGTTTGGGAAAGTTGTTGGTTATCATGAGTACAACCACGTGTTTAAGTATCGGTCACTAATTACCAGTCACCCTATAAACGTATTCAAATCGATAGCTTGGTTATTCTTGAGACAACAAATTAGGTACTTACTCGTAGGCTGTCTCTTCCTGGCGAAGTCATCAGTATTTGACTAGTTAGGGACGCAGCGTCACTTGCTCGCTCAGCGTTGGACCCGGGCACATCACCCTAAAACATAGGATACATAATAAATATTGCCTGATACAGTCCACTAATG
Source organism: Noctua fimbriata (assembly GCA_905163415.1). Classification (NCBI taxonomy): domain Eukaryota; kingdom Metazoa; phylum Arthropoda; class Insecta; order Lepidoptera; family Noctuidae; genus Noctua; species Noctua fimbriata. The sequence goes on along the minus strand of LR990927.1, from coordinate 15,899,735 downwards.
ATATTGAACATAGACTGTAGCAGTAACTAGTTTTTTTTCTAACAAAACCAGAACCTTTGTAATTTCATCATGTCCGACGAACGGACGTTCGTCTGGATGTCACATGTCATTTTAAAGCTTGGACAAACCGGCGCGGACAAATTGCGGACGCAGTTGGGTTTTGTTCGCTGACACTGACAGAAAACAGCTGTTAGTAGGTATGCATTTACAGCGTGTACCAAAAAGGTGCGGTTATATTTCAGTGTTTGATTCAGACTATCAAACTGAACAACTTTCTACATGGGACCATCAAGTCGCGAAAAAAAATCAGCTGTTCAGTACAAAACTTCAATACCTACTCGACCCAAATGTATGGGACAGCTGATTTTTTGTTTCGTGTAGAGGTGTCCCTGTCTTCTGCAGCGCGATGGAAATTCGAACGAAGGTGTTTGTGCAATATTGTGCATACGTTATTTCTCTTCTACATCACTACGACTTCGACTTCCCAGTTGGTCTGCCCAGGGACCTACCTCCTCAAACAACTCAGCGAATTCCGGAAAGTCCTCCAACCCAAACTGTTCTGTCAACACCACCTTCCTCTTAGCCCGCTCTATGAGCAGTTGTATGTCTCTCGTATGTTTGTCGTCTTCGTCTATGGAACAGAGAGCCTCGGCAATGGCCAGGGCTATGGAAGATGCGTTGCTATGACTGCCGTCGAAGCTTAAGGATGATGAAGTGTCTGTGGAAACGGTTTTATTTGAATTACATGAAGTATGAAACTTGCAGTAGAACATTCGAAGTTAGCAAAAAGAGAGCATCTATGAACATAAAAACATTTTTAAACAGCAAATTCTCATCTTCATTTTTCCCTATTTCATTTCCGAATGAATTAGTTGCGCCCTTTTTACTTACGGCGGTAGAATTGTTAGCTTATTATTGTACTACTACATTATTCGTACAAACACAATATTTATTTTTGTACGAAACGATTTTTCACTTACGCTTTAACGAGTATGAACATTATTTATATTTAAATAAGGATCATATTGATAAATGATGTGTGTACTACCGAGTATGAGATACCACTTACTTGCTTTCCCCATACCAGCAATCCTAACGTGCTTAGACCTCGGTCTATTAGATCTTGCGCTCATAGTGTGAGGTTCTCCGTTCGCAGTGGATGCTACTGCCAAATAAAACAAAGATTAGTAAAATAGACGATGAACTTACGAATTGCTATAGGGCGTAATCATAATATTAGCCTTATTAGTAAAGTACAAAATCATATATAGATTGTAGTGATGGTGAGAACGGCTTGGAAATCATCAATCAAAGTTTCCATACTATTCAATCTCAGTTGGAACTCAAACATTACTTTTTTAATAACTAGATGGCGCTCTGACCAAATCATGCAGTTACATAACAACACGAATAGATGGCGCTTACCTTCTTTTTCTTTCTCAACTTCTTCTTCAGCCCATTTCTGTATTTCTTCGTAGGTGACTGTTACGAGCATTTGTAGTAATACGGAACCTCCTACTGGGTTAATATGAGAGGGCAGAGTTCCCTCTATGATTGAACATGCGTTTACAAAGCAGCGGGGAACGCAGTCTAGGGATCTTGATATACAGGATAGACAGAGGGCCATTGTCTGAAAGAAAACATAATTATGCACCGGGAATCCTGATTGCGTTTGTCGATATTTTGGTTAAAAGTAAGTTTTAAATTTTTTTTTTGCTTAATCGAAAGGCCATTAGCTTTTAATTATGTAGAGTTAATGGGTTATCAGTGGAATACTGTTGTTTTTGTAATGCCGAGTAAATAGTATTATGCTTATTCCTCTTTTTATATTTATTTACCAAATTGTCAAATATGGCTTACCTGATACATCGAAGCCCCACCCTGAACGGCATTGACGAGTATCGGAGGTATAAACTGTAGAATAGACCCCACTATGGCTAGTATCCCAGCCAGCCATGGAGGCCTTCTGTCACACCAAACCTGGAAATAGATAGAAATCAAACGAAGGAATCAGGAACGCGACACGTAGAAGGCTCCAGGCAGAACGGCCAACCATAGCAGAAGCATTGTAAATAAACCTTATTTAGGCATTCGCTTGGGTGTTACCTATGTAAGTGACAACAGACATAAAATCTCCATAGGTTCTTATTTATTCTAACCTTGGAACCAAACCTATATCGTAGTTAGCTTGTTGACATCAGTAGCTATTACCTCCTCCAAGACGATTCGGAATGTCGCAGTTAGATAAGCATAAAACACACATACACATTATACATGGTTTACAGATGATATTTTTCGTAATAATAATCAAAGAAGTGAAAACCATAGACTACAACACCAAAAACGTTTGTGAACGGGTTAACAACTGACCTGTCGTTTATCCAAACACGCTGCCCAGTCTTTGCCAGATATCTCAAGCGCATAGCATAGCGTGGACTTGAGTTCAGCTTTACTGCCGATCGTAGCCAGGATGTATGTCAGGGCGCCCGCTGCACGAGCTAGCTCTTCACCCGCTGAAACAAAACAACAGAACTTTACTAAAAAATATGATAACTTTAGACACCCTGAAACTGTGAGGCATGGTAGACCATGAATGTGATTGCGGGACGACTTAGCACGAATTTGGTCTCGATGTTGCTGACGGAGTTGCCCGTTGTCGTAGCATGATAAAATGAATAAGTGCAGATTTACTGACTAATTTTTGACCACACGTTATTTTTAATTTAGACTACCATTACTTTGTAAGCACATACAGCCAGATGTCTTCATTAGGAATTAGGAAGAAGTGGCATTGAAACGTGACCGATGTCAAGAATGGAGGGCAGCCTTTGGCACTGGGGAGACAAAACAGGCTGGCTTTAATAATACGAACCGAAATGAGGTTTCATGATCATCATCTTCCTGCCCTTGTCCCATGTTACTTGTTGTCGGCGCAACACGTTTTTTTCTTCCATTCTCCTCTGTCAACCGTCACGCAATCATTTACTCCTTTTTCTATCATATCATTATTCACAAAATCCTTCCATCGAACCGAAACGAGGCTTATGAACTCTTTTTAGCTTTTATGGAATGGACATAATAATCTGGCAAAACTCACGATTAACATCCCCCTTAAACCTGCAGAACCCATCAGCGGTGCACAGAAAGCCGCTGCACTTGTTCAGCTTGTGGTGCACACTGTACCACAGCCCGTCTGCGGGCCACTTGAGGTTGTCTGTGCACATGTGGCGGATGGCGCGGATCAGGAGTAAGCGGGAGAGGTGGCAGTCGCGCATCATTAGGACCTGTAATGTTGTTTTAAACATTACACTTAAAGATCAAATTTTTTAAAACCACGTAGCAATCCGAGTCGACCGCGTAAGTGCTTCATGACTTTCTACTACATTTCCCACCAACTAAAACTCCACCGAGGATTAAACTATCTGTCACATAGACACTAAAGAAAGAAAAAAATATATATTTGTCGCAGAATGTTTCTACGACAAATAAATATAGCGTGCACATAATATGCCAAAAAAGTAAAATAAAAAAATAAAGATAACACATGACAAATATTTCATAACGTTGTGATTGCCACAAGCAGGTAACCACTCAGCATGATGCTGTTCTGTGGAGGTCCCACAGCACAGCACTGGTATAAATAAACATACCTTATATTAAATATACCTTTTCGTACCGTATGACAAGCTTAGGGTAAAGCAGTTACAAGGTGGACTGTATTATCTAGATTTCGCGGTTGTGCAACAGGCTTGACCAAAAAAACATCGATATTTTGGGACAAGCCCCGTATGCGTCTCTCTTTGTACCATGCAGATTGTGATTTTTGCATGCTAACATAGCTTAGCTAAAAGTGGCAATAGAAACACAACAACAACAGGAAAGTTTTCCAAAACTTATAGGGTTCTTATAAGTCTGGGTCTTGGCTTTCTTCAATATTTGTACGATTATTATCTCTTTTCAGATTATCCCCATACCAACATACCTTAACAATCAGCGCCCAGTTCGGCTGCGGTTGTGCCAACAACACAATCAGCTCCAATCCCAGAGCAGTCTTATTGCTCAGGTCGTGCGTACTCCTTACAGACGGATCGTCCAACTTGTCGAACAGTTTCGGATTCACGAATGTGAACCACGGGTAGGGACACTCTCTTGGTATAGATGGAGGATCTCTCTCTTTGAACTCCTGAAAATGACATGGAAAAACATTTGAAGGCAAAAGTTTCTGCAGAACGACGAATCAGTATTTGTTTAAGTTATTCATAAGTTAAACCCTGATGACGAAGTCAGAGGCCTATGGGCTGTATAAAAACTCTGACACCAGGCCCTTATAAAATACGGGAGTACTCTCCTATAAGTAAATCCAAGTAAAACACAGCACGGTGAGGTTTTCGAAGTGTCTTGACTGTAGCATGGGTTTTAAAACCGCATGCGAACACCGCTCAACTATTCTCGATTTAAAACTCCAGACAACTGCGCGGGCGTTCAATAGCCCGTAGAATGGAAAAAATACGCCCTGTGATCTAAAGGAACTAAGTAGTGGTCGCTTATTAAAGTTTAAAGTTTCTGGGCAGTTCGATCAGCAGCCATCTTGCTGACAGGCAAATATTTTTACTGCGACATGAGTTATATTCCAATCCGTACTGGGCCAGCATGCTGGATTATTGCCCAATCTCTCTCACAAAGCGAAGGCTGTGTCCCAGCAGTGGGAACATTATAGGCTAATTATGTCCTGAATAGTGTCACAATGACCTACCTGATGTAAAAAATGCAAGTCAGCTCCCCTATAAACAAAACACTTGAACAGCTCATTGCACTTGGCATGCACATCCCTGACGTCGCGAGTCTGATGCTTAGCATCCAACCCTGCTAGATCTGACCCGTTCGCGCAAATAGATGGGAGGAGCTGGGCTACGCAGAGAAGAATGTTGAGGATGTCGTTGAGAAGTAGACGGGTTGTGGTGTCTGTTGTGTTAGTCTGGAATGTGGAGAAGAAGAATGATTGATTTGTGACGACGTTTAATGATAAAATGATAAAAAAATACAATCAAAACAGAGCCTAAAAATGAGTGCTCTTAAGTGCATTTTCAATTATCATTTATTCGTTCATTGAGATGACGACTATATTATTAAAGAGAAGTATGAAAGAGACAAGACTGCAGAATTCTTATAAATCAAAAACCACACTTTTCTTTTTTCTACCTTTGCAGAGTACAAACATTTTCTACTTACTTGACAATATCTAACTGTAAGTATGGTCAGAGTTTCATTGAGCATCCCAGCAAATATTCTTTGCGCCATCCGCGGCGGTACCGTGTCCCAAAGATCCCTTCTACTACCTGGAATACCAAAGCATCAATTTGAAGTACAAGTCACGTATTTTTCAGAAACAGGTAATATTTATAGTTGTGCACTTGTACAATTTTCAATGTCAATCACTTATCAGCATTGTGAACATAGAAATTAAGTCGGAATTAGATAAACTTTCACTTGTCTGCGACAGCTGTAGCTTTATAACGTTTTGCTTTTGACTGTACCCATACTTTAACAGTACTGCTAAAGTATTGGTACAGTCGAAAACAAAGTGTCTGTTATAATAATTACTTTGAATAATTGAATTTGAGTTTGAGTTAGAGAGTGATTTAATTTAATAATTCTCTTTCTTACCATTCATATAAAGCCACCACCCCTGCACAGATGGAGTGCCAGTCTCGTTAACCGACCTAGTCTTGCCATCTATCGGCCGCCCCCCGGAATCTTGTAGTATGTACAGGGAAAGCACCCTGTTGTGTAGATCAAGGACTCTTTCGCCAACAGCCTCTGACATTGTGGTGTAGCGTTTGTAGCAACCCTGAAAATGGTGAAGCGCGTTAAAACATAGATGGCGCTATCAGCAATCGTGTGGCTTGTAAAACTCGATAAGGAAAAACTTCCTACAGTATAATAATAATATGATGATTTTACCTATTTATATATTAGGAATAAAATACAGCAATAAAAACGAAAAAAAGTAAAAAGCCAACGTCACGTGGTGTTCCCAGGCGGTCACCCATCCAAGTACTGACCACGCCCGATGTTGCTTAACTTCGGTGATCGGACGAGAACCGGTGTATTCAACGTAGTATGGACGTTGGCGAATGCTGAACCGAAATTATCAATCAGAATCCAGAACTAAGCATGACGTCATAACTAAATTATTGATAGGCGACAGAGTACAAACCAGCTTTTACTATTATTATTTATTTTAATTTTTTTATCTGAATGCTTGTACGTAATGGCAATAATGAATACAATTAAATTCACGAATAAAAATAGCAAAAAAGAAACTGAATAACATAAAAAGCAAAAAGCCAACGTCACGTGGTGTTCCCAGGCGGTCACCCATCCAAGTACTGACCACGCCCGATGTTGCTTAACTTCGGTGATCGGACGAGAACCGGTGTATTCAACGTAGTATGGACGTTGGCGAGTGCTATACCAAAATTAACAATCAGAATCCAGAACTAAGTATGACGTCATAACTTAATTATTGATTGGCGACAGAGAACAAACCGGCTTTTACTATTATTATTTTTTTAGCTGAATGCTTGTACGTACTGGCAATAATGAATACAATGAAATTCCCGAACAAAAATAGCAAAAAGAAACTGAATAACATAAAAAGCAAAAAGCCAACGTCACGTGGTGTTCCCAGGCGGTCACCCATCCAAGTACTGACCACGCCCGATGTTGCTTAACTTCGGTGATCGGACGAGAACCGGTGTATTCAACGTAGTATGGACGTTGGCGAATGCAATACCGAAATTATCAATATGTATCAGAACTGACATATGACGTCATATGTTGGCAACGGAGCTGCGACAGAGCACAACGACGCTTTTTTTTACTTTATTAATTCGAATTCCTGTACATACTGGCAATAATTTGTAGTCTATAAAAATGTACAAAGAAAAATAAACATAATGAGTGACGCATTATGGACGCGAATTTTACATCGAAATGATCAAATATGTATATGATGTTATAGCTTATTATCAGAAATATTGTACGTTGATACAATATTTCTAGTAGCAATCACTAGTACACAACAAAACTGATTTGAAACAAATTTTAATAGGTAAGGTATCAATAAAATTAAATAAAACTGTTTAACTGTCAGTCAGAACCTATCATCTCATAGTTGAATTGAATGTAATATCTGTATAATCAATTATTATAAATTACAGTTGTTTGATAAACCTGATTTTAGTTTTTGTTTATTATACATATTTGATAACGATGAATATTTCAGTTCATCTTCAACAGTACTTTATCAGCATTATAATGCTTACGTTTCAAAGATATTATAAACTCTGCCGAAGCAGAGTATTTCAAAAATACATAAGACTCATTTGAGTGTTCCCCTCCACGGAAATCTTTAGTAAAAGGCGAAAGATTTATGCGTTTTGAAGGGAAACCAGAGATATCGTACGTTTGTGGTAACAAGGGACCCAACCCAACGCCGGAGAATCTTAACACCGCGATTCAGAAACGTGACGTAAATGTACAGCGCCATCTGTTGGGATTAAGTGAACTAAACAGATTTAATACCGAGAAATTGTATTGTGTGTGTCGCACTATTGCAAGGGTGCAGCGTAACTCGAGTTAGGGTGTCTTTTTATAAGGGAGTGATGAGGGGTTAGTTTTGTTATTTTTTACTTTTAAAAGCAATAAGTTTGCACGTTCATCCATCTTCTTTATGTACTTATAAAACCGTTTGACCTGCCTGAATGACTATCACAGCTCAAAACACTGGACGGATCCAGCTAAAATTTGGCATACACAAAGCTATTATGACGTAGGCATCCGATAAGAAAGGACTTTGGAAAATTCAACCCCTAAGCGGGTGAAATAGGGGTTGAAAGTTTGTATAAAAATACCATCACCTGGCGAAGTTTCGCTAGTATTCATTTGTGTATTTGCGTACCACAGTCCATAAAAATGTAACAAATATTATAAATGCGATAGTAACTGTCTGTTACCTTAGGGCTGAACATGACTTGAGTTAAGACATCGTTTCCGTAGACAATTTCAGTTTTTTTTTTAAACATTGAATGTCCTAGGTATCCACAATCACTAAACAATTTACAATTTATAAAATCTAGCAAAACTTGATAATGTGATAATAGCCCGCGAAATTCAAATTTCTTGCGTTTTTTGCAGTGTCAAGCTGTATGTTGACCAAATATGATTTGCAACCGTAACACGTATGTATGTATTTACAAAATTAAAATCATCAATACCGCCCTCAAAGTTCATTAAAGTACCTAATTCCATTCAATGACTATTTCATGAAAAAGTCAACCTAAGAAAATTTGAAGGCGACCTCGCAGGAGATAGCGTGACGAGTTAAACAAAACCAAAAACAAATGTAGACCACATTGGTCCTGGATTGAAACATTTGGAGGTCATGGGCGGAGGGCTTTGACCAGCAGTGGGATGACACGTCAAAATCAAAATCAAAATATTTTATTTTACATAGGCCTAGATGGGCACTTATAAAACGTCGAAAAAAAGGTGCACGGTTCGGGTTGGTCGTTTCCTATGGAGAAGAACCGGCAAGAAACTCCATGGGATGATAACAGTAAGAAAATTTGAATGTCGCGGGCTACCCTAACGCTTTCCCCGTAATAGCCTACCTGAAGTAGCGAGTACCTCTCTGAATTGCCACTATCCTCAATATGCTGCACATAGCAATACAAACTGTTCTTCAACAACGCCGCGGCTCCTAGCGTAGCGGTTAGTACCGGGAGATCAGCGTGGTCGAGAGCTTCTTGAGCTAGCATGTGGAGATGCTCTGGAAAAATGAAGACTTTAATGATGAACGGAACTTTTGTAAAGATATTAGCAGTCTTTCTGCTTTCTTTTACAGTATAGTGGTCGCAAGCGTTACTACCTACTGTTTGACTCTCAGATCGAGAAAATTATTATGAGGTTTCTCCATTAGGAATTTCTCAGTAGGAGCCTGGAGTCAGGATCCCTGCACGGTTTATAGCAATAGGCTCGCCCACTATAACATTGGACGTAATTTGGGTCTACTATGGATACACTTCAGAGATTGTACACGCGTGTTTTATGTTCTTCGTACCATCGGCAAGCTTTTTCATAGGTAATCATTATTTTTGACAAACGTGTATTTCTTAATCTCACGGCTGCTAGTGCATTACCAATACCATGCAAATATAAGCTGGAATCCCAAATCAGGTTGTCTTCAACTACTAGGTGAGGACAATCATTTCGTCTTGTGTTGGGTAAGATGCCAAGACGGTCGAAGCGTAAATAAACAAATGTTGAATAAAAAAGGAATATTTAACAGAAGCTCTCTCCATGTTACACATAAGTTTACCAATTCAAATGGCCTGTCACAGGGACCCAGCCCTGGGGCCATTTGCCCTTTCAGGAGAATTATAAACACCTACCCAACAAAGAATCACCAGACTTGATAGCCAGTTGCACAAACTTGTCTGGATCAGAAGTCTTGGCTACGCCAAAGTCTCCTTTGTCATCCTCTTTTGTTACCACAAACATGCCTGATCCTTGCCTGTAAATGATTAGTAGGGCATAGTTAGATTTTCACAGCAACCTATTGTATTTTTCACAAGTTCAACTCGCACCATCCAGCGTGCATGTATGTACAGATGTATGAATGTCGAAGAGGTAAAAGAAGTAGGTATGTGAGGACCGTAGCAAGTGGCATTCTGCAGTGTCTGTTTACCCACCCTAGAAGAGGGGTGAATATATAGAAAGAAGGAGAAAGAAAAAATATTTATTTGTTGCAGGGACATGATGTAATGTAAATGTAATGATTGTATGTAGAAAGTTCATGAACTTATGACTACTACTCAAGTTATGGTAGATGGCTTAATGTCACGAATGCCACCTACCCACTTGCAGTAAATAAAGCATCAGACTACAAGCTGCAAGTAGATATTGAGTCACATTACATAATTTACATTTGCATTTCAAATGTTTCATCATCATCATTCATCATTTCAGCCGAAAGACGTCCACTGTTGGACATAGGCCTCTCCCAAGTGTCGCCACATTGACCGGTCCCGTGCGACTCGCATCCAGCGGATCCCTGCAACCTTCACCAGGTCATCGGTCCACCTAGTGGGAAGCCTTCCAACGCAGCGTCTTCCGGTTCGCGGTCGCCACTCCAGAACTTTTCGGCCCCATCGGCCATCCGTTCTGCGAGCAATGTGCCCTGCCCACTGCCACTTAAGTTTGGCTATTCTTCGGGCTACGTCGGTTACCTTGGTTCTCTTGCTCTTCAAATGTTTAAACTACAATATTTAGTTGTTGAATGAATGGATAGTGTGAGAAATGCTATGCAAGAAAAAGAAGTACCTTAATTATGATAGGGTGAAAGCTGACAGGGGAAAATGGAAGGAAAAAAAGTGTTGCGCTGACCCCAAGTAATATTGCACAAGGGCAGGATGATACTGATGATTTAGTATAATTATATGATATAGATAACTACGACTGCCAACCCTACTACTGTCACAATTATTCTACATCACTGGATACTAGCGTACATACTTGAATGCAATGGAGAATTCCTCTTCAAGCCAGAGTACAATTTTGACTGAAGCAAAGGAAGCATTTCTTGGAAAGTCTAGTCTTCCACCCACAACACCTTTGCAAATGGTTTCAGATAGTACTGTTTGGTTTTTCTGAAATATCCAAGCAATCATTTAATCATTGATAAACGTAAAATCTACTTTTATTACTCTCAAGTAATATAACTAATTAGAAAATCTTTTTAACATTATATATAATTATAGGGTAAATAATGAATCACAAGGAATCAACTACTAAGTATTAGGTATCGTCCGCAACAAAAGTCTATGTACACTTCAGTACTCCAAACGTTTTTGAGCAACATATTAAAAAAAAAAAACCAAGAAGTTGAGTATTGAACAATTTATTGTAGGTCTTTTTAGATTCCATGCAAAAGTAAGTGGTAATTTACTTCTGTAGCTGATCATACCAAATCACAAATATTGACCAAGTGTCTACCATTACAACTTTAACAATAACACTATTTTCTACTGAAAATAAAATAAAATGATTTTACCTGATAATACTCCAAATCTCTTTGCAACAAAATAGGGATGCGGTCCATAATATTCCCATCTTCAATAACCTCCATTTTGGATAAAAAAAAATAAAACAAAAAACAAACAATAAAACCTATTTACTATAAAATAAATAAAATATACAATATTCAAACTAAACTATGAGAACACTTATTAAATTCTACTTTGTTTTTTACTATTTTAGATATTTCGTCTTGCAATAATTTGTGTAAGCTCATTCCGTCATGTTTGTAGATCCAATGGCCGCCATCTTTGAGTACTAGGTCGTAACGTTTTGGTCCAGAGACTGGTGAACTGAGCCAAATTTGTTTGTTGGGAGTTTGTCTATTTATTACATATGTTCCGTAGCTAGAACCGAGAGCCACTGTTAGAACTCCATCCTGAAATGAGAAAAATAGAAGATATTAATTTTCTGATAAATTTATACAGTATTCAGACCGTTAGTGAGTGGTGTCTAAGTGTAGTATGTAAGACTGAAAAAGTTGCATTGGTACTTGCTGGGTTTGAACTCGCAACTTGGGACACAAAAAGCGGATGATGGTAGCCATTTATGCATTGATGTCCCTTACACCGTTTATAAAAAGGGGTTTGGCTTCCCAGCCAAACCCCTTCTTATAAGAGCTTGGTTGCTTAATATTTAACAATCAGAGTGCTATTATAAAAGTTATTTAAAACAAACCACAAAAAACAGATAGCAAGTTGAAGTTTATCTCTGTATTTTTTGTGTTTTGTTGATAAGAACATTTATTCTAATAATAGGTATTTGCAAAACACTTGAGTAAATAATGTATAGAAAAATTGTTGCCAATATTCTGCAAGTAAAACTTATGTAACTTTGTAAATTCTTAATAATACAGTAAATTGAACTTATACATTGTCTTATATAGATTTCTAGCTATTTAATGACTATTTATGCACATATAAACGAACTACCGTGGAAATTTGCTTTATTTTTCATTTTAAAACAGGTATACTTACACTGAACGTGACATCAGCCCCTTTTAAATTCGGAGATGCGTCCACAATTTCTTCGAAATAATCACAGAGGGATTCTAGAGTTTCGTTACAGATTTCTTCAAAAACCACCTGATCCACATCCGAAACTTCAGGTGTAGGAGGATTTGACGAAATATGGCGGTCAAACGATATACTAGTGCTTTTTGGCAATGAACGTAGGTAATGGCGTCGTATTACTGGAGTTACATTATTGATTTGCCTTCGTGCCAGCCAGCGGCTGGTACGCAAAATGTTCCTCAACATTTTGTTATTGAATGGGCTTGAGGTCGAAACTTTGTAGGTTACCTTTTTGTTGATGTACGAAATTACACTTATAATGTACTCTGTTTGACACTGACAGAAAAGTGACACAAGAGCAGACAGAGGGAGAGGCGTAAGGAGTTTTTATGTTTACCACACTGGCACTTAGTCTTTTCATCACCGTAAAATCATTTGTATCGGTTGTTTATAATACTAGCACTTCGCCCACAGCTTCGTCCGCAAAAATTGTGACAACTCGGCTAATATGCATGATGCAAATATAATTTATAGCATCTAGCACCCACAAGTAATATAGCTTTTTGCCAGTAAAAGATTTTTTTATAATTGGATACCAAATAAGTTCCGGAGATTACCCCTACATAAATAAACTTACAAACAAATACCTCTTTATAATATTAGTATTGATTTTTCTAGATAAGCTATCCCGTCTTGGTATGTCCCGGCTTCGCTTTGGTAAACGCAGAAAAAGAGAAGTGCCGTGAGCTTAAAATATATAATTTACGTAAGTCTCTTTCAATAAAAGATTTGTGACGGTGGACTGACGATTACAAACAAAAAGAATCGGCTAAATTGGTCAAGCCGTCCTCAAGTGATGCATGTGGCAATTGATTTTTAAATAATAGTTGAAAAAGCATATGATTTACGACAAAAAATAATAACAGTATGTACAGTTAAATATAACAAAAAAAGTAAAAGAAGTTCCTTATAGTAACGAGGAGAGAGGAGGGAGGAGGGAGTTTATAGTATTTAAATATTTCTGTGATTTACGGCTAAATAGAATTCGATGAAACTTTTATCTTAAGGTGGAAGCGCCAGGGTAGCCCGCGAAATTCAAATTTTCTAACGTTTTTTGCAATCTGCAGGTTGTATTTTGATGAAAATATAAATCGCGCAAGTAACTCATATTAAGTAGTTACAGAATTGTTATCATTAAAATCATCAATACAACTCTCATTCATTTAATCCCATTGAATGACTATTCCGCGGAATTCAATTTTTTTTGCGTTTTTTGCTATTTGCCGGTTAGTGTCAGGCTGTATGTTGAACAAAATATGACTCGCGGCCGTAATATGTACATACTTGTGTATTATCACAGAATTATAATCATTAAAATCTCCAATACAACCCTCTGAGTTCATTTAACCTCATTAAATGACTTTTTTAATGAAATAGTCATTCATATATTTTTCAACAAACAGCCATTTACTGACCGGTAAATTGAAAAAAAACGTAACAAAATTTGAATTTCGCGGGCTACCCTGGCGCTTTCACCCTAAACTAAATTGGGTCGACGTGTTCCGCTTCCGGTTTCGTAAACAAACAGGTTTTTAACAAACTTGATAGTTATGATTTTTTACTACAGCGATGGCCAGGCGTATTGTTTGTATTCTTTTTGTACTGGTGTTTCAAATGGTTCGTGGATTAAAATATTTAAGTAGGTTAGAAGATTTCGTTTATTTACAGAACAAGAAACAATTTTACCTACAGATAAAACAATAACGTAGGTGCCTATTACAAAACAAGTTTGTGACCAAGTTAAACTCATTTTCATCATTTATGCAGAATGTCTTGGAGTTAGATCATCAGGATTATCAGTTTTGGTTTGTGTTTCCTGCGCGGCCGTATATACATCTATACGATTTTGTGGTGGTAGCATCCAAGGTTTATTTCGATATTCCGGAGACAACATAGAAATCGATGACTCTGGAACTCTTGGTATAGGTAACAATGAATTGTACTGGCTCCAATGTGGATTGATGTAAAACATATGGCGATTTCCGCGTTCTTGTAGTGGTCTGTAGTTTCTCAAGTTGGGTTCGTCCCAAGGGTTCCATAGCTTACGGAATTCTCTCATCTGTAACGAGATGTTTTGAAAATATTTCTTAACATTATTTTTAAAGCGTAAATTATGTTGGTAACTTATCGTAGAAGATGGTGTTCTTATAGTTTCTGCCTATATCCACGAGAAAGGAGCGCATGTTTATGATGATGAGGACGTTGCGTTGGTAGTGATACAAGATCCCGACTAAAGTCCTAAGTGGACCTAAGACCTAATTCGGGATCTTGAAAAAACAATTTTTCATTTGGTAGTGAGATGTTTACCATATCGGGTCCTGCGAATAATGTCACCGTAATCTATACGTCTATACTAATATTATAAAGACGTATTTGTTTGTCAGTTTGTATGTAGGGGGTAATCTTCGGAACTACTGATCCAATTCCGAAAATTCTTTCGCTAAGTTTAAGCTACATTATCCCCGAGTGTTATAAGACTTATAAGCTACATTTAAGACGTTCCCGCGGGTTTATTTCCATACATAACGGGACCGAAGCCACCAGAGAAAGCTAGTAAGTTAAAAATTACTATAATATTAATCACCTGCTCAAAAGAAGCAAATAGAATGACTCTTGGGATCAGCCACTTGATCTTGAATTTTTTGCCGGCCACCGTTTCCAGTTTGCCCCAGTACAAGAAGTAGTCTTCATAGAACATAGGTAGGAGTCGAGACATAGGGTAGGGTCCTATCCGAGTGTGCGTTTGGGCTTCTCGAATTCTATCGAAGCCCTCAATCACCCAGGCCAGTCTGTTATCTGGGTTGACACCGTACTAAAAAATAAAGTCAGGTTCACTAGGATAGAACTGATGCAGTTAAAGGCTGATGGGTAGGTCGTAACTGTGTAGGTAAGGGAGGAGCATTAAAAAAACAAATTATCCTTTTATGGAAAAAGAAAATGAGACAATTTCCTTTGCACGAGTTAACTTTTTAACGTGTTGTTCAATATCGGTAACCAAAAAGAATCTTCCCGTGACTCCTATGCTGATTTATGGGTAATATTGGAGCTGCTAGGGTACCTTGATCAGGTAGCAGATCATGGTCACGCCATCTGGATGTTTCATAGCTTCTTTTTGTGTTATATACTCCGATCGAAAAAACGTCACCTGAAACAGTTATTACCAGACTTACTCGTACGCACGGCGGCCAATCAAGCTATGCAAAACCTAATTAAGCTGATCTCTCATATCTAGAAATAACTTGCTGCGTCGCCTTACATCAACCAAATGGGGAGCATCTCCTCAAGTTCTGCGAGCAACTGGAATGGCGCTCTGCTTCTCCGCTGGCGAATATGCTTGCCCAGTATGGAACCGTTCTACCCACGCCAATCTAGTGGATACAGCTCTAAATGAGACGTGCCGGATTATTAGTGGCTGCCTTAAACCGACCCCGGTACGAATGCTGTATCCACTAACTGGGATTGCGCCTCCAAAAGTTCGTGGGACCATAGCCAGCCGCACCGAGAGGACAAAACTACAAGCTGACTCACGCCACCCAATGCACAACTATGTCCCAGTGCCCCAAAGGCTGAAAAGCCGTAAAAGCTTTCTTGGGTGCATTGGCCCAGCTAGTCCGCCTAATAGGAATGCCTCCACAGCGAGATGTGATCTCTGGCGAGAGCTGTTTAAGCCCCCTGACGGTTTCATCGAGCCGTCTGAAAGTCTTCCACCTGGGCATGATTTGCCGTGGCCGACTTGGAAATCTCTGAATAGACTCCGAACCCAGGTCGGCCGTAGCAAAGATAATCTCTTCAGATGGGGGTTCATGGACGGCTCAGATCTCAAATGTGTATGCGGCGTGTCTCCACAGACAATGGCCCATCTTCCATCTTGCGCTGCATGCCCTAACACCTGCGCACTTGACGATCTTATGACTGCTACAGCGAGCGGAGTTCGCGTAGCTGAATTTTGGGCCAAACATATTTAACTAAAAATTTGCCATCGACACGCTAAGAAGAAGATAGTACGGAAGTTCATACAAAGCGAAGTCAGGTTATACTGGTTATGTAGAGCTTGATGTGCCGCCGTGTGTACTACAGCTATAAAATTCTGTAGACCAAGCTTCACAAACACTTTAGGTCTTTGCTAGAGAACTATGTAAAAAATCTTAGAAGTTAATTTTGACCCACTTCCCGATTTTAGATCGAGCTGTGATTTTGCATACATATTTAGTTTAGATGACAATGCATGGTAAGCTGAGTGACGTCATTCTAAATGCAATATGGCGGACTCCCAAAGATGGCGGACTAGTTATTTTTGATGCTTTTCCATGATATCAAATTAGTTAGGTACTGAGAAAAATACGAGAAATAAAATGACGTCACTCTAATGCGTGTTTTGTTTTTAGAACTATAATATTATTATTTTAAGTAAATGACGTACACTGCACGTCAGTCTCTGCAAGCAACGTCACTGCACATGTCATTCTGCAAACGACATCGACGACACTCGTAAACAGTCAACGTTATGCAGAATCACGAATTGCAGATAACAGGGAACAGGAAGGCGGTCGGCCTAGATTTGGTATGTGGCTTTTGATATCACACACATCGATGTGCTTTTAATGGCACATCGAGTTTTACAAAAAAATACAGCACTATTATTAAAGCTCTAATATTTACACGAACTCTTTTCGAGAAGAGTTCGCAAAAAAATAAAAATATAATAATATCAACAACCGGTTAAAGTCTTTTAAATGATTATTTTTTGTAACCGCTGAGTAATTGCAGGTCTAACTATTTTAACGTGCACAATGAGAAAAACTTAAGAATCTACTATTTTTCAGACTTCGCATTGGCAACCATACAAACTAATAATAGTGTGAAAATACCAGATTTGAACATTTTATAGGTGACGACCCTTTTCTTTCCGCAAATGTTCCCTCCAATAGCTGTACGAATGATTAATCGTCGAGGTAAAGGTGATGAAGAGGCCCATTGAAAGCGAGGCCGCGTAACAGATCAGTGCGTATGAATAACTATGGTGTTAAACCAACACCTTTCTTGAAAGCATTTTTAGTATACTGAAAAGGTCTTTCGAGCCTTACTACCTTTCAATTACTCCAGATGAATAGACCTTTGCCATTGACCATGGCCTTTAAGGTATAATTTTATATCATAGTATTACTGATAAAAATAAGGTGCTTCCACCCAGAACTGAGCTTTTTATAGTGTATGATAGCCTAGTGCTTAAACAATAACAGCCGGTCGGATCAATCTTCAGGTTAAGCCGTGCTTGCCTAGGTTGGTCTGTGGATGGGTGACCACCCATTACTTACCGAGTTTTCTCCGTGCCTCGGAAAGCACGTTATGCCGGTGGTCCCGGGTGTTATTTGTAGATCTTTGATAGTCGTTAGGTAGTCAGTGGCTCAAAAAGCCTGACAACCAGTCTTACCATGGGGTATCGTATTACCCAGGACTAACTGGGTTATAGAGGTCAGATAGGCAGTCGCTCCATGTAAAATACTGGTTTTCAGATGAATCCGGTTAGACTGGAAGCCGACGCCAATATAGTTGAGAAAAGGCTAGGCAGATGTTGATGATAGCCTAGTGGTGTGGCCGTCGGACTGCCACCTCCCAAGTTCGAACCCAAGACACGCACCTCTGATTTTGCCCACAACGTAAAGTTTTCTGCTTTGGGATAGGTTGGTAAATACTTATAAAACTGGTCATTATTGCAATTGGATCATGATAGCACCACATAATTATGTATATGTCGGATATGTCAGGATTTACTCCGTTAGGCTTGTACATCATGTGGGCAGACGATGGGTTTCGTGCTATGGAAACACACTGGGTGCGATACACGTTTTCTAGCAAAACTAACGAATTACTTGGGATTCTACAACCGCATTGAAAGTAAAGTGTCATCTCAATGGTGCAGATGAGACCATACTATTAATGCAGTTTCACTTGCACCATTAATGGTACAAACGAAACTAATTAGTCTCCTCTGCACCATTGATGGTGCAGGTCAATGGTGCAGACGGCACACCGGGATTATGACTTAACACAATAACACGGGGCACAATGAATCGGGTACAGTTCCAGGACGTCTCAACTCCGCTGCGATCTGACATTTAATGTCGTCCTTGCCTTGAGCTGTAAACATCAGGGCTCTGTAGAAGCACGGTGTGGTGAGGGTAGACTTGTAGGTCGCGTGATGTCACCACCAGCGCACTTGCCATTCATTTTATGTCCGTACAACTGACCGGATCCGACTTATAAAATAAATACAGTCTCATTGAGAACTCCAGAGAATCTCCTTTTTGAAGAAGTCGGTTAAAATGTTCACAGTCTACACTGCTACCTTTGTTATAATTGATCCAAACTTTAATTGTATCAGTTACATGCGCCTAACCTCAGAAAATTATGTACCCAACTAGTAAACGATACTTGTAGCCATGGTTAAGATTGCTTCATTCATTATGAATTTCCTTGTAAGTAATGTTCTACTTTAGGTACATGATTGCAGTGTCGCATTTCAGTGGTAACCTAATAACCAGTATAAATTGGCCTCTTATTCTATTGAAACTCTGTAGTTAGTTCAGCAGTACCCATGGAACAAAGCCTGTAATTCCGTGTTGATTTGAAACTCACCATTAAATAAAGGAATCATTGATAAGACTCACTCAATTAATAACTATAGAAGAAGTACTCGTTTCATATTCTCGATTATTCTCATTTCTGAGCTATATATGTATATATGTGTGTGCGCCGTTTAGTTATCATAATTCATCATCATCATCATTTCAGCCGAAAAGTCCACTGCTGGACATAGGCCTCCCCCAAGAAGGGGGGTTTTGCCATAATCGCCACGCTTGGCAGGCGGGTTGGCGATCGCAGTATGGTTGTTGTAGAATCAGAGAACGCTGCTGCCCATTCTCTGGTAAGTCCCTTAGTCGCCTCTTACGACACCCACGGGAAGATATGGGATGGTGCTATTCTTTACGTCCGGACACCATACAGAACATAATTACATAATTACTCTATTAAATTTACACAGTTTACAAATTCCCAAAACATCTGTAAACATTTTATATACAAAAAAAATGTATAAAAAATGTATACAGCCTCTTTGTTTCAATAAAAAAAAAACCGGCTTCCGAGAAAAAAATAACTTCAATTTCGGAAGTCAGTTTGTTTTTATTTTTGCAAAAAAGTTTTATATTTTACCCTTTTGAGTTGTGGCCTTCCACACAAATTCTTGTAATGTGCACATTTTACATTGTAACGAGAAGATATTAGAAAAAATATGTAATAGAAGCTTATTCAAAAACTACCCCATCAAAGTCAATAAACTGGGATCACGCACCAGTAATCACAGAGTAATCGGTGTACATAAATAAGTACATGAAACAAAACCAAAAAAAAAGATGCCGGTCGAATACAGTTAAAAATTACTCGTCTCTGACTAGTGTACAAATAGTTTATGTGATGTACTTTCCTGCACAAGTGCAGAAATGACGAGTGTTTGATAACTAACACAATGCAGCTCCTAATAATTAATTATCGGTAATACAGGGCACGTTTCCAATTATCTTGTTTGCTTCTGGCTATTTGCCGTCTATAAAACAGTGGGAATAAGCTATGGATGTTGACATTATTGAAATGCACCGTGCATTTCAATCATGATTACTAAAAGGTTCGTTAACAACCACTGAATTAAGTCATGTACAGTCAGGTTAATTATTCATTGTTTATCAAAATTCTCACACTACGCCTGCTCGAGTTGTTTTAAACAACTGTCAAAAAAACTTTTTGTCAACTTAGTCGAAAAAAAAAACCTATTAAGGTACGACAGAAAGAAGAACATTCCGCACAAGGTAACATAAAATAACACAAACCGCCAAAAGTGGAGTGATTTGGAAGAAACCTACACTCAGCATTGGGTGGCCAAAGGTTGAAGAAGAAGAACACAAAGTAGTCATACCAACCTGCATTTCGCCAGGATATCTCCTCTTGTCGACTGTGTGATCACTGCCTTCCATCATGTCGACACCCCAATGGAAATGTATTTGGGACAGCACATGTTTCTCGAAAAATGGGCCACCTTCCAAGTACGGGCGTTCTGTTTTCCATTTTGCGGAGACTACCACTGGTGACAATATTATTATGTTTTTTTATTACTTTTAAAAATACACGAAAAAAACCGGCCGGGAGTTTTCCACTTGCCTGTGGATAAATGCATTATACTTAAACTGCTTAATTATTAATTTATATCGGCGGCTGGTGCGTTTCAAAAATATTGATAAAATATAGAGAATGCAAAGAATCTGAGGACAGTGTGTTTGAGTCACCTACAGATTCTATCCGACATAACCTTTTGTGGAGAACAAAACTTTTTAGACCATAGACACAAGTCCCTGATTACCTACCATCACCAAAAAATGTTCTTAAGGCCAGCATAGCCTGCGAAATTCAAATTTTCTTAAGTTTTTTTTGCAATTTGCCGGCCAGTGTCAAGTTTTTAGCCGGCGCATTCGAGCGACTTTTGTTTGTGGATGACAAAAATCTCCGAAACCTAATTAGTGTAATGCGAATGTAAATAGGTTATTTGTTGCGTTTGACAAAAGTCCCTCGTCTGCGCATTTCTTTTGTGTCGAATAAAATATGACACAGAAATGTAATCATTAAAATCTTCAATACAACCCCCTTAGTTCATTTAAACGGGATTAAGAGAAATTTTAATGAAACAAAAAGATAACTAAAACTCTGGAAAACCATATTTGTTACGGCCGCGGATCATAAATTATGATACCAAATGAAATATGAAAAAAAAAAAAAAAAAATAATGAAATGATTAGTAAAAAAAAAAAAAAAGAATGAAATGAATAAAAAAAATTAATTATGAATTAAGAACTGGATTGACTTGGATTTTAGTTTTTTTTTATTTTTTGATTTTTTTATGAATTATGATTTTTATGTTTGTTATCTTTTTGAGTTTTATGATTCATAATAGCAAAAAACGAAAGAAAATTTCGCGGGCTACCCTGGCACTTCTCCCGTAAATAACTCGGTTTCAAATTCAAAACCAACACGTGTTATATTCCTAACTTATCAAGGAATTACTATGGAATCTCACGGAGATCAGACATCAACAAACAGACCCTTAAACAATATGTCAGGCGACCTGTGACGTCTTGTTATGCTAATGTGATCCAGACCTGTCAGATGCTATTTTGACGTCCATCATGTTTGGACAGGGCTCTTGTGAATCCCGTATGATCACATGTTGGGAACACAATAGGCGTTGCTTCATATCAAGACAAGTCAGCTGGTCAGCAATTTACTTAGGATTTGATTCTATGCATTAGACGTACTAATACACTATCTAAATTCAGAAGGTATTTTTGATTTAATTTTACATGAAAGTCTGCCAAATTGGCGAGAGACTTTTAATGCATAAATGTAACGGTCCCACTGCTGGGACAGACCACTCTGTGACAGAGAGTGGGCTGTAATTCACAACCTGGGCAACCTGCAGGTTACTGGACAGCAAAGATCTTCGAAGTTTTGGTTTTAGGATACACAGAATACCTCAAGTTTTCCAAAATGATGTTTCGGTGAAAAAACAAATTACAAAAAGTCAAATACCTGCTTTGGTTTGCACTCACGACCTAACAAATCAAAGGTAAGTCGGGACCGATACAACCGCCAATTTCATTAATTTAACACGAGAATAAAAACCCCTACACTTCAAGTTCCCAGACAGATAAATAGCGTCTATAAAACAACCACTATCCGAGACACAATTCGATTCCTTTCTAAGATCATCACTCGGTATCCAGCCTTTATCCATAGCTTTCCCCAGCGAGTGGCTTAACAAATGACAGTATTATACTAACTAGCAAGTTACCATGTAAGCTATGTTAAGAAGGACCACGGCTCCCACTCAAGTAATTATTTGGAACGGATAGGACCACGATCAGACCAAAGATTTAGTTTGTAAGATTCGTCCTAACGCGCCAAAGGTGCTTGAATATTTCTGTTAGAAGTCTCGCCTGCCTAATTTCTGCAGTTTTCTTTTATTTCCAAATGCCAATGACCAAGATTGGTGCCTTTTCATCTTATCGGCAGCCACTAACAAAACTATGCAGTATACTTTTGCTATTGATTATTAGTTTTCCGTATGTCATTATTTCCCAGAATTTGATCCTTATTAGTGACACTATCGAATGGTGTAATACCACAGATATAGATAGACCTAGATAACGCGAGAGCAACTACTTCGCGTGCCTAGCTTACGTACAAAAATCGTAAGTGGCCAATTTCGAACTCAGTCTGCATCGGAGCATAGCGCTAGTCGGACGTCAGTGGGCGTCATGGCGAGGGGTAGGACGAGGGGGGCGCCGTCCGCGGCGGCGTCTTTGAATCGATTTGATTTTCCCATCACTAAATAGTGCTTGTGACGTCATAATAGGTAGTCAAAAAATGGCACGCTTGGTTTTCATACAGATCGTGATACTTGCGTTATCTAGGTCTATCTATATCTGTGTGTAATACAGTGTGTGTTTATTTCAGTAATCAATGGGTTTGATTCCTGCTGGCTAGGAATATTGATTTTTCAAAAATCGAATGTACCAGTTTTCATAAAAATCGGGCTCGGGACTGCTTTGAGCACTTTTCACTATTCCTCATAGTTTCGGATTTGGCCATCCACGCCCACTTGAAAAATACACCCTGTATGGTTACATAAATAGAGAGAACAACGCAATTTTAAATGGCAGTAAAACTCGAAACTCAGTCCGGACCGAATTAGATTAGTGTATACAGCGTTTTTTTGCGTTAAGTAATGTAGCAAAATCTTAAACTATACTACTATAGGGTGGGTAGTAGAGCAAAGTGATCAAAGGGACCATGACTAGAATTTTGAAGGACAATAAAACGGCAGTATTCGTTTTTTGAAAAAGCTTTTGCTTCAGCCAATAATCGAATCTCTTTTTTTTTACAAAAACTACACCCTTTATTATTTTACTTACCGATAGTATTGCCAATAAGAATCAATAATTACTGGCTGCTATTTTAAATAAAATGAAATGGCGGAAAGTCGAGCCAAAATGTTGCAAACCCATGTTTCTGATTCATTGACATTTAAATAGCATTGTCTCGCTCACTCATGCTGAAAGTCCTACGTTTCGTTCCGAGCGGGATGTGAAACCAATCAGTGTCAATATTTTTTGTGCGAGCTGTGTGCAGTGAGACCAGACCAAAAAGGAGACGGGTGGAGCAGTGTGGAGACGTGCAAGATTCAACTAACCACAGGAGAGACGAGAGACACGATGTGATTCAACGAATGTGATTGGTTGATTCCTGAGGACACATCTAATGGTTTAGATCTTTGGTCTAGGCATAATAATTAATTCGCTGTCAGACCTGCCTGCGTTGGTACTTTCCAGCCAAAACTACTCATGCCTGTCCTGTTAATTAAAGTTTTAAAGGCTTCTGTGTGGACTGTTTTGAACGCTAAACTAGAAGTTTAGTACCGGCGTGAGGAGTATGATATTATATTTTATTTTTGTTGGTGTAACTAGCTATTCGAAAAATCTATCAGGACTTTACTCTAACAATTGTAATAAAATAAGATGAAAAGCATTACTTCAATGTTCAAATTCGAATAATGCTTTATTGCAGTCATGATAAAATACTAACGCTGCAACTTCCTATTGAGTGTATCATCATCATCTAGCTTAGCCTTGTCCCAAGTATGTTGGTGTCGGCTTCCAGTCTAACCGGGTGCAGCTGAATAATAGTATTTTACATAAAACGACAGGCATAAATGTCTTCCACAATACATATACACATTCAATTAATTAAACGAAATACTTACGCGTGTATCCAGTATTGGTTAGCTTGACCTTATGCGGGTAGACATCAAAATTGTACCACCTTAGGTCAGGGCATTTGTATACCAAGGAATTTGTGATGGATACATTTATAGGTGTCGGCAGGAGACCTTCAAATTCACCCCAGTACTGAATAAATTCCAAGGTCCCATACGGGGGACAATCTCGCTTTCGATCCGCAATCTCGCTTTCGATCGTATCTGGTGCTATTTTGTCATCCTCTACATAATAAAGAGCAAAAAAAAAACAATTTCATGAAACTGCCTATCATAAATTTAAGTCTGCTTGCACTGCACATTAATTTCTGCTTAAAGTAGCAGAAATTAATGTGTGGCGCTAAAAAATATTAAAAATCTCGGTTTATTGCAGAGATTATTTAAAAGAGTGTCCATGGAGTTTCTTGCCCGTTCTTCTCCATAGAGATCTACGTTAGGGAATGGGCAACTACAGTACTTTCACAGTTTTTATGCCTTGTGACTGGGACTGTAGCTATTTTTCATTGTTGTCTTTGTTTCGACAATTCAAAAGTGCCTGTAATTGGCCTATTTGAAATATACGATTTTGATTTTGATTTTGATTTTGAAGAGCTGTTTCGAAATCACACAAGGCCAGAATAAGCCATAATAATAAGAATAACCCTGGATTGGATTTGTTTGCTGATGAATGGAAGACGATAATGTTAGAATGTTTGTGGTTCTCTGAGAAGACAGAGTAAAAGGATTACTTAATTTAGTGTAAATGGCTAATACTAGATATAATATATAAATAAATAAATAATAAGCGAGAGTGTAGAGTAGGCGAGATAAGTAAGCAAAACTTCAAACTTGAATTTCTTGAATAATTTTATTATTCTAGCAATGTAGTCAGTGCAAGCGGGTCAGAATTCTAAAAGTATTGTAGGAGTTGAATCGCTTCTTATGGATGATTGATGACAGCAGTATTGATGACGGAAAGTGCACGATGATCTTTCTTGATTCTATGAACTAATTACTGAACAGCCATGGACCAAAGTTTTTTATCGAAACCACAACATGAACCGTTTTTTGATGCAGTATGGCGAATCTAAGGATATAAATCTTTGAGGACTTGTAGTGAAGTGCAGGAGTAGTAGCGTTATAAATACCTCCTTTGGCAGCAGCAGTAGCAGCCATACTTATAAAATTTTGAATTGAAGTAAATTACATAAAATTTCAGGACATCACTTTCTATTCATTTGCTGAATTTTGCACTAAAACACGAACGATCTAAATAAGACTTAAATATTTACTTGACATAATTCGTAAACTGGAAACCATGGCAATGTCACAATAAAATCAATTTTAGTACTTGACACTTGACATAACAAAAAGTGCAAACATGTAATGACGATCCTCATCGTCAAAAGAAAAAAATAGAAAATACCAACAAAAATGCAGAAGAAAGATGAAAATGAAGATTTTGGTGAAGACATTCCATCCTACAGGAGGCCAATTTTTCCGGATCGAGAATTATTACTTTGGGAAAAATGGATAAAAATCAGACGAGACGAGACTACAGAGCTTGGAGAAAGGCTCCAACGACCACCAGTGGACCTAACAATGAACCTGCTGGCCAATGTTCGGGAGGACAAAGAACGCAAAGTTGTCTTAGAACATGCGCAGATAGAAAAGAAAACTGGGGTTAGAGGATCTTTGTGGATTCGCCCACCAAGACTGAAGCAGCGTTGTTACTGTGCACCAGCTTATGAAGTCCAAAGAACTCCCGCTGAAAAGGGACGTCCAAAAATAGTGGAACATATTGGTGTTCCTGCCTATATTCGGAAAACAGAATTGGGAATGGCCGGTGAATCACTTCGCATGACTTGTCCTCAATTGAACGCTGATTACATAAAATATAGAGAAAAGCGAGAAGATGAGCTCATTGAGAAGATAAAGAAAATTGATCCATTCAGGTATAAAGCTTGCTTAGTTTTTTTCTCATATTTTAATAATGATATGGAATTTATTAGTGTAGGATGCACAATTTTATAAAAAAATATTCATATTACAATGTTGCTCTAGTTCCGTCGCCATACTCGCCATGTCATGTTTATCCACAAGGTATTTCACCGCAATAAAACACCACATTTATGTTTCAGGCCAAATATCAATGACTTATTTGTAAGAGGCATAAATCCTCCAACACCACCACCGAAGTTGCCTCCGCTTCCCGAGATTATTATAGAAGAAGCGAAAAATCCTGTCATGGAACCGCTCAGTGGCGTTTATGCTATAAAAGTAAATAAAAATGTGTTTTATAGAGAAATACCTGGACAAAATCTAGATGTCTTATCATCGTTTGGATATCAAAAAGAAGATTCAGATAAATATTGTACCTTTTGGACTTACTACTTCAATGTCCCGGCAAAAAGAGCGGGCAGGTGTAAACTATTTCTCCAGAATCTCGGAACTGTTATTTTAAGATATTGTTGGAAGAGAATAAAACGGAGAGTTAATTTTATACCAGAAGAACCGTATGAACAAGTATTCTTTTTCAACAAAAACGAAGACGTTTTATCGCCTGGTCAAAGTAGGGTAATATATTTCACATTTATTGCCGATACACCAGGTGTATATGCCGATTATTGGGAATTAAGCATTTCTAACGTAAATTTGTTTGACAACATGACAACAAATCTTATTGTAAAGTTATACGCTGACGCAATTAAAGAGAAACCCCCGATATTAAGGAAGGTTGCAGCTCTAAAAATGAAAATTAACAGAACAGCGGTTAAAAACATAGCTTTTAAGATTCTTGAAGAAATAATTGACAAGGTTTTCGAAGTGGTTCCGCAATTTTATCCATACAAGAAATTCTTCGTGGAAGCAGAAATATTTGTTATGAAAAATCCAGTGTGCTTTTATCATCAGACGGAGGTTAGTAAGATGAATGATCTGTTCCAAGAAATGGTACAGGGGGAGGAGTGGGATCTATCAATAGGTTCTTGGAGAGAAAAGATGATGGCGAAAGAATTTGATGACCGCATGAAATATTATGAGTTATTACGAATGTCTCACGCAGAATTGTTGAAGCCTTGGTACGAAGGGGACGGTCTTGTAAAAGAGAAACATCGCACGGTAAAATGTCTGTTAAGTCAGTTTTTAGATCTGTTTGATAAAGAATTTGATAGTGTAATGCACACATTCGTGAGCATGTCACCAGAAGTTCATCAACCTAAAAGTTCATGGCGTAAGGCAACTAACATAAGCAGTTCTGATATGATTGGTCCCTTTACTGCACAGATGTTGCGTAATGTTTTCTATTTGCGTATTTATGACCACCTTGCGGCTACAATTGAGTTGTGTGCAGGAGTATTGAGTAGCTTAGATCTGAATAGATGGATCGAGTTTGATTTTTGTCGGCATTAAGTTACCTACGACTAGGTGATATTTAGATTGAAATAATTGCAATTTTAATTTTATTTAGATAGTTCATGTTTATTCATTTAAATACAATCATGGGCCATTATTTTATTTCTTGATCGTGTAAATAATTAAATATTAAATAAAAATTCATTAATGTTTATGTTACTCGTACTAGAGAGGTAAAGAGGCAAAAAGGCGATATAGTTTGATTTTGGATAAGTCATGCATAATTAATTATAGTAATTATGCAGTACTTAAACGTATTAAATAAGAGAAGATACATGGTCATAGAACACGCCAAACTCAGAACTTGCAATTAGGTGTTTAAACAAATTAGCATTTTAAGTTGATCAATGTGCTGCTCGTCAGAATCAGTGTTGGGCTTGTAAGTAAAGGTGCGTCCACACCTGCGCACGTGCAGCGCGCGCGATTCTAGCACGCTAAGCGCCTCTAAAGGCTATAAGACTAGGAATGCCGCGAATACTCGCCATTATTCTATATCCGGCATTACTCGACATTTTTTTGTTATTCATCGAATACCGAATATTAGGGTCTATTATTCGAAATTCCGCGAATAGATGTCAAAAAAAAATAAAAAATCTAATTTCAATGAACAGAAAATCTCTAAAAACAAAACACAATTAGTATTATTTCCTTTATTTGTCTTGTATGCACATTTTTAAATGTTTCATAGCAATAACATTCAAAAATATAAAAAATGTGGTCGGCCGGTGTCGGGAGCAGGGTCCAAGTACCGGTGGTTAGGGCTCCAGAGACAGGATCGAGGAGTACTGCCTTCTGAATCAGGCCTTTAATCCAACCGCCTAAGGAGAGCCTCGTCAGATGTTCGTCGAGGATTCATATAAAACTTGTTGTGTCATGTTGAAGTTAATAAATTGGGCTAGTTTTTCTGCACCACACTATGTCATCTAATGCAACTGAAATAGAATTGAAAACAGCGTGCAAGAATACACGTAGCTACGCGCGGTAGGCACTTACGTACGTTGCTCAGGCTCACAGCGCGCTCGCGGCAGTTGCAAGCGTGCCCTGTAAGCCTGTGAACAGTCGCCATCGCAGCACCACATGAGTGAACACCGCAAACCTCACAAGTGAGAGCAGTAGCGCGGGTATTCGAACATCTACCTTTTCCACCGGCAGAGCCGTTTGTTCAAGTATGCTCGTGCAGTTGCCGCTTTATCTGCATAGCATAAACATATATATAATAATATACTAAGCTTTATTTATTCCTTACACAGGTTTTACTTTTCTGTACATTTGAATAAAATAGAGTAAGAGTAAAAATAAGAATTATTCTTATTCTTCTTCTGTACATTTGTTATGTTAGTATTATGCATATTCTAGATTGTTAGTATTACATTTTAATTGGGTATTGTGTGTTTTGTAAGGACCGCTCTGGCGGTGAAAGCCTCCTCCATTTCGCTCCGTTTCGCTCTATCTCTTGCCAGTCTGTTCCAGGTAATTCCAGCCGTGGCAACTATGTCATCGCTTCATCTTTTCTAGCATAAACATAGTCAGCCTATAATGTTCCCTCTGCTGGGGCACAAGCCTTTACTCTATATAGAGTGACTGGTAATTAGTGACCGATACTTAAACACGTTATTGTACTCATGATAACAAACAACTATGACAAAACACCTCCTCCCTTCCTTCCTTTGGGACTTTTTTATTGAGTTCCTAGAGGTGTAAAGAAAGTTAAAAAAAAGAATTTACCGCTCGCAAGAACTCAATAAAAAAAGCCCCATGAAAATCATACCACTACAAACTTCATTCTACCTTATAGTCAAATTGCACTCGACTACATGTAGAACTTTTATAATTCATAGATATCTTTTATTCGCCATTGTGTATTTTACTGGACTCTTTTTTGTTAAAAATCTCTTGTTTTGATTAGATGATATTTTCTTGTCCGAGCACTCCATCTTTGTCCATTATGCCAAAATATATCATTATTTCTCTACATTTCATATTATGTATACTATTTTACTAATCTCCATACAATACTGTCAAACCAGTGTCTAACAGATGCATTGCGTGATATGAATTGGACGCAGTTAATATTATGAATTGACCATTTTGACCATTTTAAAAATTGTAACGTGATTCATATTATTGTCATAATATTATGATTCTGTCAAAGTTATTAATAATTTAAAATTACCACAACATTATAGTGTTTCAAGTCTGCTAAGTAGACTGCATCAGTAGATTATAATGGCTGCTGTGCTGTTATACTAGTTGCATTCAATGCCGGTAGATTGCGTTAGTTGTTTATTCTTGACGATGAGGTGAGTAGATTGACATCAATATAAGATTATAAACTATCATGGTCACTTACATTATTATTTACACTAGAAACGGGACATTTACCATGTTCTTCAGGTTATCCGTGATCATGGTGCTTGCAACAGCACCGAAATATAGGGAACTCAAAGTAAACAGTAAACATGGTAAATATCCCGTTTCTAGCGTAAATAATAAGATTGAGACCACATGAGACTCAACGCCTGCACAGCTGGCGACTAATTGTCACCTACCTATACAATATTGAAGGCTTTGCAGATATCAGTACCAACTACTTAAAAATCCCTTACCTTTGCTGTTGTAGATCACATATGATAAGAATCTCAAAGAATGAACCCTGGACATCTTAACTACATTAATTGTCCGACACTTCAAAAAAGAAAGATAATTATGCTAATTAAAATTCCGCCATCTTTAAAGTATGCCATTGTAAATTCGAATATTTAAACATTCGGCCAAACAATAAGTATATTAAATAATTTTTATGCCTTATAAATATTCGATTCCAAGTCATCATCATCATCATCATTTCAGCCGAAAGACGTCCACTGTTGGACATAGGCCTCCCCCAAGTGTCGCCACATTGACCGGTCTCGTGCGTCTCGCATCCAGTGGATCCCTGCAACATTTACCAGGTCATCGGTCCGCCTAGTGGGAGGCCTTCCAACGCAACGTCTTCTGGTTCGCGGTCGCCACTCCAGAACTTTGAGCTTGAACTTTGAACTTTGGGTGACTTTAAGCCTTCTGATGAGGCCCATTGTGAGCGACCACGTTTCGGTCCCGTATGTTATCACTGGCAACACACACTGGTCATAGACTTTCGTCTTAAGACACTGCGGTAAGTTGGACGAGAAGATACCACGCAACTTCCCGAACGCTGCCCAGCCGAGTCGGACTCGACGATTGACTTCTTTCTCGAAGTTAGGCCTACCTAACTGGATCGTTTGTCCCAGGTAGACATAATCGTCTACAACTTCGAGTGTAGAGTCTCCGATCTTGATAGGAGGAGAATTATTTAGGTATTTAGTAGGTCCTCAATAATGCTTACGTTCTACTAGGTCGTAAGCTTGTGTACATTTCCAGGCCACTGCCAGGAGTAATGAGTAAGTACGTGTAATATTCAGGACACGTAATCAAACAGCTCTGATCCAATGCGCTGGAATATTCTAGTCATAGTGTTTATATTTGTATTGTCTATTCAACTGTTACTTAGTCTCATGTATGAACTACATCCTTGATATGTGGAATTCCTGTAAGGCTACGTTTCCACCAGAGATGTGCTAGGCCGCTGAGCGGTGCAAAGATGCGTAACGACGCGACGCTTTGAAACGGTGCGCAGATGAGCGGTGCGAGGATGTGTAGTGACTGCTATTTTTTCGCTCGCGTCCGTCCCTAGCACACATCCCTCGCAAGACATCCCTCGGAATGTGTTCCGATCCCACCCTTGTTTTGTATGTACAAAAACCTCGCTCCGCTGAGCCGTTTCCACTAGAGCTGCACTGAGCGAGGCTAGGTAAATGAAGTGATTGTTTTGATTCTTAATAAACACATCCCTCGCAAGACTCGCAACGTATCCTCGCACATCTCTGGTGGAAACGCAGCCTAAAGGGAGAAGGAGGATAAGAGAGAGGGTTTGAATGCGGAATGGGATGGGTTTGAGTACCTACCTACGTCCGTCACACTACGGGCCGTTATGTAGAAATAAAACGATTGTCTAGTAACATAACAACAATATATTAACATATTTCAGAGCTTAGACTTGACTTGCTTCACATAAATAACAGAATGACCGGGTGGGTGCCGCTGCGTTGGCCTGACGTTGCGTTCGATGGGTATGCTGTCGGGGCCCTCCAGTTGTCTTAGAAGACCCAGCTGTGGGCAAAACATTAAAAGATAAGTTTGATTCTTACTTGTAGTGGGAGCTGAGGCTGAGAGCTACATCATAATGATTTAGGCATTTATGTATTTTTTAATGAATAAAGCACACAGTGTTTTATGAAAGAGACCTCTCATAAATAGTCTAAATATTTGTAAACGCACCCAAGATACAAAAAAATTCCTACCCCCGTATTCACAAACGCTTCGACTCGATTTCGATTCGAGAAATCGTAAGTCTGTCTCCCTCACTTCCGTGCTACTGCTCATTTAGACTGTCATCGATAAACAGCCAGTCCCAGAACAATTACCAGGTAGGTCATACAAATATTTGTTCCGCAAGGAAATCGAACCCGAAACATGTAATTATGTTACACCTTGTAGATCTTTTTTTAGAGCAATCATGGTTTCCAAGTAAGTTTGAATAGTGCTTGGTACCATACCTGTTCAGTGCCAATATGCACAGGTTTTTCATATATAATCCATGTGACGCACTCGGTGTAAGGTGGTGTTGTTAGGGAACCTTTGTATGTGACGTAGTTGCCTTCGTGTAGGTCATCACTGTCCATCCAGGACAGGGATTCTGTAAAGAAATCAAACAAAAAGGATTAAGATAAGTCGAATTATACAGGACAAACTAGATTAAGTTTAAAAAAGAAACGTTTAAACGATAATTTGACCTCTCTCATAAACACAGATTATAAGATAATACTCCTTTGCAGTGATAATTTATTTAAAATGCTCGTGTTTCATCGTAATAATGTTATCATGATTGTTAGAAAGAATAATTGAATGAATTAAAATTAGCAACTACGACGATCTTAGCTGTAACTTCGAATTCCAATCCAATTAAACGTTGGATTAAAACTAAATAAATTGTAATTCTCGTTTTGATAAGGTGATTTAGCACGTGTCAGTCGTTACAAAACTAGCTAGGAGCTCGTGGCTAAATATTAAGTCGTGCTTGTCTAGATTGGTCTGTGGATGGATGACCACCTATTTCATACCGAGTTTCCTCCGTGTCTCGGAAAGCACGTTAATAGGTTAGTCCCGGCTGTCATTTGTAGATCTTTGACAGTCGTTACAGGAAGTCAGTGACCCAAAAAGTCTGACAACCAGTCTTACCAAGGGGTATCGTATTACCTAGTACTAACTGGGTTGTGGAGGTCAGATAGGTAGTCGCTCCAGGTAAAATACTGGTATTCAGCTTCATCCGGTTAGCCTGGAAGCCTAACCTAGTTGAGAAAAGGCTAGGTAGATGATGATGAGTCATAACAAAACCATTTTGTTGAAAACCTACCTGAGGTTACTCTTACAGAGTGTTCACTTTTTTTAATTCTTTCAAACCCTTCGACGAGCCTGTCGAACCTTGGATTTGGAGCATCGACAGCTTCTAGCAGGAATCCAACTACCGCCAGACCGTCTGGGTGACCTACTGCAGCTTCCATAGATTCGTATTTACTGTTGTAATGGACGAAGTGGCATTCTGCTGCATATCTGAAAAGATAGAAACAGGAATTTAACACAATTCACTGGAATAATTGTAACACATGTCATCATCATCATGACAGTTGAAAGCCGTCCACTGCTGGACATATGCCTCCTCAAGCGTCGCCACATTGCCCGCTCTTGTACTTCTTGCAATCAGCGGATTCTTGCGGCTTTCACCGGTTCATCGGTTCATTTTGTGGGATCCCTTCCAGTAGCTACGTTGTTCATCATCATCATCATCATTTCAGCCGAACGACGTCCACTGCTGGACATAGGCCTCCCCCAAGTGTCGCCACATTGACCGGTTTCGTGCGACTCGCATCCAGCGGATCCCTGCAACCTTCACCAGGTCATCTGTCCACCTAGCCTCTCCAGAACTCATGGGCCGTACTATTGTAGTCGTTTAACATACACTCTTAATATAGGTCATTAATTCAATAATAATGAAATATTGCTGTATAGTTTTAAGAGCACGAATAATTCGTGCTCTTATTCTTATTCACACGGCATCTCTGGGTAAACCTTTGTCACTCACCCTTGTCCATCTAATAAGTGTTCACAGCCAGAGAAGTCATCGACGGACCAGTGGAAGTGCATCTGTTCGAATACGTATTCACCAATAAGTGGACCGCCGCGCAGGATCGGCCGGACTTCAGATTCAAATGTGAAGTATGCTGAAACAATTGGATTCAGGTTGATTCAAGTGCTTGTTCGAAGGCGGCCGTAGTCGCAAACAAAGAGCAGAATTACTTATGTCGCAAACCGTAGCAGCAATGTCGCAAAATGGGGAAGGTTTTTTGTGAAACTAATGGTATTATCAGATCTTGTAACAAATATCGCCATTGGTTAAAAATATGCCACTGTCATTTTTAATTTCTAATAGGTTGACCTCATTGGTCAGATTGAGATTATGCTTAATGGACGCGCCTTTAACATTGGGCTTTAACCAGCCTTCTCTACTGCAACGACAGACTGTAGCGGCACAGCTGATTTCTACGTAACTCCATGAAGACTGTGGCAGGCGGCATTGTCATTGTTGTCATGCCATCATGCGGAAGCGTTCTGCGTCTCTTATGAGGCGCATGTGTGCCAGCTCGAACAGCCTTCTGAGCGTATTCGTGGGCCACTGGGACTCGCCGATGTGGCGGCACTGGATGCGACTACACACTGCAGGTGGTCGCGTCCAGGGCTTGGCATAGACTGGCGCTCCTGTGCGGTGCCGCTTTTTTCTGTGTGTTTATATTTGTATGTGTGTACTAACAATAGCTTTATAAGGTTTTTTGTGTTACTAACAGTATATGGACTACGTCTGAATTAAATGTCTTCTATTCTATTCTATTGTCGCCATTAAGGCTGCCTGTCGACCAGAGCAGAGCGAGTCTGCGGAGCGGCGAAACGGAGAAATATTAATCAATAGGATTGCATACTAGAGCGGAGCGGATATTTTATGCAGTCTTATTAGTTAACTAGCTGTGCCCGCGGCTTCGCTCACGTGAGCGCACATTCTTTTGTCATTCTCAAAGTTTATGAACGTAAGCAAAATAAAGATGCAACTCATGATCTATCCTAGGCCCCAACGGTTAATATCCTTAACAATTTAAAAAATAATCTTTCAGCTCTGAGAGCTCAATCAACCGATGGTAAAAATGTGATGGACACAAACGATGGAAACAAAATTGAGAATTTGCAAAAACCATGCAATTGAAAAATACTGCAAACGCATGAATTTAATGTATTTAGCAATAGAACCAGAAAGACTATGCGCTTCGAGAATCTTCATGTTTCCGAATTAACACGAACATCGCTATAAAGCTTCTAAGTTTGGTTCGCACTTTTAGGATTTTAGTCGTATAATTGTAATATTCTAACAAAGGTGATACATAAGGGACCACCCATAAATTACGTCATACGAATTTTATGATTTTTTCACCGGAGGGGTCAAAAAATCCGTCCTTATCAGAAGGTAAATTTTTGTGAGACTCCCGCCTCCCAAGTGTGACGTCACATATTTTGCAATATTACATGCTGCCCGCCGATAGAGTTGGAAATATTTCTTTAATAAGTTTTTCGTTAATAGTTCAAATTTCGTGTTTTAAAACTTAGCAATATTAGTTTTTTAAATGTGACGTCACCAAATTTAGGACCCCTTCCACCCCTTGTCACACAATGTCACACTTTGTTGTCACCCCCCACCTCTTTAACGTATGACGTAATTAAATTACGTCATAAATTTTATGGCTGGCCCCTAATAGACACGTACTTCCATGGTAGCAGCAGCTAACTGTGACTCCCTGGAGTATCTAAAGTGTCCCTACACCTGCGATTTAGAGGACTTGCTGTCAAAATCTCTACTGAAACCGCGATTAACTTAGCCACCTGGGTGCTAATAATGTGATAAATCATCGATACAAAAGAAGAAGTAGAACATAGGAATTATATTAGATCTCATATTTCCGAAGATAGACCATGATTGCCGAAGCGGATATTTTTCCAAGGACTCTGATGAACTGGCAAAAAAAAAGTTGAAGCGTAGACGCAAGTATTACGCAGATCGATGTAACAAATAGTGTTGAAAGCAAGCCATTTGACTATTCACTATATTTATGTTACTACTGACTATTATTAATATTTTGCTTCGAAGTTCAAATGCAAGTGCAGTCATGGGCATTTAAACGTTAAAGATATGCCGCGAGTGAAACAATTGCTCTTACGGATATAACTCCTCTTCACTCTTACTCTACCATTATAAATAAGTCTGTCTAGTATCAAAAAAAAACCTATGTTTACTGAGTCAAAAATATGTTTAATATACATGAGAAAAAGCATAACAAACGGGTTGCCTGATATCATTAAGTGAAGACTATTTAAAATTGCGACAACCGTGGGGCTTGACCGATTTTACTTAGACAACCGAACGTTATGCCATCGTGTTTGTAATAAAATTACCTATCTGTTCTTTTAATACATAATTTAATAAAAAATAGATGAGTGGACATATAGTATCAATTTATCTATTTATACCTTACAACTCTGTAGTAGGGACAAAAAGATGACAACCTAACAGATTCTTGGCTTGATTGCTTTGTAGATATTTACTCTAATTCCATTTTGATTTCGTTTGGTTTGAAAAAAAGATTAGTTCCGTTAGTTTTAATAAAGGGTAGCCTTGACTTAACTTTATCAGGCAACCCATTCGCAATGTTAGTTTGTTCATATGAGTATTTTACTCCGTTAACGTAAGTTTTAAATAGCCATTCTGAGGCTTGTCACTGCCGGATTTTAGCCTTTTCCCACTCGCACAATGTGGACATGATCATTAATCTACTAAATTATTAGTATTCGAAGTAATTTCGGTAGGCACATATAAAAATACGAAATCCTGAAAGTCCTATTTTAATATTCAAACGAAAGTATTTTATTTAGTTTGTGTGCGGGCAACATTGGAAAAAGGTGGTCTGGTTGAATTTGACGTCATTGTCTTATTTTGGTATTGTCCCCATATTTTTTTTATTTTGTGGGATATTGTTTATCTACCAATTATCTAAGAACTAATCTTATTTATTACATCATTTCACTGGTCGCCATTAAATATAGTAAAATCCAAATAATAGTAATTTTATTATTTAAATAAACTTCAGGTTGAGTTGCTGTAATAAAATGATATATCTAAGCCGGAGAGGTGATCTGTACCTCAGGACCTTCCTACTTCAGACACCTTTCTCTATTTAAGATTGTGCATATACCAGTGCCTGTTACTTCTAATGTTGAATTAAATAAAGATTTATGATTATGATTATTTTTTTAATACCTATCTACCGACGCCTAATATATAGTAATAGCTTTCTCGAATTACTATTTTTTTTTTATATAATTGCCTCGGAAACGAAAATTGAAAATATTTTTTTAATTTAATTTAATAATGTTATATTCTCAGCCTTTCCCTCATGTCCTACTTTTTAGATAAAAAGAATGGTCACCTTATTAGAAAGAGACTAAATTAGCGTTAACCTCTCTTTTGGTAGCAATTTTTTAATGCAAGCAAGAATTGCAGTTGTACACACGGCGGCACATGAAGCTTTAAAATTCCAGTATAAATTGACCTCACTTTGTATAGATTTCCTATACAATGAGAGATCCGCATAAACTGGTTTTGTAAAGCTTGACTGGCCGTCGCGTGCGTACGTAGTACTTATTACTTCCGTGCAAAGAGTAAATACAAAAGGAAAAATAAAACAAAATTAGTTTTCAGCCATTCCGAGTGACTACACTACGACTAAAACCTATTTACGTAAATTATTTTTATCACAGAAATCCCGTATGAGGTTACTAACAAAATTTTAAAAATTAATATCTTTTGCGTCTGTTGGTCGATTTTGATGAAATAAACGCAAAATAATACCCACAACAATGCTTCTTATTTTGTAATATTTATATTTTGAATACAATGAGGGGTTTTTACGTGATGCGCGCACAAACGAACAGACAAACCGACAAACCGACAAACCGACAAACCGACAAACCGACAAACCGACAAACCGACAAACCGACAAACCGACAAACCGACAAACCGACAAACCGACAAACCGACAAACAGACAAAAATTAAAAAAAAGGTATTTTTACTTTCTATTACTTATTTCTCGCACATTCCAGTGACTTTTTTGCAAAAATCTGTAATGTACAGACACGGAAAGTCTAGGATTTTATTATATGTATATAGATATTTCTCCGTTTGCGATTGCCGCAACTGTTTTGGGGGTTTTTTTTGCATTCACATTCGGAAGATCACCTCTATGCAAACGCTACCGTAAGGCTGCCTGTCCACCGGAGCGGAGCGAGGCTGCGGAGCGGAGATACGGAGAAATATTAACCAATAGGATTGCATACTGGACCGAAGCGGAAATTTTATGATTGAAAACCGTAAACCGTTGCGGCAATCGCAATGATAAACCGCAAAGAGACGCCTGGTTTCTATGTAAA
This sequence comes from Noctua fimbriata, assembly GCA_905163415.1. NCBI lineage: Eukaryota > Metazoa > Arthropoda > Insecta > Lepidoptera > Noctuidae > Noctua > Noctua fimbriata. The sequence continues at coordinate 15,861,591 of LR990927.1, read as the reverse complement.
CTGTGAATTCGGTGACCTTCAAGGTAATATCATCTTAAAGATCGCAACCACTGAGCTTTCTGGGTTTAAATTCCGGATTGGACACATTTTATTTTTTCGTTTGCTTATTGCTACGTAAAGTGTTTGCCCATTTATTGGCAATTTAACCGGTATTAAAGTTTTGACTATTCTTGATTTAGTTTTTGTTTTGGCACAAGAACATGACTACTAACACTATTTGACCCATCTATGAAGAGATCTGATATTACCCATCCACAGACTAACCATGGTAAGATCAGCATAAGCGTATAACTCCAACGATACGTGAAGTGGTTCTTATCAAGTTATAAGCGTCTGAAAGGCCTACTGAAACACTAATGTGGTTACCTATGGGCCATGATGTCCACAGTCAAGTGTAGGAAGGCCAGCCTAATTTGATTAGCCTAGGCTTGTCTCTCACAGTAGTAAATCAATTACCTACATGGACGATGCAGTGACATACGTCTAGTTAGTTGTAGATATTTGAGCCAAGATCCATACATTCTAGCTAAATTCTTTCGTCATATTTTTTTTTAATGTATACTAATATAATTATGAGCAGCGGTGGCCCAGTGGTGGCGGCTCCGACTTACGAACAGTAAGTAAGCAGGCGCATTACTTTATGTAATTTATTTCATCACCACTGCTCTCAAAACGGTGAAGGAAAACATCGTGAGGAAACTGGCATGTCGTAGAAGCAAAAATTCAAAGACAGGTGACATCTACCAACCCGCACTAGGCCCGCGTGGTGGATTATAGCCCATTCCCTCTCATAGAGAGGAGGCCTGTGTCCCAGCAGTGGGAACATTATAGGCTGATTATGCTATGCTATGCTTATGCTATGCTAATATAATTATAAAGAGGTAAAGACTGTGTGAAAATCTTTCGGAACTACTAATCAGATTTTGAAAATTCTTTCTCTCCACCAATAGCAAGCTACATACCTATATTATCCGCGAGTCATAGGCTACATTTAAAACGTTCCCATGGGATAATTTCCTACCATAACGTGAACGAAACTGCAGGATAAAGCTAGTGTATTTTAAAGTGTGTGAGACTTTCTTATTACTTACACTAATGGAACAGGTTAAGTGTGTTATTTTAGCCTTGAGTATGGGTACGACGTGAAATAAAACTTAATAAGTCCTAAATCGTAAAAAAATGTGCCGCAGTGACATTTCGATTTTGGGAAATGAATAGTCAATTGAGAGCAGCGGTGGCCCAGTGGAGGCGGCCCCGACTTACGAGCAGTAAGTCAGGGGTTCGAGCCCAGGCAGGCGCATTACTTTGTGTAATTTATTTCATCACCACCAAAACCAGTTTGGGTTCATGCCAGGTCGAGGAACAATGGACGCCACTTTTGCACTCCGCCAATTGTGCGAGAAGTACAGGCGTGCACACAAAAACTTGCACATGGTGTTCATTGATCTGGAGAAAGCGTATGATAGGGTAACTCGGGATGTGCTGTGGTGGGCCTTGAAAGAGAAAGGTATACCTGGGAAGTATGTAGAGTTAATTCGTATTATGTACAGCCAATCTTGTACCTACGTCCGGTCAGCTGCTGGCAACACCGATGAGTTCAGTGTGGCTGTAGGCTTACATCAAGGGTCGGCTTTAAGTCCTTACCTCTTCCTGTTGATTATGGACGCTTTGATGCTTTGGACATACAGGAAGAGGCATTTCTTCCTGTCTGCTCCGACTTTCGGTATCTCGGTTCACTCGTGCAAAGCGATGGCGAAATAGATCGAAGTGTAAAGCACAGAATTAACACGGGATGGATGAAATGGCGGCAGGTCACGGGAACAATCTGCGACTCCCTCATTCCCCTTAAACTTAAGGGGAAGATTTATAAAACAATGGTTAGACCTAGTCTTGTATGGATCAGAATGTTGGGCCACAAAAGTGGCGGAGATGAGAATGCTAAGGGGAATGTGTGGTGTTACGCGAATGGATAAAATAAGAAATGAGTATATAAGAGGAAGTCTGAAACTGGCGCCGGTGACTGAAAAGTTGTGTGGTAATCGGTTGTCATGGTATGGGCATGTGATGCGGAGGAATGAGGAAAATGTTGTGAGGAAAGTTTTGAGTATGAATGTGGAGGGGTATATGAGTAGAGGTAGACCAAAGAAACGATGGATGGACTGTATAAAGAATGATATGGCAAGAAAGGAGGTGTCGGATGAGTTGACGAGTAATAGAGAAGTATGGAAGAAGAAGACATGCTGCGCCGACCCCAAATGAATTGGGATAAGGGCAAGAGAATGATGATGCTCTCAAAACGGTGAAGGAAAACATCGTGAGGAAACCGGCATGTCCTAGAACCAAAAATTCGAAGACATTTCACATCTACCGACCCGCACTGGGCCGCGTGGTGGATTATAGCACATTCCCTCTCATAGAGAGGACGCCTGTGTCCTAGTTGTGGGAATATTACAGGCTGATTATGCTATCCTTATGCTATTGGTTAATTCGAATCTGTTTTAGAAAATAAGACAAGATATTAAGGAAAAAGATCTTCAAATAAGGAGAGCTTGTAAACATTGGCGTATTTTTCAATTTCCTACTATAAATTTTTACTTTCGCACTCCAATCAATCGTACGTTCATTTTCGGTTTTAATACTTTCCACGTGTATCATTTAAAAATCAAAGCAACGAGCCGGCAACGATTTCCATTTCCGACTTTTACAGCGTTAACAGCGAATTCTCTGAAATAATTATCTTGTACTTGGAAGGAAGATCATCAGGCAGTGTAAGGGGTGCTACACATTTTCTCGAGTCAGCACGTTTGTTAAACAACAAAACCGATCAAAAGTAATTACTCTACGACTTCCGCGTGGCCTTTTTCCCATATTTATTGGGGTCGGCTTCCTGTCTGACCAGATGCAGTTGAATACCAGTATTTTACTTGGAGCCTATTTGACATCCACAACTTGGGTTGTACTGGGTAATACGGTACCCCTTGGTCAGACTGGTTGTCAAAGTTGGGCCACCGACTACCTGTAACGACTGTCAAACATCTATAAATAACAGCTGGGACTAACGGGTTAACGTGCTTTTTGAACACGGAGGAAACTCGGTGTGTATTGGATGGTCAGCCATCTACAAACCAATCTTAGCAAGCGCGGCTTAACTTTAAAGATCGACCCGTGGGGCTGTTATTATAACCACGAGCTCCTAAATAATTATTTAGGGGCTTGTGTTGAGCCGAATGAAGGACAAATAAGGAATAATAGAATAATAGGAGTAATTACTCTACGTATTTGTCCTTCATTCGGCTCAAACTGATCGTAAAACTCCATCTACCATCGTCAAATCATGTTTGAACCGCTCGGCACAATGCGAGCTATACCGAGCTGCTTTTCCCGTTCTCCTCGTCTTTTCGATGACAATCTAAACTACCCAAGACTGATCATAGGTTTGCCGCCATAAAGCCAAAACGTCTATCCACACTTATTGAATTTCACCACCCGGCTGTGCCGAAAGGAGCAGTTCTCTTTTTTGTATTAAGATCAATAATTTATACAGGGTGTAGCAAGGCTCTTAACGAAGCGAACGTAATAAAACATCCCACACAGCACTACATAGCAATAGTATTTTTTGTATGGGCATAAAAAATATATAATAAGTTACCCATAGACATTAAGAGCATTCATTTAATTGGCATTTTTAAAAGAAAGCTAAAAGACTTCTTGATTAAAAAGGCATTTTATTCTATAAAGAATTCCTTGGAGAAAAGTAATTATTGAATATTAAAATAAGAAGAGTATGATTAATATAAAATGTTTGAATAATGTTAATAAAATTAGTATAATATAATGTTAATTGTAATATTAAGTACGTATATTTTTAAAACCATTTAAATTGCAATGCCTTAACAGGCAACTAAGTTCTAAGAACCTACCTATTGTTATCATTGTCAAAATACTGTACACTTAGTTCGCAATAAAGAATTTGAATTTGAATTTGAAGCCGTCAACCAAGCATTATGTACATCAAACTAAGTATCTTTACGCAAATTTACGTCCAATTCTGTGTATAATATGTCAAGTTTTTTTATTTAGTTCGACTAATTCATTTCTGTCATTTATTTGTGAATTTCAAAAAAAATATCACCAGTTTTCCAGTTCTGATCTAAATTTTAATTCAGTGTAGTGTTATAAACATCATGAAACTTATCCATTGCGTCAATCGAAAACTGTTTGAAGCACCCTTAATAACAAAAGCACTTACTGATATTAACCCATTTCAAAGCAGGAAGGTAATAATCTGGAGCTGTTACTTTCTTAGTAAAGTTAAACCTTTGCTCGGAGGGATTGTCGAACTCCCGTTAGCAGGCGCATTTCTGTGCAAAACATGTCATTTATCCCGATGTTATGGGAGTTTTAATTTGAATGTATCGCATTTTCTCCCCTCTTTGGGAAGAGCCGGATTGCAATGGAATTTAGAAACCATTTATACTTGTTATCTTTTACCATATTTTTTTTGGTTGAGTTTTACGTGGGTTTTATACCTACGCACTCGTATATAGGGTGGAAGGGACACCAAAACACAACACAAACACAAACGGTTAGCACGTATTCAGTACATCATTCTGAAACCTACGTAAACGTTTCATCTACAACATTAGTTTTAGTATATGCGAAACCTGATACACGTGTCTATTATTTTTATGTAAAAAATCTATGCACAAAATTTCAAAACTGTATCATGAAAAATCTCAGGGTTTTAATCTTATTCTGTTACCTAGTTGTCCGCACAAAAACGTTGTCACCACGCAGCACGCGCCTCCAGTGTCGTCTTGAGCTCATTGATAATAATAATTTGGCAGTAGGTAACTAAATTATTGCGATAGGTACTCAAAGTCGCTCGGTATCCAACTTTTAACTTTTTAAAATATTTTTGGGAAAAAATATAACATGGTTTAAAAATTATAGGAAACGATTCAGTTACTTATTCTGAACAAACTATATTCAGGTTTCGCATATACTAAAAATAATGTTGTATACTAATATTATAAAGAAGTAAAATTTGTTTGTAAGTTTGTATGTAGGGGTTAATCTCCGGAACGAATGATCAATTATAAAATTTCTTTCACTAGCCTGCATACTACAGGCTCATAAAACTGAGTAACATAAACTAGTTTTGTTTCTACTTTTTTTTTTTTTTAGCCTAACTGTCTCACTCCTGGGCATAAGCCGGGGGAGGCTTTTGCCATTCCTTTCCCTTTTCTCGATGTTGCGCCTCTTCTCGACAATTAACGAGAAAGCCATCCAAGGCGGCTCCTTGGTCTGCCGAAACCTCGTCTTGCTGTCTCAGGGCTCCAGTTTTGCGATATGCCTTCCCAGTCCCATTTTAGTTAAATAATTGCTGCAAGCTGATTTGATATCAGAAGTTTAAGTATGGTTAAGTTTTGATTAACTTAAGGTCTAAGATCTTTAGGCCTTAGGTCAAATTGCGAACTACCTCCATGGAATAATGACACACATCATTCTCCTGCTCTTATCCCTATTTATTTTAGTTCGGCGCAGCATGTCTTCTTCTTCCATACTTCTCTATTTCATCTCAGCAGTCACCTCCTTTCTAGCCATATCATCCTTCACACAGTCCATTCACCGTTTCTTTGGTCTTCCTCTACTCTTATAACCATCTACATTCATACTCAACATTTTCCTCATTCCTTGGCATCGCATGTCCACGCCACGATGACCGATTACCACACAACTTTTCAGTCACCGGTGCCATTTTCAGACTTCCTCTTATGTGCAGTCACGAGCACCAATCTGTATGCACTTTCCTAAATTTAAAAGCAAATTTCTCGAGAAATAATGATTGTAACTTGGAGATTGGATCTCTTTCATAAATATACGAGTTCCAGAATACTATGATCGTAACAACATGAAAGTTTAATCAGAAGAGTAGAAGAAAAACAGTTTTAAAAGTTGTTAAATGTTTACATATTGGTGCTCGTGACTGTACTCATCCCTTATCTTATTCATTCGCTTTACACCACACGTCATTCCCCTTAGCATTCTTATCTCAGCCACATGCAATTACCTTTCATTCATCCCTTTTTTAGCCCAAGATTCTGATCCATACAAGACAGAAAGAAAATGAAATTGGTCAAAGTCCATGAAAACACCTCAATCACATGTGAGTGTTTACCACAACCTTTAATCTCTGTATCATACATAACCGAACTAAAACCGATTCGATTATCTTTCAGCCCCTGATAATGGCCTATGTTAAATATTATAGTACACTTGAAACTGAACCTTATCTAATCTAACATTCACGGTTGTTAACTGATTTTTATTTTATGTAATATTTGGATTATTTATCGTTTGGCTTCCTTATTTTTAGTGTACTATTGATTTGTGTAGGTATTGGTCGGATTAGGTCATCAAATCATATTATTAGGTTCATGGGGTTATTGTCTGAATTGCATCGAGCAATGTAAAAGTCTTTATCTTTTCTATTTATTGGATGCAACACAATGATACCATACAGTGTCTAAAAAACAGATGTTCCATACATGTTTACTGTGTAGATCTTTTGTATGAAATAGCAGATTTTTTAAATAACTGACGAAACATAATTATGTTGGTCTATTATACTTCTTCTTCTCCTCGTATCAATGACTCAGATTTTGTCCAACCAGTACGTAGCGACCTGTACAGCTCGTCGTTTGCCTTATTCAAGTCCTGGAGGGTGCAATTAGTTATGCACGACGGGCAGGAGAGAAGGTGTGGCATATCCTGTGTTGAGGCTCCACACTCGCATTGTGCTCGAGATGGGTCGATTATACCCCATCTAGCCAAATTAGATCGGCAGTGGCCAACTTGAGCCCGCAATCGGTACAAAGATTTTAATATAGGCCACTCCAGTGTGTGACCAGGGGGTCAAAGTCTATTAATCGATGTCCCTAACATGCGTGTATTGTGATATAGGCAGATTTTAGTTTTTAAATGCGGTTTAAGCTGTCTAGGTATCATAGGTTCAGTATTCAGTAGGCACACCTAACAAATAGCTGTTTTAAAAGGTATGTAACTCATGACGTTTACAATAATCTTAAGAATATTGATAAAAGTGGATTACTTCAGTACCGATAACAGATATAATACGCAAAACTATGCGATAACTATGATAAACATTCCATATTTTAACTATTTTGAGAGGCTCCGGGTAAAACGAAAAGGAGAATAATTTTTATTTAATATTATCATTAACACTAGAAACGAGATATTTACTATGTTTGCTGATTGATTTGAGTTCCCTATATTTCGGCGCTGTTGCTAGCACCATGACCACGGATAAACTGAAGTTATTGCGGGTGGGTGTTTATGAGCAGACAAAACGGTCTACCCTCTTTCTTTTTCGTTTTTTGCACTGAGTACCGCTACCACTACACAACAACAACAAACAACAACATGATAAACATGGTTAACATGGTATATATCCCGTTTCTAGTGTTAATGATAATGTTAGTGACCATGATAGTTTAAAATTTCATTTAATAAGTTAAGAATATTAATTATTTTGTTATCTTCTTTGGGTTTTCATGTTTTTATTTTATTTTATGTGAACACTCAAAACAGCTTCCCTTACTCAATATTCGTGTGAAATAATAAATAAAAGTAAAAGTTAGCCTGACAACTTTATCGATACCAATGATTAAAACGTTTTTTTTTTCATTTAGTTCAAGAGTTTCAGTTTCATACTAATGTATTAACCTAGGTCATCTAGCCTCTAGGACAGACACAGATAGAAGCTATCCATTCATACTAAAACAAATATAAATGCGAAAGAAACTTAGTTCCTTTCTGTAACCTTTTGTACGGCTTAACGGCTGCAGGGATTTTAATTATTTACCACAGAACCACCTGGGTTGGACAAAGGATAATATTTCCCGATTGTACTCGTACAGTCTGCCAAGCTAATTAGTTTACATCACACACAGCGGTAACTGTCATTGTACGAGCCGGTAATGTTCATACAGCCGCTCATTATTGTTGTGTCTACCCTACACGGGGTTTATTTTTTTATCTTTAACCGTGTAGGGTACATAGGTAAAGATAAAATAAACGGGTTTACAATAAAAGCCAACATTTTATACAAATGTAACATGGTCACCATAGATGATTGGTGTGAGCGCTTGCGTCAGTTAGTGATCTAAGCTCGACGATGTGAGTTCGATCCCAACTGAGGAGTTATTTTTGCTCTCTATAATAATGTCCGACCTTCGCACAGGTAATGTCGCGGGCAACAGCTAGAGTTAATAATTTGTAAAAAGATTTTCTCACCTGTTGAACCATTGTTGAGGAGAATGCCATTGACTTCGTTGTCCCAATACCCTTTGTACTGAAGTGTGTCTAGCGACGACCATTGAGGACACCGGCTTAGGGATATAGCGAGGGGTGATTGCGAAGCCCTGAGGCGGGATATTTGCTCGGCTGGAAATATAAATAAAAAAAACAATTAGGTAGGTACTTTGGAAGTACTATGATATTTATGCTTGATGACCTGAAGATGGCCTTATAGTTTCTATAACAACAGAAGGAACCTTCAAGCGATCAAGATGAGAATCTCAAGTTAGTTTGTTTATAACTGGCAAATGGAGTGTTGCGGATTAAGTTAGAACCTGGTGTAATAACAGTTATAACATGTTTGATTCTTTGGCGCTAGGCTAGACTTTCTAAGGGCTTAGACAAAGTGCCAGTCTATCAACAAAAATCATGATGAAACACATTTTTGCAAAAAATAAATACTGACTTCCGAATTTGGTTATTTTGTTTAGCAAAAATTTTATTTTTTATTTTGTTGAGATATTTCCACGTAAGAATTATAATCCCGTAATCTTTGGTAAAAATACCAAATTACAGAGAAAAATAACAACGTTTTATACCTTTTTTAATTTATATTTTTGTTATTGTAAACACGTCGTCACAGCGAAAATTATACAACGTTATGCTCCAATAAACATAAGATTGATGATTGCTTTGATATAATTTGATTGGTGTTGATCATTTTATGCTTATGAGACTGCCTCGTTGGTTTAGTGGTCTTAAGTGTGACTGCTGAGCATGAGTACCTGGGTTCGATTCCCAAGTCAGTCAAAATGTTATTTAGTTTTTCTCTCAGAAATTTTGCATTTGCAGCTACGGATTCTGGATTTGTGCCCGCTTGATGGCAAAATTCTCGCTCCCTATTACATGAGACTTTTATTATGACTGGTGAATTGAGGGTGTACTCTTACAGGTGTGATATTTTGTTATGAAGCTATTTCCTATCCTCCAAAGTTATAACCTTTTGTTTCAGTAAAAAATTTCATTGCTTTAGAAGTCGAAAGAAACTTTAAGAATTTCGTGGAAAACCGTTGATGCGTCGTAAAATATTCATTTTGTTAATAATCTAAGTAGTTAATGTTTAAAAATGTTGTTAGTGGATTTAAAAAAGTATTTTATGTACTGCATTTTTAATGATACATTAATTAACGAGTAGGTAAGGGTGAAAATCAACAGCATAACTGAACGCGATCAGCATCACCAATCCACGTTTAAGAACTGTTGCTGTCAATTTTCCACAGTAATGAAAACGAAAACAAAACAAGGTCATTCCACGATCTCCCTTCTTCCATCGGGACTCCAGGCGTACTGCGGGTTATCACCCACACCTTGTCGATGTTCCACACATTCGTACGAAGCGCTTTGCTACATCTTTTATTGTACGCACAGTCAAGGAATGGCATTACCTGCCTGTCCTCGGTGTTCCCAAGTTCATTATAATCCCAATAGGCTACAATCTATTTAAGTCGCGAGTTAATATCCTTGTTTAGGAGTAGCTCGTTCCATCGTCGACCTCATCTCGGTCGACAAGATTGAGGTCGAGAGAAAAAAAATGATGACAAAGATTTTGAATGCAGATCTAGATGAGCTGACGGGTTCAGTTCCGTTGGTGAAATTGGTAAAAACTCAGTCACTTAGCTAAATAAATGATATCAAAATACATAAGTAATTGGAAGAAATATGATGTATCTTACTTCTTACTATAATGCAAAAGTTCGAGAGGATAGATGAATGTTTAGATGTTTGTTACTCTTTCACGCAAAAACTACTGAACAGATTTCAATGAAACTTGGCAAACATCTAGTAGCCTGGATAACAGATAAGATATTTGTTATCATGGTAGTACGATTCCATTAGGACCATCACCAAACTTCCGAAAGTAATTACTTACTAACTGTATGCTAAGCAATAAATTCATGTTGTTTGTTTTGAAAAATTCAAAAAGTTCTTTATGAACAGAAAATATACAAAGCTGTAAACTTATAAATAAAGCAACAATAACACTAGTACTACTAACAAACACTTTTACATGCTAGAAGCACCTTTATATGGTCGGTGCCTGTTAGCCATACCGAGGGTGAATGGACTCGGGAGGTCGAGCGAGCGTGCGATCTAGTACCAGAAATGGGGGCAATCACTATCAGCCCCCAAGACGTAGTTCGTGCAGTCCGTCCGTTGCCTAACTGGAAATCTCCAGGGCCGGATGGGCTGCACACCTTCTGGATTAAATGGTTGACAAGGTCGCACGCTCGCCTGGCGATCCTGTTCCAGTCAGCCTTAGAGTCAGGGTCGCTGCCAGAGTTCCTGACTACAGGTATAACCCACCTGCTCCATAAATCCGGTAGTACTGCGGAGCCCAAAAATTATAGACCGATTACCTGTCTTCCAACGGTCTATAAAGTTCTTACATCCAATTCTGTCATGTCCGCTTCTCAAAATGGATGTAGGAACGGGTCCCGCGGTACTAAGGAGCTACTCCTCATTGATATGGCCATTAGTCAACAGGTTCGCCGTTCCCGAAGGGATCTGTCAACATGTTGGATAGACTATAAGAAGGCCTATGACTCGGTGCCACATACATGGCTCATGAGGGTGCTAGAGTTATATAAAGTTGATGCAACTCTGCGCACCTTCCTGATGTCATGTATGGGGCAATGGAGGACAGTCCTTCGATATCCAGGATGTCGGCAAATTCAGAGGAATAGCGAGCCGATAAGGATAGAGCGAGGCATATTTCAGGGCGATAGTTTGAGTCCACTTTGGTTCTGCTTAGCCTTGAATCCTCTTAGCACGCTGCTGGAGGATTCAGGTCTAGGTTATCGGTTGAGGAAAGGTGGTCAAGTTATATCTCACCTCCTTTACATGGATGACCTGAAACTCTTTGCCCCCAACGATTTACAACTGATGGAGCTACTGAGGGTAACTGAAACTTTCAGTAGCGCCATCAGGATGGAATTTGGTGTGGACAAATGTGCGGTCATGCATGTAAAGCGAGGGGAGATTGTGGAATCTGTGGGAACTCAGCTCTCGGATTCCATAAATCTTAGATCCCTCTCAGCAACCGAAACCTATAAGTATTTGGGTATGTCGGAAGCGCTGGGCATCAATGTTACTGACATGAAGCAATCGTTGAAGGAGCGCTTCTTTGGCCGCCTGAAAAAAGTATTTAATAGTCTTTTATCAGGCGGCAATAAGGTACGTGCCTTCAACGGTTGGGTCATGCCGGTTCTGATGTACTCTTTCGGCATACTCAAATGGACTCAAACAGAACTAGACGCCCTGGATAGGAGGGTCCGTACATTGTTGACGGCATATCGAATGCATCACCCGCGTTCTTCTGTTATGAGACTGTATATCCCGCGGAAGTGTGGGGGTCGAGGCTTTTTAAACGCTAAGACTCTCCACAATCGCGAGATGTGCAGTCTCAGGGAATATTTCTTTGAAACCGACGTAAGGGATGCATCGAGATGTGGTCGCAGTGGACAAGGGCCTCACCCCGCTCTCCTTGGCTAAAGAGAACTGGCGCAAACCCTTAGTGCTTGACACTAACGACCGCATGGAGGTATGGCAGAGTAAGGAGCTTCACGGACGCTTTTTCCGGGCCCTGCATGGGCCCGATGTAGACCTATCAGCGTCCGTAGCCTGGCTACGTTCCGGGGACCTCTTCAGAGAAACCGAAGGTTTTGTCTGTGCAATTATGGATGAAGTTATGATGACGAATAACTACCGGAGATTTATTGTGAAGGACGGTACGGTTGACTTATGTCGGGCATGCCACCGTCCAGGCGAATCAATTCGTCACATTATCTCCGGGTGTTCTCGTCTAGCTAACGGAGAGTACTTGCATAGTCACAACCTTGTAGCCAGGATTATCCATCAGCAATTTGCTCTAAAATACAACCTTGTGGAATCGGAAGTGCCGTACTATAAGTATGTGCCCGACCCAGTTCTCGAAAATGGCAGTATCACATTGTACTGGGATCAATCCATCATCACTGACAGGACTATTGTAGCCAATAAGCCTGATATAGTGGTGGTGGATAGATCAGAGCGGCGCGCAATGATTGTTGACATAACGGTCCCACATGATGAGAACCTCGTGAAAGCCGAGAAAGATAAGAAAATCAAGTATCTTGACTTGGCTCGCGAGGTTGTCGACATGTGGGATGTGGACTCGGCGATCATTGTGCCGATAGTCGTCTCAGCCCATGGCTTAATTGCCAAGAACCTCGACCAATACCTGAGGAGGCTCTCGTTAGGCAGCTGGATCAAGGGCTTGATTCAGAAAGCGGTACTTCTGGACACGGCTCGTATTGTTAGGAGGTTCCTCTCTCTGGAGCCCTGACCGCCGGTAGCTTGGACCCTGTTCCCGATACCGGTGGGCTACTATTTTTTTTTAATATTTTTAAATGTTTTTTGTTAAGAAATATTTAAAAATGTAATTAGTGTGTAAGAAAGTAAATGAAGGAGAATAATGGTTACAAATTTATCACAACATGAGGCATTTACTAATTAAACTTTTGCACTAAATTCATGATATGCATGTACCAACTGCATATCTATTTTCATTAATTTAGCTCTTAGCGCCAAGACGATCGCTCAAAATTATCTTAAACATTGAATGGCTCGCAAACTAGGCTTATATAAACAAAAAGCTAAATATACAACCATAACAATAACAAAGATTTATTTAGCTTTAATTACATTTCGGTCTCATTTGTAAATGAACCGACCAATGCGAGTTGATTTATGGCGTTCGTGGTTTTAGGGGATGGAAACACAACAACGTAGGATAGCTTTACATTAAACACGTTTCATATTACTAATGTAAATCGTATGTTGGTACTCCTCCTACCGAGAGAGAGCTAGGAAAGTGAAACTTTACAAAGTGTTAAGTGTCATTGTACTCAAATTATGATCAAATTTTATTACCTCGTTTTTCGTCGTTATGCGTCGCGCTTGCGACCACTCGGGTCGCAAGTGCGACTGAGCATGAGATTCTGGTTTCGATTCCCAGGTCGAGAAAAGTGTTATTGGGTTTTTCCATCAGGAATTTTTCAGTAGCAGCCACGGTGTCTGGATTTGGCCCGGTTGATGGCAATAGGGTCACCCCCTATTACATGGGACTTAAAACCTAACTAGAGAAATGTGGCGTGAACCATTACTATTAGGTACGCCTCTGCCTAACCCTTCGGGTTTTACAGGCAGGATGTTATGTTTTCCTACTTAACTGGAGAAATGTGGGTTCTTAATCCGTACCTCTGCCTAATTATTTGTAGAAACACAGGCGTAATATTATGTTGTTGTTTTACTACAGAATCTATCCAGAAATCACAAAAAAATAAATCAGATCCATACAATGTTATAAGTTTTGCGCAACGAAACAAAATGTAGCTGATATATTATTGAGATTACATAGTGAATAGAATTTTAGATACACTGTTAGGAATTTAGGTACTTTCAGTGTAAACACACCTTACGAGGGATTAATTAATCTTGACATTCATCATACTTAAGAATGATAAACAATGTGACGGATTTTAAGCGAAACTGTACTGTTTGTGTTAGTTGTAATTTTGGACTCTAAATAATAGAAATATATTCGTACATTGCGTAGGTATTTTCGGGACATATGTATGTATACAACCGAGTGTCTATACTGTTATACTTATAATTAATTTAATTTACCTTTTCTTTTATATACATATTTAAAAAACCAGATAATAGTTCCAGGATAATGACCGTTGTATAGGTATTATATGTGTGTTGTTATAAACTAGTTTTAAATACTTTAAATTGTAATCTGTGGAGAACGTAAACGGTAGCATAATTGTTTTAAAATGTAATATTTAAGATATTGTGACTTATTTTTATTGTGCTACTGTTTGTTTTTCCTTAAATAAATAAATAATTGTGGATAGCAACAAAATTACAATTTAAACACTGTTTTAAGCGTTCACGGTTTAAAACTAAACTTATACTGCAACTTACGGGACGCTGTTCACCAAGTGTGGATAGCTGTTGTTGCTGTCTGTGTGCAACAGGGTCTAAATATCGGGTGCTCAAAATAATGAATAATCACGGAAGATATCCCGTAACTGACAGTATAAGTTTACAATGACAATTATTTTGTTGCTACGTTAGAATCCACAATTTTTTCTTCTTTTCTCCCCTATCAACCGCCACTCTATCAATTACTCCTTTTTTTTCATAATTATCATACTCCTCAGACAATTTATCCACCGTTTCTTTGATCACCTCTCCATCTCCATCCATCAACATTTATATATTCATCACTCTTTTATTCACATCCGATTTATCACTCGTCCTCACATGTCCACACCGAGACAGACGATTTCCTTTCAAGTTTTCTGTAACTGATGAACTTTCAAACATCCTCTTATATTATACTACACACCCACCCCATCATTCTACCTCTCCTCACACACTTCACTTACACACATCACCTACTCACTTCACCTGCACACTCCACTGGAAACTTTACCTACTTCACACATAGTACACTACACCATTTTTAATTTTCATTTTTTTTACGTTAATTAAGTTTAAATTGTCTGCTTTTTTCCCTTCTGCAATGAATCATTGTCTGAGTATTCACATTAGCTATTGTATTGTATTAAACTACATTTAATTCGAGGTGAGAGCCTGGGGATCCATCACACAGGGTATTCTAGTATGAGTCGCCAGTCTCTCACAAAGGAACATAATACATATATTATGCGTTTTGTTAAAATGTTATTCTTACAATTATATTTATTATAACTGTGTGAACCTTTATGAAGAGAGGAAATAAAGATATTGTATTGTATTGTCTACTCATTCATTACTTTATCCATTCTTGTCACTCGAAAGATCCACCTCATTCTCATCTCAGCTAAAATCATCATAAGTGTAAATATATATTTCACAATCAAATAGATTATTTTGATAGTAAATACGAAGTAAGAATATACGTTACGGGGTTTTTATAAAAGGTTGTTTGTCACACGCTTTTGTCATTTTAGTTACAGATGTGTAAATAGATAGATAAACTCTGAGATAATCTTTTATATATTTTAGGAGTTCATCAGATTATTACGAAGAAACTATTTACATGATAACTTCGTGTAGGTAGGTAGGTAATAAATCTTTAGTATCATCTTGATCTTCTTTTTATAGAATCGATTGATTCAGCAGGCACCTTCATTCGTTTTTGATATAGCGATAAAATATTGAAATCACATTTAAATAAATGCTGTGTCGATCATACTCACAAAGTTTGAGCTCATTTCATAGATATTATTAGCAATAGAGAATCAATGAAGATCATCACCCAGTCATTACAGTGGTAATTGGAATGTCTACCCACAGTTTGTCCCGTTTTAAATGCACTCTTTTGTCTCGTTTCACGACGACTACACGACTATGCGAAGTATAAGAGCATATTGTCTTAGTTATACACAACACACTTCTGCACTCAAGAAAGTGAGGACACCCTTACCGCCTCTCTACCTACTTATATAATCTTCAGGTAATCAGGCAACCTTCTAAGCAGACGTAATGGACCATAGATCGTTAACTTCCTTAAGTGTGACAGTAAGTAATCTGCCCTACTGTTCCTGTGCACTGTACATTCCATTAACATCCGACCTTGTTTAATTACTGCGACCCATCCTTGCAATTATACCCTACACCTTCCGTGTAAATTCTCTAAAGATGATTTATAACTATCATTTAGAGGATTTATGACATCAAAATACAAATGATCGTTTAGAAAAACGAAGCTGTCACGTAGATTCACAAAATCAAAATATTTTATTTCACATAGGCCTACATCATCATCATTCATCATTCTCTTGCCCTTATCCCAATTCATTTGGCCTACATGTGGACTTATAAAACGTCGAGAACGTTCACGGTTCGGGTGGGCCGTTTTCTATGGAGAAGAACCGGCAAGAAAATCCATGGTTACTCTTTTCAAATCATTAGGTATCACAATATAATCATGTTACAGCATTAGTAATTAACTATGAGTGGACAGCGTAGGTATAATAAGTCATTCCTTACTACACAAAAAAACGTAAAACAAGATAAAAAGTTAACAAGCATCTGGGAGTCTACAAAGCGTACAGTCGCCATCAGATATATCGTAGCGGTCGAGGTACTTAAATATTTTGGAGCAGCATTACTTTTCAATAAATTCGTTACACTAGACATGGTCAATAACATCAGAACAAGCAATTTGTCATAAATATAAGAGCAGCGACTTTTCAATGAATTCGGAGCACATAACGAGGTAAAATATCAGAAAGCACAGAATGTCAAAGGTATCTACGCAGTCAGGATGATCACAAAGATAGGAACATTTAGGGAAAATATACCTTAAGTCTGTATCACATAGTTTTAATTCGTTAAAATTCGATACTGTATTGACTTGTAAGTTGTCAAAAATGATTTTGACAAGTATTGTGGATTATAGTATATATAGTAAAATATAAGTTTTTAAGCAGCACACTCGAAAACTGCATAATGTCAATCTGTCAGATTAATAACTATTCTATTTCTATTGAGAGGTATGCATTTAAGTATTATGAATAAGATGAATAAAAACGTGTTATGAAACAGAAAATACTTTTTATTTTATGACTCAAACACAAACACTACATTTATTTTATTATTAAAAAACCTTTAAACAACTACTTCATTACTGTGTAGATGAGACCTTTGACATTGTGCTTTCTGATATTTTTACCTCGTAATGTGCTCCGAATTTATTGAAAAGTCGCTGCTCTTATATTTATGACAAATTGCTTGTTCTGATGTTATTGACCATTTCTAATGTAACGAATTTATTGAAAAGTAATGCTGCTCCGAAATATTTGAGTACCTCGCCCGCTACGATACATCTGATGGCGACTGTACAATGTTCACACATTCACACACAATTGTCAATCACACACGAAAAATGACTTTTGGACTTTGGACCGATATCCCTACCTAAGCACGCAAGCGTGTTTGTTAGTTTGTCTTTCTATGTCCTCTCAATTCAAGCTGGAGGTACGGATTGACGTAATTTTATGTGAGTAAAGCTTTATGCCAAAAAGTTATATTGGATACTTTACCCATACAGGACCTGCGCAATAATTCAGTGGCGTGCCTTGAGACCAATAATACGGCAAGCTCTTTAGGCAAATAAACTATTTAGGAACCCTAAAACTAACATCATGAAGAGAGCAAGCCAAGGTTTTATGGCTTGTATGAAAGTAGTACCACTAGTAATGAATTATGACTTATTCCGTATCAGAGAAAAAACTTGTGTCCCAGATGCTGATTATATTCTGTAATTGATACACCTGTGTGATACACCATGTGAGAACTACGCATTTAAAAGCTAGTTAGAAATAATAAAAACACTTGTAACATTACCATCAGTCCGAGTTTCATTAGGCTTCACAGAGCCCACGCTCACCGGATTAAATCTCACTATCCTGTTCTCCATCACAAAAGTATCTTTCTTAATAAATACGCAATTAACTATAAACTTTAATACATGTATAACAAACGTGCACAATATACGTTGGATTCCAGATTATGTGAGCAACGAAAACAATTTGATTTCAAATCGTAGCAGTCTGATTAGATAGTTCTTTATCATGTTTTTGACAGCTTGCCTGACAACGCTATTATGTAAATGTAAGGATTAACGATAGAGCTATGAATTCTTCTTTTATTGTGTCCAAGAAACAAATGGAGAGGGAAGTGGAGGAGCTCGTGGCTAAATAATAACAGCCCCTCGGATCAATCCTCCGTGCCTCGGAAAATACGTTAAACTGTTGGTCCAGGCTGTCATTTATAGATCTTTGACAGTCGTTACAGGTAGTCATTGGCCCAAAAGTCTGACAAACAGTGTTACCAAGGGGTATCGCATTACCCAGTACTACCCAATCTAACTAGGTTGTAGAGGTCAGATAGACAGTCGCTCCAGGTAAAATACTGGTATTCAATTGCATCCGGTTAGACTGGAAGCCGACCCCAATATAGTTGGAAAAAGGCTAGGCAGATGATGATTGTGTCCAAGAAATATTCAGCATTGATTCGAGTACCAAGAATTCACAGTACGCTCTTTTTGGAAGGTACAAAAGCTCGCTGCATGTTTACTGCAGGATGCAACCTTGCTAGAAGGACCGACAGCAGAAAAGCATGCGTCAAACGTTGCTTGGCACGCCCCGCAGATAGCTATAACTATTTTAAACATAAAGTTCCTGTCAATAACTAGGAGAAAAGATCTGACCACCTGTTGTGATATTCTATGATATTCCTCTTTCTATCCAACTAGCTGTAGCCCGCGAACTTCGTCCGCGTGAAATTTTATTAACCTATAACCTTCCTCGATAAATGGATACTAAAAGAATTTTTCAAATCGAACCAGTAGATCCTGAGATTAGCGCGTTCAACCAAACAAACAAACTGTTCAGCTTTATAATATTAGTATAGATATACCTCTTCTTTTCGTATGCTATCTAAATATTAATTTATGTCAATTCACATTATTCATCATTATCTTGCTGCAGGCCGTCCCAAACAGGTAATCATGGTTTTCTTCTGAAACTTTAGTCAGATTTTTGTAACACGAAATTATGTTACAAACATACTTAGTTTTTATCGACTTACCTAACCATGTATAAAGTGAGTGGTTCATTCAATTATTTTCTATAACTAAAATCCGTAGATATGTCAGGATGTGAACGAAACCGATAAGATTAGAAATAGCGCGAGTATATAACATAAAGCAAATATTTATTTTAGCATAAATACAAATAGCAGGTGCTTTTGAAATTTTGCTTGCAGTGAAATCTTAAATAAGCCATTTAGACTAAAGTTTCAGATAATTAAGTACACAAGTTTTGTAGCGGGAGTTCTATCGCCAGATGAATTTTAGTATCTTCACTTGTGAAAGCAGATATTTTGATTGAATATGTTACCGGAAATGTATGAATGAAAATATACAATTCCGAGCCTACTTAGGAAATATGTAAAATAACGTTTCAAATACACACATTTCCTGTGAAAAGTATGTATTTCCCCAGCAACACATCTGCCTATAAACCATTATAAAAGAACTTAATTCAACACCTAGATTATTTATTAGTCTAGCAAAAGTCAGGTCACCGGTAATAAAAGGTAACTTTGAGCATGTCCTAGTGCCTTGACATTATTACTGGATAAGTTATAGTTAGCTATTGATGACAGACATGCCATGTCTTTCTACCTTTCCCTGTATAGCCTTTTCCCAACTATAGCGGGTTTGGCTTCCAGTCTAATCGGATCAAAACTAATACAGATAATTATGTATGTATAGTGACGAGCACCAATATGTATACACTTTCCCAAAAAACAGCAATTTTCGCGAGAAATAACGATTGTAACATGGAGATAGGACTTTTTTCTTAAAAATATGAGTTCCAGAATACTATGTTCGTAACAAGTAGGAGAAAAACACTTTTAAAAGTGTTTAAAGTGTTTACATATTAATGTTTACATATTAATGCTCGTGTCTGTATGCTATCGTTTCTCTTGCGTTAAATTATGGTGTTAAAGATTGAATTGTTTGGGTTCAAATAAAAAGACGAAGTTCTCATGAAAAGTCGATTTATAATAATAAAAAGCACTTGATCGATTTGAATGTAAAGTGGTTTCATTTTGTAGATAAGATAAAATTTATTAAGTTTTTTTGTTACCTTCATAAATAGGTGAGTTAACAAAGTACACTGATGTTAGGTACTGGTTTTAGTAAGAAAGATGTCCCCAAATTTGTTTCATAACATAACATAAATCATCACACCTGGTATTTTGCAGAAGTGTACCACATTTCGCCAGTAATTTTTGAGCCCTATGTAATAGGGAGGAGGGGGGAGCCCATTGCTGTTAACCGGGCTTAAATTCATGGCTTTCATGGTCAATAGTAGCGATTGCAACCTCTGGATCAAGAAGGCAGTCTTATCGACAGTCTTGTCGAGGAATTTATCGTTTTACTGCAGAACATAAATCGCACGTGTACTAACTTATCAAAATGCAATAAATTGATAAAATATATTCATTGATATACCTGAAAATGTGAATCATGGCAAAGAAAGTCAATGCTTTCCTGTGGGTTTTCAATGGATATCATAGTCATCATCAGCCTACAGCAGTCCACTGTTAGACAAAGGCCTCCTCAATCACACGTCACTTAACTCGATTCTCAGCAACTCTCATCTAGTTGCTACCAGACACCCTGCGAGGTTCGTCGCTCCACCAAGCCTGAGGGCGTCCCACCTTACGATTGCCGATTCACGGTCTCCACTCAAGAACACGTCTACCCCAACGGTCAGCAGTTCTACGGCTCATACGGGCGGCCCATTGCCACAGCAGCTTACTTCTTCTGTGAGCTACTGGATATAAGTACTTAGCATTTGGCAAAGGATCTAGGAGTGAAGTATGTTTTTCAAAGGACCAAACTTGGCCAAACAAGGCCCGAAACTCTTGACTTTCGCTGAACTAGCCTGAGGTATCTACCTGAGGTAATTACTCAGTGCAAGAGGGATGTGAAGACGTATCATGGCTTAGACATTCAGTCACTGATGGGTGTCATTATCCTCAGCGGCTTGGGTAATCGGTAGACCTGTAGTTGTTGAGATCCAATACCCAATAGTCACTATTAATCTTCAGAGATAATTTATATCAACTAATAAATTCATAAATTCATACCTCAACAATTTTTTTCTATTTATTTGAAATACGCCCGAATATTATAATATCAGTTTATTGACATTGACAATAACACTGGTAATCTAAACTGTCTGGTATTTCTTATCAGATTAGCTACTAAAGATTAAAGATTAGTGTTGTTATATAAGACGGACACGAGGGTGGAGTAAACATAAAATGAGTAGCGGATTGGATTTTAATTTGATATTCTGACACATTACAAAGGAAACAGACTTATCAACCGTTGATTACTAGTATATAACTTAGGAACGTTGCGAAGGTTGGTAGAACTAACTGACTGGCGTAACTTTCCAATACAGTAGAAAAACAAAGAACTGAATTCAGCACTTCTGGTAGGCGTGGTAATATTCAATAGTAATTATCTACGATGGACCAAGTAATTTGTTTGCAGGTGACCAGATGGACCGATTCTTCAAAAACTGAAAGAAGTCATGTAGGATTGAAGAGGTGAAAGAAATTGAGGAAAGTCTTTGAAGCACTGAAAAAGCCATCAAAACTCAAACAAGAAAAACAAGCTCCGTAAGCTCAAGACAACACGTGTTGCTCCCACGTAACTTTTTATTCGCTTGAGCAAAGTCGTCTCTCTTATAACGGGTGTAAAACACTGTTTAAGAAGCCGAGAGGTTTTTTTGTACTAGAACATTATAGTAACGGAGATATTAAAGGTCAAAGTGTCATCTTTTTACTTTACTTTAAATATCTTTATGACCCCTGCACTACGTAATGCATCCATCAGCACAACTTTTTGAGTGCATTAAATTGATGGCTATCGTAAACCATGATTTTTCACACAAAAATAAAGTCCCCCAGCAATTTTTTTTTCGTAGTGTCACTTAGTTTGAGGCACAGAATGCTTGGTTGACGAGCTTTGTGAAGGGTCTGTTTACAGCCTGTATACCAAAGCTTCCTACGCAAATCTAGCCTTCTAATCACGCATTTGATAAGAACCTTCCAGGATCTGTAATTACCACGATGTTAGTTAGGGCTGCTATGTCATTAGGTTAGGGGACCTATTGTTACAAATCTATTACATTAATTACTAGTAGGTTTTCTGATGATGGGGAAGGTCGAGGACCGGGAGCCAAAGCCAAGCCAAAAGTAGTTAGAACCATAATTTTTGAAGAGTGAGAGAGAGAGAGAGAGAGGTATAATACACAGAAATAATAGTACCATCCCTGTTTCACAACAGACAAATAATGGCTTTAACATTTCAGAGCAGAATCGCGACCGATGTAAAAGTGGAGGCAGGGCTTTGTCTAGTAGTGGGACAGTACGGGCTAATAATAATACCAAGAGCCATCCTGACATCGTATTTTAGAGACGACACGTAATTTACCTATTTGCCAGCATACTTATCAAAATCATTCTGTCGAAAGCCGACACACGGCTAAACACAGCAACCGTTCACACATCTGTGTCCTGTACCTACGATATTTTATATTAGAACATTGGAATCACACGTGAACATTTTACTGTGCATACAGTTAATTCAAATGTTGTATAAAACTGCCATAGAGTAAAACATTCTACTCAACAGAGATATAAATCTATGGTACTGATTTTTTGTGTTGATGACGTCATAGACCTCCCAAACATCACATTTCAGTATCCTCACTAGATACTATTATTGATGAGAAAACACCAAAAAGCGGAAATAAAGAACAAAACTAAAGACTACTCACAAGCAGACATTTTGGAGCTCCTCATTGTCACTTCAATATTTGTCAACGTCTTCACACAAAATATCGAGATCTCAGATCTATACTATCGGTAAGGTCGTCACGAGATCATCTATCACGCTGTTATCGAAGGATTTACCAAGACACTATCTGAAAGATAACTGGTACTCCGTATTGTTTCAGTTCCGCTGCTACATGTATTAGTAATAGGGCTTAGGGTTTCGTTTCATTGAGTGTTTTCGGTATCGTATCAGAATGATTTTGCCTGTTTGTTTCTTGTACCGGACTATAAATAAATCTTTGTCATATTTGCAAACCAAAATCTCATTTAAAAACTAAAATTGTAGCACAAAATTAAAACGAGTTATATTTTTTTCTGTGGGACTTGCATATTGGTTGTCGTGTAAAATGATGGCGCTCGATGAAATTGTATCTTAATTATATTTAGCGACCGTTAATGTAGAATATTTCGGCAGTTTGATATTTAAGGGCAGACCCGTTTGGTATAAGTATTTTACTCTTTGAGCATACCCCATGTCCTGTAGTGTTTATATCGAGTGGCTAAATCGATTAATTGCTTGATGTGCAAAAAATCCAAATAAAACAAGGCAAGTTCTGAAAGAAATGGCAGTATCAACATTGTCTCCACGCAAAATATTTTGATTCTAATTATGACGTCATTGAAACGAAGGGGATAGGTAGGGGGTCCTCCTTCCTTGTTTCAATTCATTAAAGGTTGGAGGTATTTGCCCTTTGGAGTGATATAGAAAATCATGCATAAAATAGACGAAGTTATCCGAACCGCACCTTTACAAGTCGTCTTCAAGTATGCGATGTCCATCACCTGTACAGTACGCTGCATTTTACATTAATGTTTCAAACGATCGATATTGACCACTCACATGTATGTGTGTACTGATTGGTTCGTCCGGTTTTGTCTGCCCAGTCTATGAATACGAAAAGGCAGTATTTTCTGGCTGGTGAAGGACCTAGCTGTGTGTTTTTTATGACCGAAAATATGAAGTAAGCTTTCTTTTTTGTAATATTTAGAAAAGTATGTCAATTTGATGATAAAAACACAAGTTTGATTCTCATGTTTTATTTTACAAGATTTAAGTTATTTTAGATAAGAACTACCGAAGTGTAAAAAACATTGTTCATAAAAAAGATACATATAGGTTGCCTAGCGACCAGATATAGGAATAGTATATTCTTAGGTCTGACTCTGAAGACAAAAAAATATTTCAACACGATATTTTTTGTAATCCTATAAATATTTTCTAATTAAATGGGCAGTCACAGTAGTGTTACAGTCTGCTCACAGAAGTGACCTCTTTATCAAAGCTGGAAGTTGGTCTTTTAGTAGACCTAGAGCAGGAAGCAGTGATAGTCCAGTGGTGTGACCGTCGGACTGCCAAGTCATAGGTGTCGAGTTCGAACCCGAGACATGTACCTCTAATTTTTCGGATTTATATGCCTATTGCATAATTAACACTTGCTTCGGTGAAGGAAAACATCGTAAAGAAACCAGCGTATGCTGACAGATATTTCTCGACGGCATGTAAAGTCAAGCCAGCGGCCCATGCGCGGCAGAAAAACTCTGACATCGGGTTGGGTTAGGCACTAACCACACGATAAAGGAGAAAAAGACCTGGACGATTTCATTGAAATCGCGCAGTACCCGTATTTACCCCAAACATAAGTTGGCCTTATGTTTATTAGTTACCTTTAGGCTTATATTGAATTTAAACATAGCTAGGGGCCTTTAAAATAGTATACTTTCCTATCGTTCAGCGGTTGAGCCACACGGAAGGTTATCTGTTTCGATTCAGCGTTTTCAGCCATAAACGATTTGGTTAGTTCCCACGTGTCCTGTAAAAGAGAATACTTGTAGTATAGCTGGATGCGAATCGCACGGGACCGGTCAATGTGGCGACACTTGGGGGAGGCCTATGTCCAGCAGTGGACGTCTTTCGGCTGAAATGATGATGATGATGATAGCTGAAAAAGTCTGACTAGCTACTCTTTGAGGATTTTTAATACAAGTTGTAAATGAACCCTTCCCGAAGCCATCAACCAAGCATTCTGTATATCAAACTAAGTGACACAGAGCAAAAACTATTGCTGGGGTAAGACTTTTTTTTGGGGTAAAAAAATCACGGTGTACGACAGGACTCAATGTAACGCACTCAACACATTGTGCTGATGGATGCATTGCATGGTACAGAGGTCATGGAGGAATTAAAAGTAAAGTTACAACAAGTTACATTAAAAACTTGTCTTTAAAAAAAAATGTGAAATGTTTGGAACTTTGACCTCCAATATCTCCGTAACCAGAAGGTTCCAAGGTTCCCTATAGTCTTTCACAAATAAATGATCGCAATGACGAGAACAAGTTCCTTTCGGCTTCGTTAAGGGTCTTTTTACACTCATTATGAAAAAACGACCCTTAACGAAGCCGAAAAACACTGATCATAATATTATGTTAGGGACACAAGGTAACTGGGCCCCGGTTCCAAGTTGCTAGTTGCGACTGAAAATTTCTTAGTGAAAAATCTGAACATCATTTTGACAACGTTGTGGTGAAAAAAAGGACTCCAAGCTCAGTCGTGGGTGAGCCGGAAGACATCGAGCCTGTCAAACATAAAATCTAGCCTGTTGTCGCCGAAAAGTTAGGGAGCAGAGGTGACCTATTAGTACACCCACATTTCGTCAGTTATGATCTCATTAAGTCTCTTATTAAGTCTCATAAATAGGGGCCTATCGCCATCAACCAGGCCCTAATAAATTTCTGACGGGATAACCCAATAACAATTTTTTTTGCCCAACTCGAGAATGAATACTGGACTTCATGCTCGGCGGTACCTTCTCAATAACATCAAATAATGTGTTTTTTTTCAGGATTACCCATACTGATTGTTATCACCTTTTACTATCGGCGTGTTTTATCAATGCTCTTTTATCTTTTTGATCAAGATGAAGGACGTTATTTTTTTGTAAACAATAGAGATAATATTATTTTACTTTCAGGCCATAATTTCAAGAGAATGCTTTTGAAGTAGGAGTGCTTTTGTGACTTATGTTCCTTCTCCCAGAGCCTCTCCAGTAGTAAAAACGCTGTATTTGCTCTTTTATACTTAAATATTTATGACACTTAAGTAAAGAAAGAAAGAAAGAAAGTAAATATATAAGTAGCAAGTATATAAGTAGCTTGTGTTTTACAATAACTCATCATCTGCTTAGCCTTTTCCCAACTATGAATATCAGTATTTTACATAGAGCGACTGCCTATCTGACCTCCACAACCCAGTTAGTACTGGACAATACGATACCCCTTGGTAAGACTGGTTGTCAGACTTTTTGGGCCACTGACTACCTAACGACTGTCAAAGATCTACAAATGACAACCGGGACCAACGGCTTAACGTGCTTTCCTAGGCACGGAGGAAACTCGGTATGTAATTTGTGGTCACCAATCCACAGACCAACCTAGGCAAGCACGGCTTAACCTAAAGATCAACCCGAGCGGCTGTTATTATTTAGCCACGAGCTCCTCCACGAGTTTTCTACAATAACTATAAGCTTAAAATAAAAATATTTTTGCAGTATTTTAAAAAGCTGGAACAGTTAATGTCTTTTATAGCGTCGTACACAATTTGCATGACAGTAGCCACTACGCTGCATAAATCGTGTTTAATGACAACTCTTTTTCATGAACTGCGGGACTTTTTACTTTAGCAGTAAACTATTGCTGTAAAATGAAAAATGTATCAAAGTTCGTTCACGTTCTTGTTTAGAAATGTCATGACGATACTGGTTATTTAAAGGAAAATTGGCCTTTTGATGGCTTTTTGTGGAATCAGAGCTTAACCTTAGCTAAGTGACTAAAAACTGACCCAATTCGTCGAATATTTTAGTTGTTTAATTAGATAACTCAGTCTTTCGTAGTTCACTAGTGGGCCCACATAGGCCTTCTTTTAGCTTTGCCACATAGGCCACTCCTTAGCTTTGCTAAAACACCCTGTCATCTGCCTTCCTCATCCAGTCTGAACCACACATTCTTTTAACTCGGGGACGTTCAGCGCTACGTTTTGATTGTTAACCAAAGAGAATAGCTAAAGATAAAAAAAACCGACCAAGTGCGAGCTGAACTCCCGCACCGAGGGTTCCGTATAAACTTGTAGATATTTTGTTATTAAACTACATGTTTACGGTTTCCAGATTTTTCCTTTTACATATGCTAAAAGATATTGCTTTTTGCCAAATTTCATGATTCTAGGTCAACGGGAAGTACCCTATAGGTTTTGATTCCCTTATTATATTGCAAATTATGCGACTTAAACGGTCATATCTTTTGATCGCGTTGATTTAAAAGTTTGATTTTTTCACTGCTCCAAGGGGTGCTTGGTTGGGCTGCGGGACTGATCAAAAGAGATACCGTGGCCCTGGAACACAAAGGGCAAAGAAAGAAAATGGATGGGTTTTAGTCAGTAGAAGTCCGACACTCCCTTCCGCTCCGCCCAAAGCGGGGAGGAAATTTGATGATTTACCATCCGAAAATAGAAAAAAAAGGGTGCATGCTTGATATTCATTTTAGCTTGATAACTCCAAGCGTTCCTGAGAAACAGGACCATGACAGATGGACAGACACACGGACAACAAAGTGATCTTATAAGGGTCCCGTTTTTGCCGACCGAGGTACGGAACCGGCTACCACAGTAACAACGTTCTCTGTAGCCATCACAATGGCACTGATATTGTTTGACAATAGAGAATATCATTAAAAAATCATATCACACCGTTCAATAAAAATACTAAGCGGATTATAATTATAATCCGTAGTTATCGAAATTATCTTCATTACAGACGTGGGTTAAATGATTTGTCAACTGAATGTAACTATTATTATTACCATATATTGTCCCACTGCAGGGCAAAGGCCTCCCTTTCCTTCTTCCACATTTCGCGGTCTAGTACGAATGTAGGCCAAACATTTGCAAAAAAAAAATAACAAAAAAAAATACGTTAGTGAGTTATACTCTCGGGTCGGGTGGAAGGCAAACGCGTTCGAGGCAAAGAACCGGCAAGATCGCCGGAATCTAAAAGGCTGTTGGAGGTAGCATGTACCGAGCGGTCCACAATGCAGGGCGAAGAAGAGAGGGAAGAATGAGGTATGGAGAAAATGTGAAAAACTGGATATCAGACAGGAGAAAATGTGAAAAACTGGTGCGGATGTAGTGTCTATAAGCTGAATATTGTAAGTGAATACACGTGGCAACCATGCGATGTCCTGAAATAACAGAAAGTTAATGTCCTTAAAAAGATGATTTTTCTTTTGGTGTCTTTTCAGTTACTGGTTCCTTTGTGAGGTGAAACAGCTTGGCAGCTGTGACGCTGATCCATTCGCGAATGTTTCTAAACGAAGACTTTTTTCTTCGAGACGATTCGCAGACAACAATTATTATTTAGTAGTCAGCTAAAAAAAGAACCTCCAAAGCAATATACAGCTAGTAAAATTTTCGACTCCAATTTGATATGCATAGGAGTTGATTTATTTTCTTAATACCGAATATCCAATAATGCATGAGGAGAAATTTGAACACGAAATGGTTACTAATGCTACCATGAATCACTGTCGCTGTAAATCAATCCGCTAATCCAATACCAATAGCAGTAACCACAAAATTGTATTAGAATACAATTTTAAATTCATTAATTGTCACAAGTCTTGTGCCGGATGGGTTTTCCATCGATAACTTATCAGGATATTACGATGATACAATTAATATTTAGTTTTAAGAGCGTTCATCCAAAAATGTTGGCAACGTCGTAAATAGCTGTCAAATATTGTATATATAATAATATAACCTGTTTTAATTAATTTGGCAATATTACTTTTGGAAACAAGAAATATGGCCAACTAGTGAACTAGAATATTAATAATGAATTGCAATTAAAAAACTAAATTTGATGTCGTAACCGTTTTAGGTGTAAAAAGGCATTTGGAAAGTTTCCAAATACTTTTTTTACATCTAAAACTAAATATTTGGTGTTACGATATAAATTATTGTATTCCATAATCAATATTTTAGTTCACTAGTCAGCCATATTTCTTATTTTCATACAGTAGATAATATTGCCAAATTAATCAAATCAGCGAAATATTTGACAGCTATTTGCGACGTTGCCCACTTTCTGTACAAACGCTCTTAAACAGAAAGGGAAATGTTTGCAAACATTTTTTTTAATAAATTATTCTTATTCTTAGCTATTTTAAAAATAAAATAAAACTAGGCAGACAAACAATATTTTCCAACGCTTTTTTTTTTTGCTAATATTGTGTGAATTAAATTAAATTATACTACATTATATTCAACCTATAAAGAAAAAAATTAGACATCCTCCCCGAAAAATACTAAAAAGATCACCGCGTCTGAGCACTATCGACTCAAATCCGGTAAAGAACCTGACTCATAACCAGAGGTCGACATAGGTTTTTTATTTGCCTAAAATTCAACTCTAATTTAACAGGTTTATTTGGAACCGCGATGGTTGGTTCGAGGTGGCACGGGATGGTGGTTCGGGTGGAAAGACTTGGGGAAGGCCTTTGCCCAGCGGTGGGACAGCATGGGCCAGAGAAAAATAAATATTAGGTAGTTAGTGGACCAAAAAGTCTGACAACCAGTCTTACAAAGGGGTATCGTATTACCTAGTACTAACTGGGTTGTGGAGGTCAGATAGGCAGTCGCTCCATATAAAGTACTGGTATTCAGCTGCATCCAGTTACACTGGATGACGACCCTATCATAGTTGGGAAAAGGCTA
Source organism: Noctua fimbriata (assembly GCA_905163415.1). Taxonomy (NCBI): domain Eukaryota; kingdom Metazoa; phylum Arthropoda; class Insecta; order Lepidoptera; family Noctuidae; genus Noctua; species Noctua fimbriata. The sequence goes on along the minus strand of LR990927.1, from coordinate 15,831,959 downwards.
CGCAGATGATGATGATTCACATAAACTGCAGTAACTACATGGGCAAAATGTATGGAACAGCTATTATTTTTTTGAGAAACATTTGGGTTTAGTCTACAACCATGTACTGAATTCCTGATGGAAAAACCCAATAAAAACTTTGCCCGACCTGGGAATCAAACCCAGGACCTCGTGCTCAGCAGTCGCGCTTGCGGCCATTAGACCAACGAAGCAGTCTTTTTGGGTCCGCACCCACTCGACCCGCTTAGACTCGACCCGAAGAATAATACCTGGATATGTCTGTTTTGATAGGCGTAAAACATCGATGTACAGTCAGACAGGAAAGTGGGAGTGTAAAATTTAAATAATGTTTGGATAAATAAATCAATTAAACAAGTAAGTACTTATCCTTTTTATAGCAGATATAATATACGCTTTGTCTAAAATATAAAAAAAAAACATGATAGACAAAATTATCTAGAAAACCGGTTAAGCAAGGCGGAGGCTATCTTTATAAAGCTAAATTTTTTAAACGAAATCATTACTAACAGGATAAATTATGTATCATAACAAAATATTAAATATTCTTTGTATAATAAGTTATTTAGAATTAAAATATCACTTTGCCTCACTATACAAATGGCACTGAATTGGTAGTAAAACATCTGGTATTATTCTTCGGGTCGAGTCTAAGCAGGTCGAGTGGGCACGGACCCGTCTTTTTGTGCGTCATTGTGTGACTAAAACCTAGTACAATTAGTATCTTACCCTCTTAATATACAGTGTCCTTCCTCTAATAAGCCATAGGACAGCCTCGGTGCAAGGTGGGTGGGTCAAGGATCCCTGATAGCATGCGTACTCTGTGAACGGTGGATTGAAGTAATTTAGACACTGGGAATCAATAGTTGAGTTGCTCAACCCCTGTTTTTTTGCTGCGGCCAAAATGTCCATCAGGCCTTTGTGCGTGTGGTTTCCATACTGAAAAAAGATAAGGTTTTTTTTTTAATCGTAGAATGAACTACCCTATCTTAACATTACAATGAGTGTAAACGAACCCTTCACGAAGCCGTCAACCAAGCAGCATGTACACGAGACCGTTATTAAAACGTATAACTAATTGATTTACAGATTATATGTGTGGGTGAAGTCATAGTTATGCACACAAACACTAAATAAAACGTGCGAGCTCGGTTTTTATTAGTGTGCGTGTGGCACATCATTTACCATATACCAATATATAGTCATCATTCACTTATGGTACTGAAGGAGGTATAATATTTTGCATCATATCACTATAGCAAGCTTGGCACAATGGCTATCGTCTTTGGTCAGTAAACAAGAAGCCGTAAGTTCAAACCTTGTATGCAACAATATATTCTTTTTCTTTTTGTATTCATTCTTTTGTTAAAACATTACTTAAAGTAGAATTTATAACGATTCGATTCCGTTCAAGGTTGGGTAATGAAGTTTCCAATGTTTGAGATAAACACGGAACTCTCAGGTCATTTTATTTTGACTGTTTAGAAAAAAACTACCGACAATTTAAAAATATTGTTTTCAAACACCTTCATTTATAAAAATGAGCGTTCTTAGTTGTCAATCTACGAGTATTTGCATTACTGAGTTTATTGATTACTACTCATGCGGATTTTTCTGTGGATCCAACAACGTAACATTTTATCAATATGTTCAAAAGGGTAGAAATCGTTGTTTTGGATGAGCAAAACATATCTATATGTGAAATTGTGAGTGTAAATGTGGTGCTGCCCCACAAACGATGGGACACTTTATATTGTGTCCTGCCTGTCCTGTTGTTTGCTCCTGCGATGTGCATCACAGGACGCTACTGAAAGTGCCAAAGTCGTCGACAAATTTTGGACTGACTCAATTTGAATTGTCATCGACACGCTAAGAAGATGCGAAATTGGAAGGCGCTTAATGATATCGGTGAGTAACAGTTACATATTATAATCTTATGTTGATATTATACCTACTTCACTTTAACTAACTCCTCTCACCTTTCAATGTTTACTACGAATAAATAATTAATGTAACTTAAGTGCAATACCTACCATAGTTATAATAATATATTATCATGAATGAATGATTTTTTTAAATTTATCTTAAGATGATTATGATAAAAATTAACTTGGTCTAAAATTAGCTTGATTTAGCCCTTAGACAGTTTAAGAAAAGCTAATGTCAGTGTATATCTTATATTTAATTTTTTTATTTGTATTATTATAAAATTAATTAGGTATATATAAGTTTATTATTTAAACATTGTGTATATTATGTATATAGTATTTAAATGTAGTATATATTTTTTTATAATAATAGCTATTATTAATAGTATTATAAATACTCTTTTTATCCACAGAGGAGAACCGGATTTTGGAGACGTAGAACATCCTAGGCCAAAACCAAAGGCAAATTCATCGGCTCGACACCACGACATCGTGGCAAGGCACAAGGCTGTTCCCTTCTTGTCCACCCGCGTAAAAGCAACAGCACACAATATGTGCTTACAAACTGTCCACTGCGCACCGACAAAACCGACTACACTTTGCTAGGTCATAGATTAATTTTGATTGGGAGAACAATGTGCTGATTTATAGCGACGAAAAAACGTTTAAGTCGGATAAGGATGGGCGTAAATGTTACTAAACATATGCGCGAATATGGTTAACAGCATGAGGTGAAGGTTACAAGAAGTAATAGAAAACGAGGGTTTACAGATTATATGTGTGGGTGAAGTCATAGTTATGCACACAAACACTAAATAAAACGTGCGAGCTCGGTTTTTATTAGTGTGCGTGTGGCACATCATTTACCATATACCAATATATAGTCATCATTCACTTAAGGTACTGAAGGAGGTATAATATTTTGCATCATATCACTATAGCAAGCTTGGCACAATGGCTATCGTCTTTGGTCAGTAAACAAGAAGCCGTAAGTTCAAACCTTGTATGCAACAATATATTCTTTTTCTTTTTGTATTCATTCTTTTGTTAAAACATTACTTAAAGTAGAATTTATAACGATTCGATCCCGTTCAAGGTTGGGTAATGAAGTTTCCAATGTTTGAGATAAACACGGAACTCTCAGGTCATTTTATTTTGACTGTTTAGAAAAAAACTACCGACAATTTAAAAATATTGTTTTCAAACACCTTCATTTATAAAAATGAGCGTTCTTAGTTGTCAATCTACGAGTATTTGCATTACTGAGTTTATTGATTACTACTCATGCGGATTTTTCTGTGGATCCAACAACGTAACATTTTATCAATATGTTCAAAAGGGTAGAAATCGTTGTTTTGGATGAGCAAAACATATCTATATGTGAAATTGTGAGTGTAAATGTGGTGCTGCCCCACAAACGATGGGACACTTTATATTGTGTCCTGCCTGTCCTGTTGTTTGCTCCTGCGATGTGCATCACAGGACGCTACTGAAAGTGCCAAAGTCGTCGACAAATTTTGGACTGACTCAATTTGAATTGTCATCGACACGCTAAGAAGATGCGAAATTGGAAGGCGCTTAATGATATCGGTGAGTAACAGTTACATATTATAATCTTATGTTGATATTATACCTACTTCACTTTAACTAACTCCTCTCACCTTTCAATGTTTACTACGAATAAATAATTAATGTAACTTAAGTGCAATACCTACCATAGTTATAATAATATATTATCATGAATGAATGATTTTTTTAAATTTATCTTAAGATGATTATGATAAAAATTAACTTGGTCTAAAATTAGCTTGATTTAGCCCTTAGACAGTTTAAGAAAAGCTAATGTCAGTGTATATCTTATATTTAATTTTTTTATTTGTATTATTATAAAATTAATTAGGTATATATAAGTTTATTATTTAAACATTGTGTATATTATGTATATAGTATTTAAATGTAGTATATATTTTTTTATAATAATAGCTATTATTAATAGTATTATAAATACTCTTTTTATCCACAGAGGAGAACCGGATTTTGGAGACGTAGAACATCCTAGGCCAAAACCAAAGGCAAATTCATCGGCTCGACACCACGACATCGTGGCAAGGCACAAGGCTGTTCCCTTCTTGTCCACCCGCGTAAAAGCAACAGCACACAATATGTGCTTACAAACTGTCCACTGCGCACCGACAAAACCGACTACACTTTGCTAGGTCATAGATTAATTTTGATTGGGAGAACAATGTGCTGATTTATAGCGACGAAAAAACGTTTAAGTCGGATAAGGATGGGCGTAAATGTTACTAAACATATGCGCGAATATGGTTAACAGCATGAGGTGAAGGTTACAAGAAGTAATAGAAAACGAGGGTTTACAGATTATATGTGTGGGTGAAGTCATAGTTATGCACACAAACACTAAATAAAACGTGCGAGCTCGGTTTTTATTAGTGTGCGTGTGGCACATCATTTACCATATACCAATATATAGTCATCATTCACTTAAGGTACTGAAGGAGGTATAATATTTTGCATCATATCACTATAGCAAGCTTGGCACAATGGCTATCGTCTTTGGTCAGTAAACAAGAAGCCGTAAGTTCAAACCTTGTATGCAACAATATATTCTTTTTCTTTTTGTATTCATTCTTTTGTTAAAACATTACTTAAAGTAGAATTTATAACGATTCGATCCCGTTCAAGGTTGGGTAATGAAGTTTCCAATGTTTGAGATAAACACGGAACTCTCAGGTCATTTTATTTTGACTGTTTAGAAAAAAACTACCGACAATTTAAAAATATTGTTTTCAAACACCTTCATTTATAAAAATGAGCGTTCTTAGTTGTCAATCTACGAGTATTTGCATTACTGAGTTTATTGATTACTACTCATGCGGATTTTTCTGTGGATCCAACAACGTAACATTTTATCAATATGTTCAAAAGGGTAGAAATCGTTGTTTTGGATGAGCAAAACATATCTATATGTGAAATTGTGAGTGTAAATGTGGTGCTGCCCCACAAACGATGGGACACTTTATATTGTGTCCTGCCTGTCCTGTTGTTTGCTGCTGCGATGTGCATCACAGGACGCTACTGAAAGTGCCAAAGTCGTCGACAAATTTTGGACTGACTCAATTTGAATTGTCATCGACACGCTAAGAAGATGCGAAATTGGAAGGCGCTTAATGATATCGGTGAGTAACAGTTACATATTATAATCTTATGTTGATATTATACCTACTTCACTTTAACTAACTCCTCTCACTTTTCAATGTTTACTACGAATAAATAATTAATGTAACTTAAGTGCAATACCTACCATAGTTATAATAATATATTATCATGAATGAATGATTTTTTTAAATTTATCTTAAGATGATTATGATAAAAATTAACTTGGTCTAAAATTAGCTTGATTTAGCCCTTAGACAGTTTAAGAAAAGCTAATGTCAGTGTATATCTTATATTTAATTTTTTTATTTGTATTATTATAAAATTAATTAGGTATATATAAGTTTATTATTTAAACATTGTGTATATTATGTATATAGTATTTAAATGTAGTATATATTTTTTTATAATAATAGCTATTATTAATAGTATTATAAATACTCTTTTTATCCACAGAGGAGAACCGGATTTTGGAGACGTAGAACATCCTAGGCCAAAACCAAAGGCAAATTCATCGGCTCGACACCACGACATCGTGGCAAGGCACAAGGCTGTTCCCTTCTTGTCCACCCGCGTAAAAGCAACAGCACACAATATGTGCTTACAAACTGTCCACTGCGCACCGACAAAACCGACTACACTTTGCTAGGTCATAGATTAATTTTGATTGGGAGAACAATGTGCTGATTTATAGCGACGAAAAAACGTTTAAGTCGGATAAGGATGGGCGTAAATGTTACTAAACATATGCGCGAATATGGTTAACAGCATGAGGTGAAGGTTACAAGAAGTAATAGAAAACGAGGGTTTACAGACTCATTATAGTCGAATTTATTTAAATTAGTAGGCGAATATGAATCTTATTTTTATGCAAATAATGTTCATATTTGTTAAGCGAATGTAAACAAATAAAAACTTTAGCAACAATTAGGTATAGATGTTAATAATCTCCTCCTCTAATCCTCTTTTTAAAACCACAACTCGTAAAGTATTGAAAGTATGGTGAAGTGATGTTATTGTTATGCGGTTAGAAGTTGTCATAATTTCTTACTATCTAACATGTTGATTCACTTCACCTCTAATTTTACTTTGATTCAATTTATATACCTGCTACTTTGACAAATTATTTACGTCCATCCTTACCAACAAAAAAATTTGCCTTTGTCAATAAAACTGGTAAACAACAGTGTTTTACTCATTCGAATGTCTAGTATGGATAGCTATAGCCTATATATGTTTAAAACCAGTTCGTATTAAATCATTGTATCAGCCACACAAGTTTTTTTTTGCTAACATACAACTCCCACCAAATTGAACCTTAAAACAACCAATGTAAGGAAGGCAAAGGTCCTTTCAAACCCAATGTTTATCTAATAAAAAATCAAATTATTTTATTGGTTTTATTTAATTACCTTTTTACTTTTTGCTTGAGTGATTTTATTGGTCACAAAATTAATTTAATAAAGAACAAAAAGTAAAAAACAGCAACTCCTCACCTGGGATCGAACTCACATCGTTAAGCTTAGGTCACTAACTGACGCAAGCGCTTACACCAATCAGCTATGGTGACCATGTTACACTTGTATAAAATGTTGGCCTTATTGTAAACCCGTTTTTTTATTTTTTCCTTGTACCCTACAAGCTTAAAGATAAAAAAAATAAACCCCTTGAAGGGTAGACTACGTATACGCACACAATGATAATGAGCGGCTGTACGAACATTACCGGCTCGTACAATGACTGTTACCGCTGTGTGCGATGTAAACTATTTAGCTTTGCAGTCTGTACATCAAACTAAGTAACGTTACGCAAAAATTATTGCTAGGAAACGATTTTTTTTTGTGGTGATTAATCACGTTTTACAGTGGAACTGTATAATATAATATAAATGTAACGCACTCAAAACATTGTGCTGATGGATGGATTGAATAGAAAGTGAAGTCGTGGATCTGTTTAAAGTACAAATCTTACATTAAAAACATGTATTTCAAAAAAACCTTGTGAAAAAGTTGGGACTTTGACCCCCAATATCTCTGTAACGACGAAGTATCAAAAAACCCGACTACAAATTGTATTATGCATTTACATAATTTAAATAGTTGTTATCTCCTTTTAATTTCCTTCATTTTGACACTCTACTCGTCAAGTTTGGTTAAAACAAAATATAGCGCCAAAAATCCGCCATTTTGTTTTTTTTATACCTATCTATGGACAGTCGGGTTTTTGAGACGAATCTAATGATACCTTAATCGTCGAAAACCATTTGGAACATACGAGGTAATAAAGAAATTTACAAAAAAACATATAAGATACGCGCGAAAAACAACCCACGGCAGTGGGGTAAAAAAAAACAACCGAATATTAGGTAGTTCACATCTTCAACGGATTAAATACCAGGGACACAATTAATTGTGCTGTCATTTGTGCTTAACGAACGATCATACACAGCGGTATCAGTGCATGCATGCGTTCCTAAGGGCATAAAGAGAATTAAATGATTAACTCTAAAGTAATCTTCGACGTGATAAACAAAGTATGTATAAATCACAGCGGGTAGATCATAGTAAAGCTACGTAAAGCAATATCCTCTGCACATAATAAATTCCTGGAATTTAAAGTCTTTCAACGTAGATTGAAATGTAAGTGATTTTCCTGGAACAATCTAGAATACAGCTATAGGAACTTCAACTGTAATTACGAGCTTCTTAGAAGTCCGCCATCTCTGTTGTTACAAAGTAAATAATTAATGTTTAATGGTAGAACATAAATTGCGTGTAGATCTTGCTAACTATAATTATTATCTTTTTCAAAAGACTCGTGGTTTCTATGTCATACTCCCGGGATATCAAACTCTTGATTTTGGTATCAAATTAAATGAACACGCTACGGAAAATCAACGTTGATAAAAGGAAGTTCATTTTACAGTAGCTGAGTCTGTAATATTTGCAACGAAGTGGAGCAGTTTGTCTGTTAATTTGTAAGTCAAATCGGGACTGGTTATTTGCGGACGAGTCTCCAAACACTGGAGGAGTCTGGCAGACAAATGTACTGTAATATTTGTCAGTGCATATGCGGTAAAGAAACCTTTCAAATAACAACATGTGACTGCGTTTAATGATGTAGCTACTTATCTTTAGTTTGATTATAATTATCTCCATTTTTTTTTTTTTTCTTTTCTCCTGTTTTACGGTACGGTTGGCGCAGTGGCTGAGCAATTGAATGCTGCGCTTCGTGTCGCGTGTTCGATTCCCGCACGGAACAAATATTTGTATGGCCTACTGGTAGTTGTTCTGGGTCTGGCTGTTTGTGTATGTGAGTTTAAATGTTTGTAAACGCACCTACGATACAGAATAAATTCCTAGTGCGGGACAACGTTTAAAAAAAGAATCAAAATCTTATTTTTTAGGAAAAGGTCATCCCTATTTTCTAGACTAATAATCTTTTAAACAGTCTAGAATTACTATGAAATTTTGCGGGTTTTATTCAAACCCAGAGCGTGGTCCACCGTAAAAGCGTTTCGACTATCCATCCCACTTAGTTTTGTTTAAAATTACCATTTTATACTTGTACAAAGCTTATTCTAAATAGGAAAAGCCAGAGACAATGGTCTCTAAGTACAAAGTTGTGTGGGGTCTATAACCTTCGACAATCGTTTCACAGTGTGTGGTATCAAATTCTTCACTTCGTTAGGTACTATGATTTTCAATTTGCGCCGCTGTCTGAAGGGATAAATGATAGAATAATAAATGCTGAGAAATTTTGAAATAAAGAGAACTTGTTTTGTTGTTAAATCGGTACAATGTTATCGTGTTTTTTGCGACGTTTTGGAATAAATATGATGGTGTTATCAAGTGTTTTCTGAAACAGAAGTTTAGTTCCTATAAACCGAAAAAAAAAGTGTATGTAACATTAGTTTTAGTATATGCGAAACCTGAAACACGTGTCTAGTATTTCTATGTAAAGAATCTATGTACAAAATTTCCAAACTCTATCATGAAAAATCACAAAGTTATAAGCTTTTTCTGTTACCTGGTTGTCCGCACAAAAACGTGGTCACCACGCTGCGCAGCCGCGCGCGCGCCTCCAGCGTCGTCTTGAGCTCATTGATGATAATAATTTGGCAGTAGGTACATAAATGATTGCGATAGGTACTTAGTGTCGCTCGGTGTCCAAATTGTAGCAATTTTTGAATATTTTTGGGAAAAAATATAACATGGTTTAAAAATTATTGGAATCGATTCAGTTACTGAAAAATCTATATTCAGGTTTCGCATATAATAAAATAATGTTGTATAATTCTTTAAACGCCACAAAATACGCGCTTTGACGTGGAGTTGCGGACACCAGCCCGTTATACAATACAAGATTGTTTGAGTTAGAGGTTTACTTTAATAAGAAAATTCATGATTGAACTCACAACCTTTAGCTCTTAAAACCGATAAACCTTGTCGGAAAGACGATTTGATTTATTAAAATAATTGAATTTTACACCAGGCATCAAACTAAAATGTTCCAGCTAAACCATGCCACTTAGACATGCACTCAGATAAAAATTAATAGTTACTTTATCAAACAGAAAAAATAATTCTGACTAATTTTGATATTATGTTTTTTTTTTCAAAATCAAAATCAAAATATTTTATTTCACATAGGCTTAGATGGCCACTTATAAAACGTCAACAAAAAGGTGCACGCTTCGGGTTAGTCGTTTCCTATGGAGAAGAACCAGCAAGAAACTCCATGGTTACTCTTTTCAAATCATTTGGTATTACAATATTATTATCATGGTTACAGCATTTGTACTTAAGTATGGGGGGACAGCGTAGGCCCGACAATAAGTCGTAGCCCGATAAAAAGTTAACAAAAGTGTGTTATTATTATTTCTATAGCTCCTTCCATTTCTCACGTATCGTTTATTTATTTTTATCACTTAAGTATTTACTTTTTAAAAAGATATAAAAATAATAACAATTTTGATTTATCATTACAGTATCAAGGTACATAAACTTTTAACTAAGTAAGTCAAATGTCACTGAAAATCTTCCACAAAACTCTAAACCCCATTACTACATAATTATCAATTTTTATTTCAAAAGACACCAATTTTTTTTGCACCAAGTTTCTGTCAAAAAAATACAACTTGATCTCTTTCAAAGCTTTCAATCCGATTAAAAAGTTAACGGCGTATTTTGTGAAAAGGACAGGTGTCAAGGCATTAGGATAAAAAGGATTCTTAAAAAGAATAGATTTATCTTATGCAAGTCAGATAGGCGACGGAAGAAAGGACGTTTCATAAAGATAAACAATGTTTGGTGGTGTTCACAATTAAATTAAAGGTACGATTTCGAAAGCGACAGCATACCGGTTAAGGAGTATATGAGAAACATGGTGGAGAATTCCTCAAAGCTTTGATGGGCTACTCTCCGACAGGTTCTTGTTCGTTTAACTCGCGGATTATCATGATATCGCGATGCGGGATTATTAGTTTTTCAGTTGTGTCAGTGTTGTGTCTGATGAGCTACTGTCCCACAGGTTCTTGTTCGTATAATTCGCGGATAATCATGATATCGCGATGCAAGATTATTAGTTCTTCAGTTGTGTCAGTGTTGTGTCTGATGAGCTACTGCCCCACAGGTTCTTGTTCGCTTAGCTGGCGGATAAACATGATATTGCGATGCAGGATTTTTTAGTTCTTAAGTTGTGTCATAGATGGCGCTAGCGTACTTTTTTGTCAACTTCTTTTTGTCCGCTACACCTGGAATGACCGACGGATTTTCGGAAATTCTAGGAATACTGCAACAGGCGGCAATGACATTATCTACGGATACATTTTCATAAAGTTTCCTAGAAACTACTATACCAGTCTTACCAAGGGATATCGTCTTATCCAGTATTAACTGGGTTGTGGAGGTCAGATAGGCTGCCGCTCCATGTAAAATACTGGTATTCAGCTGAATCCGGTTAGATTGAAAGCCGTACCCAACATAGTTGGGAAAAATCTAGGCAGATGATAATGATGACCTAGAAACCAATAAGATTGACAGCGATTTTCGGAATCGCACCTTAAAAATAACCAAAGTTAGAGCAACTAATCTCTTTACTAAGTACTTAATCCCTTTTAGAAGATTGTCAGCTGCCCCGCGCGTCGAAAACATTTAGACAATTTTGCTAAAAAAAGAACACATTATTTCTAAAGAAAGACTTTGGTATATATCCGTTATCTAAAAGGATTTTCTTTTTAAACCTATTGTCACATTTCATGGTTAGTGAGCCGAAAGGTTTTTCATAAATATTATAGTAGAATAGGGAACGCTCTGTTGCATCTAGTTTGTGCTGAATAAAAGTATTATCTTGCTTTCTTTACTCTAAGCTGTTAGCAACAGAAGTTTCCAAAAGAATCCTAATTTCTACTGATCCTACTAATATTATAAATGAGAAAGTTTGTGAGGATGGATGAATGAATGTTTGTTACTCTTTCACGCAAAAACTTCTGAACGGATTTGGATGAAATTTAGCACACATATACAACATTATTTTTAGTATATGCGAAACCTGAATATAGTTTGTTCAGAATAAGTAACTGAATCGATTCCAATAATTTTTAAACCATGTTATATTTTGTCCCAAAAATATTAAAAAAAAAGTTAAAAGTTGAATACCGAACGACTTTGAGTACCTATCGCAAAAATTTAGGTACCTGCTGCCAAATTATTATTATCAATGAGCTGGAGGCGCGCGCTGCGTGGTGACCACGATTTTGTGCGTACAACTAGGTAACAGAACAAGCTTATAACTTTGCGATTTTTCATGATACAGTTTTGAAATTTTGTACATAGATTCTTTACATAAAAATACAAGACACGTGTATCAGGTTTCTCATATACTAAAATTAATGTTGTATAACTTGGATTAACACAAAAGATACTTTTTATCCCGGTAGTATGATCCCGTGGGATAATTATCGAACTCCACGCGGCCGAAGCCGCGGGCTTAATGTCGTTTATGATAAACAAAACTACGATTTTCCACAGAAATTCAGAGCCAAAGTCAAAATATTTTCAGTCACGTAGACTATTAAAACTTACAAGAAGCACTCCCTAATGTCAACAAGTAGGTTCTCAGGGCGTTCAATGAGAAAGGGCTTTCGCGAAAATTGGGGAGTACCTTCTTACTTATATTCTTTTCAACGACAGTTTGTACGAGCACCAATATGTATACAACATTATTTTTAGTATACGCGAAACCTGAATATAGTTTGTTCAGAATAAGCAACTGAATCGATTTCAATCTATTTTAAACCATGTTATATTTTGTCCCAAAAATATTTAAAAAAGGTTAGAAGTTGGACACCAAGCGACACAATGTACCTATCGCAATCATTTATGTACCTACTGCCAAATTATTATTATCAATGAACTCAAGACAACGCTGGAGCCGCGCACGTGGAGATGCCGCGTGGTGACCACGTTTTTGTGCTGACAACCAGGTAACAAAACAAGCTTATAACTGTGATTTTTCATGATACAGTTTTTAAATTTTGTTTATAGATTCTTTACATAAAAAATATAAGACCACCTGCAAGTGTACATTATGGATATAGCAATAAACGATTTGATATACTGAAACTAATGTTGTAGATTTACTTTCCTAAATTGAAAAGCAATTTTCGCAGGAAATGACGATTGTAACTTGGAGATAGGATCATTTTCTTAAAAATAAGGGTTTCAGAATACTCTGTTCGTAACAGCATGAAATTTTAATAAGAACAATAAGAGAAAAACACTTTTCAATGTTGTTAAGTAGATGTAAGCAGATTTATTTTAAATAAATGTTGCTCCACACTAGGAATTTCTCCTGTATCGTGGGTGCGTTTACAAACATTTAAATACACATACACAAACAGCATACTCGGGGTACTGGTGACTGTACCCCTGGGTGTGAGTATTACTTGAAACTTATTTATAAACACCTTGACGTATAAAATACGTTTAAATGATAGACAGGTATAGTACTTGTTTCGCTCCCGAGCGGTAATTGTCGAGTCAACACACCCCCTGAGGATGTCCTGTGGAGAGGCGAAACACGTGTCGAGTACCAGTTGTACCAGTTTGGGTATATGGCATGGTAATATTATTACTCCTTTATTTATTTTCTTTACATTTTTAAATATTTCTATACATAAAAAAAACATATTAAAATATAAAAAATAGTAGCCCACCGGCATCGGGAACAGGGTCCGAGCTACCGGTGGTCAGGGCTCTTGAGAGAGGAACCACCTACCGATACGCGTCGTGTCCAGAAGTACTGCTTTCTGAATCAAGTTCTTGATCTTGGCTATTGGCTATTAAGCCATTGGTCGATACGACTATCGGCACAATGACTGCTGTACTCACGACCCACATGTCTACAACCTCGCGAGCCAGATCAAGATATTTGAATTGTTTATCTTTCTCTGCTTTCACGAGGTTCTCGTCATGCGGAACAGTTAAATGATTCTAATTATTATTACTTTTCCTGTATGTGCATATTTTTGCGCGCGCTGCATCTTGCATCCACGCCTGGATCTTATTATCTCATAACATTTGAATGCCAAAGATTTCCACAAAGTAACGCCAGATCTGTATTTTTTTTAGTTAGTACTTGTCTCCTTGTAATTTCTTGACGACATTACAGTGAGAGAGTAAAGATAACTTTTAGATCTAACCAGTAGTTACCTAAATAACCTCGTTATAAGTTTGTAGTTATACATACGATATCTATTTTAGTATTTTTAATATTCAAATATTTTAGAGATAGCTTACTAGATTAAAATCCTAATCATTCCCTAGAATCCATTTTACTTGCTTGCCTAAATCATATTTTGATAAGCAACGGATGTCTTTAAATACCTAAATGACTAGTTTTAATAAATCTTCGTATTTTCTTTTCTTTTAATTCTTTGACTTTATTTATTAGCTGGAGCTACAAGTAAATCTAATTTATTTTATATAAAGCTCAAATAGTCGATCTTTCTTTTGTTATTAGAACCTTATTATATGATCTTATCTTGCTTTGCTGATTAATAGATATAACCGTAAGTAGATAATATTTACAATGTTGCTTCAAATCTTGGCTATCGTTATTTAGACAGGTGAGAGAAATATAGTCTGCAAAGTAATACGTCCTAGTCCTAACCAAAGCGAACGGTCGCGAAAACACGCGATTGTCACGTTCATATTGTGACTCATTTGTTCTGAAAACCGAAAGGCGCCGAAAGGGACCGAAAGGGGTATCGGCGCAAGCATATTTGATACGTGCAATCGAAGAGAAGGGAAGGGCCAAATCAGACAGTAGCAAAAAACTTACACTATACAAATTAGCGATTGCCAGGATCGCCTGCGGATCACTAGGAGCCTTGGTCAACGCCTGGTCCATATCCGCGTATTCAGATGACACATAGTAGGCCTGGGTTTCCAAAGGGTAGTACATCATTCCCACCGTGTGTTCAGCGGGCAGGTGTACTTTTAGTGAATGGAAGAGGTATCGACGACTATGAGCTGCTCCACCGTAGATTAAAGGACGTTTATCATTTTTCCATTTACCGAAGAGAACCACTGGAATGGAAAAAAAAATAGTGTAGTACTTTTTGAGATTGGCATGTCAACGGGAAAATGCTTCTACAAACGTAACTTTTTAAGTGTATTAAGCAGATTTGTTTGATGTTGACTCCAATAGAACAGGCGCATGCAAATAGGAGTTGTATGGTCTTAGAGTGCCTAATTGTTATACCTTAATTACGTGTTTCTAGAGTAAAAAATACCGACCAAGTGCGAGTCAGACTCGCACTTAAAGGGTCCCGTACCATCGTAGTAGGGCAGGAGATACACCCCGCTGACAGACGGCCGGGCGGACGGATGGACGGACAAAAAAAAAAAAAATACTAATAACTGTACATCATTGCAGCCGATATATTATCTTCACTGCACAGCTGAATATAAGCCGGGGGAGGCTTATGTTCAGCTGAGCAGTGAAGATACAATACCAAACAGCATTTTAATCATTAATCGTAATTTTATATTATGGAAAAAATCAGAAATTTGAAAACGATTTCTCGAAAACATTAAATTGTATTAAAAATTCAAGTTTCCGCTCCGGAAACAAGATTAAAAATTCAAGTTTCCGCTGCGGAAATAAGACATGGCGCCAGTTTCCGTCCAGCAAATATAGAAGGCGTAATCCATTTAAGCAAACAATTTTTAAGTCGGCGAGAGTGAACGAAATGTGTGCGGCGCACTCCGAATAATCAATTTGATAATGTGGTCGTTTTAGGGAAGCTACGTCATAAGTTCAGTCCTCTCTAATAATGTGGAATAGGCAGATATTAGGCAAAAATTGAATATTGTTAACGTGCTAAATTAGTTTTGTTCACAACATTTTATTCATGTAATCCACCTTCGTTATAAAGCCAGGACCTTACTTAGGTAGGTAGTGTTAGATTATTTGCACACTATAAACTACACTATGTACAGACGCCAGCACATCAAGCTACAACAATCTGTCAAAGTTCTTTAAGGCGACATTAAGTGCCAGCGACCTTGAGCGAGTATTCGAGCCATCGCCCGCCCGCAAGGGCTCCCGCTTCAACGCACACCAAGTTTTTTCGAAAAAACAACCCTCCTTGATTTATCAAACGCAATACAAATAAAAGTCATATACTAAAATATGGCTCATTAATTGTCTTTTAGATGGTCAAATTTTCATGCAAATACGCCGGATAGTTTTTGCGTGATTATCGTTTTTTTGCCCGCGTTAGACATTACTTTACAAATTAATTACACTATGTTATAAAAATATAATTTCACATTTTCACATATCAAATTATGAAGAAAATTGTCTAGTATAACATATATTTCTTTCAAAGAAATAAGACTACAAGTTTAGACGTGATGTTCAATTTAAAAACGTTAAAAGTCGTATATCTGCGCCTTAAGGTGGAAGCACCAGAGTTGCCCGTGAAATTAAATTAATATTAACTATTTCAGGACAAAGTAAGGCAAGGTAAGTAAGGTAGTATTATAGGGTTTCTCGTATTTTGGACTATTTGTATGTATTATAATACAAATAAGTTTATTTAATTTTACTGTATATATGTGTATTAGTATGTACCTATTTATGTATATCGATCTATTTTAACAAAATGGTATTTTTTATTTATTTTTTTGTACTCTATCACAATGCTGTCCTATTTGACCCAAAGGTTGGCTGGTAGAGAATGCCTTGTGGCATTAAGTCCGCCTATGTACCACTCTTGTACATGAAGTTTAAATAAATAAATAAAAAGTCATTAAATAGGTTTAAATGAACTTAGAGGGTTGTATTGATCATTTTAATGGTTGGAATTCTGTAACTACATACGTGTTACTTGCGCGACTCATTTTTCATCAACATACAACCTGACACTGACCTGCAAAATGCAAAAAACGCAAGAAAATTTGAATTTCGCGGGCCACCCTGACACTTCCACCTTAATAGATTTTCAACTTTATCGTTAAAGCGTTAGGCTCAAGTTTGACTGGGATTTTTTTTCAGTTTCCGGTATCTTCATGTGAGTCTGTACATCTATTGGAATTATAATACTGCCACAAACCTAGCCTCGCTTAAAAGTCAATAAGTTCGTACTCATATTATTAATATACGAAAGTAACTCTGTTTGTGTCTTTTATCTTTCAACTCCTTAGCGGTTGTGTGGATTCGATAAAATTTGGCAAACAGACTAAGGCTTGCATTACAACATAATCCTATGTTCCTTGTAATAGGTAATCGTTTTCATGGGATAATTTCTGACATACACGTGGTCGAAGTCGGCAGAGCAGTACGGCACCCACTAACTAGATTAAAAAAGCCTTGCTTGTGCTTTATCGTGTACTAATTTGCCTTGTAATCTAGTCGTAGTTCAACAATAAATCTTTATTATTATTTCCTTTTTTATTTTCTATACATATACATTATTATTTTTATAATGTAGGTAGACCAATATTCATAAATGGTGTTCTATTTATTTCGTTAACAGTTTAATGCTATTTAGTTTGTTTGATTCTTTTTAGTGTCGATGTTAGTATTTATTTGGCAGTTTAAAAATGTTCCTTTGCACTATTAAAAAAAAAGAAAAAGGTACATATATCAAAAAAACATTTTAAAAATTTTTGTGTCTGTCTGGTTGTTCCAGCTAATCTCCGAAAAGGCTGGACCGATTTTGACGGGACTTTTACTGGCAGATAGATAACGCTATAAAGAATAACTTAAGCTACTTTTATTTAAAAAAAAGGATTAGAGTTCCGTGCAAACAAAATTGAAACCCATGAAATTGTTAACAAAATCCGATTCAAATGGAGAAGTATTATTATATTTATAATAATTTCACGATGGAGGTCGCGGTGGAGGTCGCGGGGCACAGCTAGTTCTGAATATTTCTCACAGCAAACACCCTCTCGTTCCCGTTTCTGTCTAATTCCCCATTTTAAAATAATGAGAACATTAAGCAGTGAATTCGAAAAAATCCTGATTTATATTAACGTTCAATTTACACCCCATCCCTTGTCACGCTCTTTTGTCCATTGACCTTAGGTTTAATTGCGCGGAATTTTGGTGAAAAATAAGAAAAAGTTTTTATGGCTTTTTCTGTTATTTATTTAGAGGGAGAAATTGGCTGGTGTTTTGAGCGGTAGAAAGTTAAGCTACGTTTCACAGACATTGAGTTTTATACAATAAATATAGCCCAGTCATATTAGGGGTTTCACCTCGTAATGAGAGATAATATGCTGTAAACTCGTACATACCTTCATTTTGGTGTTCTAAAAGTTGTCTCAAAAGTTTCATAAAATCTCGTGTCTGCGTCGTAAGTTATTCAAGGTCAAACGTCACAAAAATTTGATCTAAGGCTTCCGCGTAATTTTTTTTATTTTTGTTTCATAATTAAACAGGAATTTGCTTACTCTGGATAGTAATTAATAACTGTTAAACAGGAATTTGCTTACTCTGGACAGTAATTAATAACTGTTTTCATTTAACCACATCTTGTTAGTTCACACAGTCTACAGTTAGTTTTGCAATGTTGACTCTTAGAGTTAAATATTAACCAAGTAAGCTGGAAGTTTAAGACGGGATAAGGCACATCATTATGTTGTCAAGGCGAAGCTTTGTACTAGGGGAAAAAAATGTTTAATATAAGAAGTAATAAGAAGTCCACCTTTGTACCTTCTAAACATATATTTAAATCTATATAAATAAATAAAATTAAGTGTCTGTTTGTAATTTCAAAATAACTGCTTTTTCTGAAGCATATGAAAATATATACGGTACTCATAACAAAAAACTTTTTTTTTTTAATTTTTGTCTGTCGGTGTGTTTGTTTCGGCTAATCTCCGAAACGGCTAAACCGATTTTGTCGTTACTTAGGCAGATAGATGATAAAAGTAATATTTTGATAATAATTTTACGCGGACGAAGGTCGCGGGCCACAGCTACTAATTACATAAAGTAGTAACGGTATCGCGTTTTAATATATGCAAGAGACGATAGGGAATTAATTATTTTTTATTGAATCGGGTACAGTTCCAAGACGTCTCAACTCTGCCGCGATAAGACATTGACTATCGTCCTCGCCTCGAAACATCAGGTCTCTGTAGAAGCACACTGTGGTGTGGGTAGACTGGTAAACAGGTCGCGTAGCTTCATAAACAATAATGGTACAGAAGTTTAAACTGACTAGTGAACATGATTTGGATATTTTCAATACCAGTGTTTCACGGCTTAAGCATTTGTTGGTGAAAAGCATATAAGGAAAGGTAATTGTTTGCGTCTGAATGATTTTACTTTATTTGTAATAATCCATTGTGTAATTTTGTTTAATAATTTATGTTATGGTATTTTGTACCTACCTTTTTGTTTCAAGTGTTTATCCTTGGGAATTTGTAAATGGCCTTCAAATATTGTTTAATTGCACTGTTTATATTAGCTGTATGTTTCCCGAATAAAATAAAATAATAAATAGGTGGACTTAATACTCAAGGGATTCTCAAAATATAAAACAACAGCTACTTATTTTTGAAAACCCCGTCTCCAGAACATTAAATTCAAACGTGAATATGTTATTGTAACATACATACAAACAAATAGCATTATGCTTAGCTTCGACTAAGAATACGCAATCCGTTTCGATTCTGTAACACAAAGCTCGTTGTTTATATGTACGCAGAAAAAAAAAAACGGTACCAACTTTGCCTTCCATCGTTCATCAGGGTCATAGACTTCGCCGGCAAATCATTGTTCTGGAACAGAAGTCGCCTTCCCCCTCTAGGTTTGATGAGTCCAGAGACGGGTAAATCTACGGGAGACTGGGACTTCCCACCACAGAGAGGGTACTTTTTTGCCCATTCGCCCTGACCTATTAGAATAGAAAAAACGGTGACGGAAAATATTGTGAGGAAACCGACATGTCCTAGTAACAAAAATTCGAAGACATGGTGACTTCTACCGACTCTCTCTCGTAGAAAGGAGCACTCTTTTACTTGTCATCCAGCAGTGAGAACATATTAGGTTTAAGCTTAATTGTGCGCCTTTGTTTTTCGATAACGACGACTTCAATGAGCAGATGCAGCATGGAAGTTGGTGATTAGAGAATAACTGCATCTGCGGTGTAAAGTGTCCCGAAATAATAATGTTTCAGTTATAATCTATAAATCTTCCTAAGGAAGATCCATGAAGGAGTATTTTAAGGGCACTCTGCCCATGTCTCTGAAGCGAAAGCTAATGGACATGTATATTCTTCCCATTTTGACCTACGGTGCATAAACTTGGTCTTTGACTAACATCCAAAAGTCCAAACTCAAGGTTTGCCAACATGCTATGGTGCGCAGTATCTTAGGTGTAAAATTAACAGATCATGTACGAAACACTACGCTGCGCTCCAAAGCGCAAATCATTGACGTGGCTCAAAAGGCTGCCCAACTTAAATGGGACTGGTCAGGACATGTCTGTCGCATGCCAAACGAACTGGCGGCCCGTAAACTCAGGATTGTTGCCCTAAAACAGTGACACGGGGTCGCGGCAAACCTCGAAGGAGATGGCGGGACGAACTGGATGTCTTCCTTGAGAATTGGAAAGAAGTAACACAGAAGCGTGAGCTTTGGAAGGAGTGGAGGGAGGCCTTTGCCCAGCAGTGGGACAATGTGGGCTAGCTATAATAATAAGATCTTTTTAAAGATAAAGTTCTTTAGAGACTCAAAAGTATTTCCTCTGAAACTTTTACTACGTGTACTCACAAAATAAATAACTACAAATATTGTACCAAAATGACTTTAGTATGGTATAAATTACACCATCATCGGAGAAAAGGAAACAACAAAAGGTTTTCAGGTTTGTTATCCACTGAATTCAGTCAAGCATTTCAAGTTATGCGAATCTGAGTTTAATAAGAAGCTAAAACACTAGTCGAAGTGAATCAGAATGATGAAAAGAAACCGAGAAATGCGAAAGAATTCTCTAGAAATGTTTTTTAGATTGCCGTGGAAGTAATCTGCCTCGTGAATTCGTGATACCTTGAAAATGCTACTATATTTTTACATTATGAAACACGTGTAGACGGGAGCATTCAAGCTTTAAGAAGTTCTACATTTTACTACATGTTGAAAAGGTAACTTCAAATTATGTAGACATAAATATGAATAAGAATATTTACAACGTGGGACGAGCTCGTGGCTAAATAATAACGGCCGAGCAGGTAGATCTCTAAGGTTAAGCAGTGCTTTCCTAGGTCGGTTCGTGGATGGGTAGCCATTACAAACCGAGTTTCCTCCGTGCCTTTGAAAGCACGTTAAGAGGGAACATGGGCTGTGATTCTCCATACAAATGTATTCTTCCTTTTTCTTCCTGAATAATGCCTCTAGTCAAGAACATCATTTTCATAAAATCAAGGTCTACTGTAGACACGTCCCTGTCGTTTCCTTTTTTTCAGCAACTAATAAGTAAAGAAAATATGACCCTTCAAAAATGCCCCATTTGTACGGCCGTGATTAGAGGAATACCAGATTAATTCGAAAAGTTTTCAACATAAAAGAAATTAATAGGAACCAATCATGATTTATTTAATCGTATTATAACAACATATTTGCATTATATTAAGTTATTAATGAGACTAAAAGTAAGTAAATATAAACATATAAACAACGACGACAATAGGACACTTAGGCGTCAAAGTACTCCTCCGCATCGCTGTCATCTGGAAACGTGCCCAGAAGACTGGCAGCATTGCCACGCTGAATGGCGATTAATTCAAATAATTCTTTGGCCAAAGAAAGAGCCAGCCCTCTGGTCACGCGAAGTGTCGACCAGTCGGCGAGAGATTTCCTTAAAAACGAGACGCGTACTCGGGCCCCATGACCCGAGCGTTTCGACCCCAAACGGCTCAAAACTGTAATTACCAATTAGGTTACACTATTTGCGCCGCTTGAGGACCTCAGCAGCCGCAGCAGCAGCGCCCGCACAGCCCACCTAGCTTGCAAGGTGAGATGGCGCAAGGGTGCCGATGTGTCGATACCAAAGGCCTACCCACATTCCAAGGCACCAACGTTATACCGTCTGGTCTCTTCCCATCATCACGTAAAAAGCCGTATGGTTCTAAAATCGTAGGTACGCCGGCGCTGGCAAGGGCTCGACGAATAATGTCGTTAATACTGGCGTGTTGTGCAATGCGACCTGCGCTCACCGCAGCGACACCGATGCGGGGCACAAGGTGCGCCTAAGCGTAGACTCGTAGCAACCCGGAACGATGCGTCATTCATCAAAGTTCCCATGGTGGATAACGGAAGTGCTTGCAAGCCACAAGCCCGACTCCCATTCCCCCACGGCCAGCAGACGGGCACGCTCCACAGTATTGATTGACGTGTTTAAAAGGCTATTCCGTACAATACTGCAGAGTGGCACGTCCCACTGTCCCTGGGAGGACATGTTGTCGGGCAAATCCGTATTGGGACAAGCCATTTTCCAAGCGTTCAACGCATCGGTCAAATACCGCACCTCAAAAATAACCAGTGAGGAAGACAGAATATCCCTGGTTAATTTTTCGGTCCATCACCATCAAAATACCCTAATGTTCAATTTGCAGGAGATAAAATGGAGAATACTAATTTCTATTAAAATAAAAAAAAAACACTTTGGCGGCGAATTAAGGGATAATGGAAGCCTGATTTCCTGTTCCACCCCTTCCCACCTGGGAAACGTTCCCGAGGAGGTAGTAACCTAACCTACTTAGAATGCTAATGCACAAGACAAACGTGACGTCCATACTACCGCTTAACTTTAACCCAATTATGCAAACCGCTTCGCAAAATCTACGCCGCTAAAGTACAGGATTTTAAATAGACTAATTAAATCATATCGAGGAGAAAAACAAAACTTACCGGCGTACTGCCAGTCTGTAGGAGGCGCTGTAACAAAAAAAAAAGAATTATTTTTCATCACGGCTATAACCCCCGAAGGGTTAGGCAGAGGTGCACTTGTGGCGAAATGTAGGTGTCCTACCTACAACTGCATTTCGCCAATTAAGTCCCATAGAAGAAAGAAGGGGGCGAG
Source organism: Noctua fimbriata (assembly GCA_905163415.1). Lineage (NCBI taxonomy): Eukaryota > Metazoa > Arthropoda > Insecta > Lepidoptera > Noctuidae > Noctua > Noctua fimbriata. Next base: position 15,809,229 of record LR990927.1, on the reverse strand, counting down.
CCTTTGCTAACAACCGGGCACTAAAGCAGACTCCATGACTCTTGATGAAAACCCAATAACACTTTACCCGACCTGGGAATCGAACCCAAGACCTAATGCTATGCTGTGGCGCTTGTGCCCACTAGATTTATCTGATGTTTCGTTTCATTTTGATCTGTTTACTAACTTACTGTACTTATGACAATATTGTGATAAGTTTAAAATGTATTTCCTCTTTTCAATAAAGATATTATTATTATTTATTCATTTATGACGAATTGTCCACAGAAGGGAGCAGAAAGGGAGATGTAGAAATCTCTATTCTGTTCTTTTCTTAGGCGAAATATATAAAAAGCAAAACTGGTGCTGCACTTCTGTGGAAGCAAAACCAGAAGCTGGCTTGTAGTATAGCACGGTGCAAGCCACCGCTCAAAACGAAATGAAATGACAGTTTCGTGGCGGTGTCAAGGAAGAAACGCCCACAGCGAAGCTGTAAAAACCACAGCGGCAAGCCTACTGTTAGGCCCAAAGTTGCGCAATTGTTTTTGCGCGCCGTGAAGCCAATCATCCCGGTGTACATCTCTCGTTTTCACTGAAGCAGAGAACATCTAGGAATAAGTACGCCAAAGATTGAAGTACACGCCAAGAGCCGCCCGTCCCCTTACGCAATTTTTGTGTAATTCGCACCTAAGGCTGTGTTTGCACCAGACATGAGTGATGATGCATAGCGAGGGATGTGTGTGAAACTAACCAATAATATCGCTTCCTTTTCACAGCTTGAGCTATTCTAGCTATGTGATTGATTAGTTCCACACATATCCCTAGAATCCATCCCGACTCGTCTGGGCAGCGTTCGGGAAGTTGCGTGGTATCTTCTCATCCAACTTACCGCAGTATCTCAAGACGAAAGTCTATGACCAGTGTGTGTTGCCAGTAATTACATACGGGACCGAAACATGGTCGCTCACAATGGGAAGGCCCATTGTGAGCGACCATGTTTCGGTCAGATCAGAAGGCTTAAAGTCACCCAAAGGGCAATGGAGAGGGCTATGCTCGAAGTTTCTTTGCGTGATAAAATCAGAAATGAGGACATCCGCAAGAGAACCAAGGTAACCGACGTAGCCCGAAGAATAGCCAAACTGAAGTGGCAGTGGGCAGGGCACATTGCTCGCAGAACGGATGGCCGATGGGGCCGAAAAGTTCTGGAGTGGCGACCGCGAACCGGAAGACGCTGCGTTGGAAGGCCTCCCACTAGGTGGACCGATGACCTGGTGTAGGCTGCAGGGATCCGCTGGATGCGAGTCGCACGGGACCGGTCAATGTGGCGACACTTGGGGGAGGCCTATGTCCAGCAGTGGACGTCTTTCGGCTGAAATGATGATGATGATGATGATGACATCCCTAGCTACACTTCCCTCATCTCTGGTGGAAACGCAGTGTAAAGGTTCAAAGTGTTACCTTCGACATGCGTATCACTATAGTCAGCACGGCCGTATTCGTATAATAACCAGTTATAGTAAAAGCTAAAAGTGAAATAAAAACATTACTGCAAGGTAAATTCGGTTGTAGTTCTTCTTCTTCCTCAGGTTCACTTCCCTCTACACAAGTATCTTGTACCGTATTTCTCTGAAACAATAATAAAGGGTGTAAATAGACCCTTAACATAGTCGAAAGGCACTTGTTCTCCCCATCTTTGTGACCATTTTTTTGTTCTAGACCATACCTGGGAACCTTCTAGTTACGGAGACATTAGGTCAAAGTTTCAACTTTTTCGCAAGTTTATTTTTTTTAAATACATTTTTTTAATGTAAGATTTTTACACCGTACGATTCAATCCATCCATCAGCACAATGCTTTGAGTGGTTTCCATCGAGTCCTACCGTAAAACGTGATTTTTCACCCCAAAAAAAAAGTCGATTCCGAGCAATAATTTTTGCATAAAGTTACTTAGTTCGATGTACAGAATGCTTAGTTGACGGCTATGTGAAGGGTCTGTTTACACCCTGTATTATGATTACAATAGAAAGATCATGCAGAGATCACAATTTGACCATTCTCAAAAGGCATACTTTGATTATAATATTCAGAAACTAAGGAATACAATTTGCTTCAATCCTATCATGCTCCTTTTTTTTCCGTCCACGTTTATGCTTCTAGTCATCATGCTCTAAGTATCAATTCAGGGGCTCAGAACACACAATATGTTAACATAATCATAACCTCACGCCTGTACGCCGCAGGGTTAGGCAGAGGTGGACCTAATACTAAACCCACACTTCTCCAGTTGTGTTGTGTTTAAGTCCTATATAATAGGGAGAGCAAGCCTATTGCTACCTACGGGGCACAAATACGAAATCCGTGGAATTGAGAAATTGCTGATGGAAAAACCCTTTAACATCTGGGAATCGAACCCAGGCCCTCATTTACGGTTGCGACCACTAGACCAGCGAAGCAGTCACATGGTTTATGGTATAAATTGGTTAAAAAAACGCGCCAGCATTGTAACTCCCGCCACACATGCTCAAACTAACATCGGCCATCACGATCCGCTTGCGAGTGGCAGAATTAAAAACCCATGGCGTACTCAGTCCATCAGCAAAAGATCTCTTGTCAGTGCATAAATGATAAAATTAATAAATAAATAAGATTCGTTGGTAACTTCCATTCGCTACTCTTATAAAAACATCAACTGTTTAGGAAAATGTGTAAAACTTTAAAGAATTCAGAGCAATGAAAACGAATAAGAAACTTATATTTCATGCTTATTTAGAGAGCTGAAATAAACACTTTCAAGCTTAACTCTGCATTTAAACAGTTTTATTTACTTTTAAAAGTTAAATCCGATTGACTTGTCAAGAAAATTCTAAAAATATATAATTTATCTTAAATTTTAAACATTTTACAAACAGTATTTCGAAACTACTTCAAATATTAAAGAAGAAAACCTTTTTAGTAGCTATTTTGTAAAAAGATTTCTTACTCAGTCCGTTTTCTATTTATTTAGACGACTGAAAATCTGAGGAGTCTGAAAACTAGGATTCCAGTCATAAATTAAGGTATTATGTACTTTGCTGTACAGTGTGTACGATAGAATTACTGAATGAAGCTGCTATTTTCTTAGAAAAGTGTAGAATATTATTTTAATAAAAGATTTGGAGAAGTTGTAGTTGCTACGGAATTTTGCGAGACTTCGTACCTACTAGCATAAGCATAGCATAATGAGCGTATAATCTTCCCACTACTGGGACACAGGCCTCCTCTCTATATGTGGGAATGGGCTATAATCCACCACACGGACCAAGGTCGAGGCTCTATCGTATGAGATCGCTTTTTCACGCTCGCGATCTCTATCGCTTGATCGGCCACAATGATCGGTGAGTCTACATCCCACATGTCGACAACCTCGTGAGCCAAGTCAAGATACTTGATTTGCTTATCTTTCTCGGCTTTCACGAGGTTCTCGTCATGTGCAACCGTTATGTCAACAATCATTGCGCGCCGCTCTTATTGATCCACCACTACTATATCAGACTCATTTTTTTAAAATTCCTATCAGTGATGATGGATTGATCCCAGTACAATGTGAAACTGCCACTTTCGAGAACTGGGTCGGGCACATACCTATAGTATGACACTTCCGATTCCACAAAGTTGTATTTTAGAGCATGTTGCTGATGGATAATCCTGGCTACAAGGTTGTGTCTATGCAAGTACTCTCCGTTAGCCAGACGAGAACACCCAGAGATAATGTGACGGATTGATTCGCCTGGACGGTGGCATGCCCGACATAAGTCAACCGTAGCGTCCTTCACAATAAACCTCCGGTAGTTATTCGTCATCATAACTTCATCCATAATTGCACAGACAAAACCTTCGGTTTCTCTTAAGAGGTCCCCGGAACGTAGCCAGGCTACGGACGCTGATAGGTCTACAACGGGCCCACGCAGTGCCCGGAAAAAGCGTCCGTGAAGCTCCTTACTCTGTCATACCTCCCTGTGGTTGTTGGTGATGCAACCCTACGTCGGCTTCTAGGAAATATTCCCTGAGACTGCATTTCTCGCGATTGTGGAGAGTCTTAGCGTTAAATACTTTAATATTACACATGAATTAACATTAATTAAAGTTTTATTAAAATACACGGTTTTATCAGCTCTTTTCACAGTAATAGTGTGGACTAGATACTAAATTTTCTCTTCCTCTCTCAAAGGACTTACCCGCAATATTTCGCTTAATAAACCCGTCGAAAATCCAAAGCTTTCACTCGCTGCTATTACCAAAAATGTTCCTTCCTTTATAAAAAACTTTAAGTACCTACTCAACATTATAAAAATAGAAGCTCACTTTTCAGGCTCATTAATATTAAAATACCTCTCTCTTTTGTCGTATTCTAAAAACGTAAACACTTAATGAGACCCTGAAGTGCTGTAACACAATGTATTCTGGAAGTTTCTACCATTCATTTAGTCTTTCACGGGTTTCGCTGATCAGATTCTAATTTTGTTTTGTTTAAAGTTTTGTAGTTACAATACATTGTTTTCAAGTGGAATAGGTCTACTAAATTGAAGTCCGCGTCATGTTTTGGTTTCATGTACAGAATAAGTTTAAGGTAAGGTAAGGTTAGTGGAACGTTAAACATTTACTCGGGAAGTACACGTTCACTAGTTTGATTATTCTGTCTGTTTCTAGTTTATTCTACAAAGTGTAAACTGATCCTTCACGAATTCGTCATCCAAACATTCTGTAAAAATTATTACTTTTTTTTTGGGTTTGAAAATTCACGATTTAGGGTAGGACTCAATGTAACGCATTCAAAACATTGTGCTGATGAATGTATTGAATAGTACAGGGGTCGTGGAGGTATTTCGGTAAAGTAAAGTTGTATTATTTATTTTGGGAAAACAGACGGTTATAACATTCAAAAATGTATTAAAAAAAAAAACTTTAATAAATGTTGGAAATTTCATCTCCAATATCTCCGTAACTAGAAGGTTCCCAGGTATGGTCAGAGCACAAAAATGATCGTAATGACGGGGAAAATAAGTGCCTTTCGACTTCGTTAAGGGTCTTGTTACACCCTTTATACAGACATACAGATTTACTTTCGCATAATATTAGTATGGATATATGATTTAGGCTAAGAGAGGTCTCGAAATACTCCCACTTATTTCATTTCTATTAGCTAGGCAATATGTAAGATACATACACTTTGGGTTCAAGTCATGTTTGGTGAGATTAATATTACGAATGTCAAGCAACTCCAACATACGAGTATTTGCATTTTAAGCAAAGTTTACTAGTGATAAATGTTCTGCAAGTCGCCACGCCTTTAGAATAGCTGAAAATGTATTATTTCACGAAACTGCAGAAATCTTTAACTTGAAAGTGCTTTCTACAAATTCTATTGAAACAAGTTTTTAATTTTAGTTCCAGACTTGTCGTTTTAGGAATCGTGAACACTTCAGACAAACTTTTCGATTGTATTCAGTGAATCATAAAAGTATAAGATTGAAATTCCTATTTCGATTGAAAACTGTTCATGTCTGTTCTCGAGGAGCTAGACAGACATATACAATAATACATAGACGGTAACAAAAGAAACGAAACGGTACCTAATACAGCTGTGTACCATACTTATATTTTATATTTAAACAAAATAATTTTGCACTCTTCGTGGAATGGGACATGAAACCACCCGATAGTGAAAACTATTTTTGGACACCAATCTTCTTTTTAACCGACTTTTAATAAAGGTACACCCACTTTATTAAAAGTCGGTTAAGAAAACTAGCCATCTAACTTTTTCTTTATTCTTAACGAAGCCGAAAGGCATTTGTTCTTCCCGTCATTGCGATCATTTTTTTATAAGATACCATAACTGGGAACCTTCTAGTTACGGAGATATTGGGAGTCATAATTTCAACTTTTTTTAAATAAATAAATAAATAAAAATCATTTATTTCAGACTGTAGTAGGTCCATATTAGGTTAGTAACAATCAGACTTATAAACTATGTTAGTACAATATAAAAAATAAATAAAAACAACAACAATTAAAACCTGAGGGCACCCGACGAGGTTTCACACCCGGGGTTTTTTTTAAATACCTATTTTTAATGTACGATTTTTATTTTTAACACCTCCACGACCCCAGTACTATACAATCCATTCATCAGCACAATGTTTTGAGTGAGTCCTACCGTAAAACGTTGTTTTACACCCCAAAAAAAAAGTCGTTTCCCAGCAACATTTTTTGCATAAAGTTGCCTAGTTTGATGTACATAATGCTTGGTTTACGGCTTCGTGAATGTTCTGTTATAAAAATATATATAATTTATTTTCTTTCACAAGTTATGTACTACATGTGGTGGTTGAGGTAACATTTTAGACAAAAATTGCCTGTATTAGGTCACTACGCTCTTCCAAAGCTTAAAGTTACGTGGTGTACCAACAATTTTAAATCTTATTATCTTAAGAAAACATTTCAAAATAATTTTACAAAAAGAAAAAGATATGCCTAATAAAGGAGGAGGTTGTGACAATGTTTTCCAGAATCGTTTTTTTTCCACGGATTACTCCGTGATTACTGGGCCGACTTACGTGATTCTTTTTACATGCTCTGGCTCCCTCGGCTGGGTAGCGTTCGTGTAGTTGCGTGGTATCTTCTCGTCCAACTTACCACAGTGTCTCAAGACGAAAGTCTATGACCAGTGTGTGTTGCCAGTGATTACATACAGGACCGAAACGTGGTCGTTCACAATGGGCCTCATCAGAAGGCTTAAAGTCACCCAAAGGGCAATGGAAAGGTCTATGCTCGGAGTTTCTTTGCGTGATCAAATCAGAAATGAGGACATCCGCAAGAGAACCAAGGTTACCGACGTAGCCCGAAGAATAGCCAAACTTAAGTGGCAGTGGGCAGGGCACATTGCTCGCAGAACTGATGGACGATGGGGCCGAAACGTTCTGGAGTGGCGACCGCGAACCGGAAGACGTTCCGTTGGAAGGCCTCCCACTAGGTGGACCGATGACCAGGTAAAGGTTGCAGGGATCCGCTGGATGCGAGACGCACGGGACCGGTCTATGTGGCGACACTTGGGGGAGGCCTATGTCCAGCAGTGGACGTCTTTCGGCTGAAATGATGGTGATGATGATGATGAGGGCCTCAGGCCAAAGCTCATTTGAATGTGGGGAATCATCCACTCGACGAAAATGATCATAGTAAAACTTGACTTACTAAGTGTCGGGGACGTCTTGCCTGCTCTTCCGGAACCCTCACCACAGAGTTATGATCAGGGAAATGCGTAGGGAAATGGAACACCCAAATAGTTTTCGGCTGTGAAAAGAAAGTTGGTATCAATTTTGTTTTAACACTTGTTACATACAATCTTACTTTTGAAAAATTATAATAATCATTATCTGCCTAGCCTTTTCCCAACTACATATGTTGGGTTCGGCTTCCAGCTTAACCGGATGCAGCTGAAAATCGTTTTTATACAGGGTGGGTAAAAAAAACGTATATCAAACGAAACAGAGCGATAGTTGGGGTTATCAGGGTAATTTTGTGATTGTACAATTTTTTTTACAGTAATGATCTATAGTAACACATTTTTTCGTGAGATTTAAAAGATATTGAAAAAAGTGTAAATACTCATAGATCATGGTACCCACTATCATAAAAGCACTTTTGTAGTGATGATACATTTCCTAGAAGCAACTAAACACCATGTATTGTTTTAAAATACAAATGTATTTTCTAAAAAAAAAAAAAACACTCAATTAGTCGTAACTTTTGAGGAGATCATGTTAGGGCTCTGTCATAGAAGTATTTTTTACTGCAAATAACCCCAACTATCGACCTGAATCGTTTAATCCACGTTTTTTACCCACCCTGTATAGAGCGAATGTCTCTCTGACCACTACAACCCAAATAGTACATAAATAATAGTAATAATTATGCTTTACTTTAAGAACACTACTGATTCATGCAAATCATACACCAAAGTAATAATATTCAGGGCCCTGGGTGGGTAGGTACCCTAAATATAGATACTGAAAATTTTTACACATGGGAAACATTCAATTTTTTTTAGTAGGCAGTGAACCAACCTGTTTATTTGTGACGTCAATGGAAATGACCAAATAAGACAATTTTAAAGTGTTCTGGAATGTGTCTTCTGTATTGTAAATTCAACGACGACATATCAAGCTATACAGTTCCAGTACAACATCGCAACGCTATGTACAGATTTCCCGTACAATGAGAGATCTGCATATACAGAGTGTATATATGCGCGACGACAAGTTTGATGAACTCTGTAGCTAGACAGAAGGTAAACAGCTGATTTCACGCGTGTTTCGTTAGAGTATTGGAACGTCCATTGTTGGTTTTTTTTTTATTGTAGCCGTATTATTATAATTGAAATAAAGGAATAGTAACTGAAAAAACGATTAAAAAAATAAAATTTTCTCAAGAAAAAATCCATATGATTCAAAATAAGGAGCTGAATGCACCCTGTCAGTTTGCGGAGGGCTGTCCCTGACGCCCAGTATTGGTTTTGGATAGCTTGATTGGTTGTCGTGCGTACTGCTAAGACTGTTTTCCTGAACTCCTAATTAACTTTGATACTTACTCGTCCAAACTTGATCCGGTCCCTAGCTTCATTATCCAGCTGCCTCTGAATATCATCTGCGTCATCAAATAGCGTGTTAGCCCTTGAACTAGTCTGGTCTTGTGAATGTCCTGAAGTCAAACAAATGATGGTGTTGTTAGAATTAGGCTGGTAGAAAACGTGCGACTGAATCGTTGGTCTAATGGTCACACGCCCGACTGCTGAGCATGAAGTTCGGGGTTCGATTCCCGGCTCAAGTTTGCTTGACCCGGCAATTTCTCAGTAGCAGCAAAACAATATTTTTAGTAGCTATATTTTCAAATTAGGCTCCACCGTAATTGTTAATTGATACATACTCGTATATAAAATTATTGTCCCATGGGGGTAGACAGAAACAACAAAACGCCAAACAAATGAAATAATTTTGTCAATTATTTTTCTGATTAATGATCCTCGAGAACGAAGGACATTATTATATCCCGATGGGAGTACTTATATATTATGAAACGCCGTAAATTAGACACAGTACAATATTTTTTATTACTTAGAAGTTCTTCCGTTATTACTTAAACAAGAAAAAGTAAGAAATAATCTTAAGTCCCTGACCTTGAAAGTTTTTTCAGCACAATTTTTTATTGAGCAATTTAGGAACGGTTATTAAGTAAATTATAGGTCTCGGTTCTGATCGTAAAATAAAACCTGAATTATCTTTTTCCACAGAGTGGAAATTGACGATAAAAAGGGGGTATTCTTCAATAAACTCTAATATTTTATTACGAATAAGAGTAATATTACAGTGTTTACAGAAGAGATTTACTTCATTGGGATTGTTATGTTGTCGGATATTTTATATGGGATAATGAATTTAGGCCAACAACAATGGCTAGGAATATTTGAATTATTGGCAACATTGTACGCATAACAATGCTGGGAAATTATTGCAATCAACTAAGCTTTTCCGATCACAAACAATGGACACAGATTATGTTCTGTCGATCATCAAAGTGAAAGACAACCGTTCACAAATTCAATTGTAGCCTATAAACCAGAGGATTAGACAAACAACATCCCAGTTGTGAACACACTTTCGTCACAGCCCAAAAGTTTTTGAAGAATTTCTAATCCATTGCTTCAAATGATTGTTAAATTCGTCTGAACAACCATGTAAATAACGCAATGAATATCGTTGAATTGTCAAAATGAATGGCATTTTTATTGTAAGTGTGTTAGTAGCTTATGATATACTCCAATATACAACATTATTTTTAGCACATGCGAAACCTGAATATAGTTTGTTCAGAATAAGTAACTGAATCGATTCCAATAATTTTTAAACCATTATATATTTTTTCCCAAAAATATTTAAAAAAGTTAAAAGTTGGACACCGAGCGACTTTAAGTACCTATCGCAATAATTTAAGTACCTACTGCCAAATTATTATTATCAATGAGCTCAAGACGACACTGGAGGCGCGCGCTTTGTGGTGACCACGATTTTGTGCGGACAACTAGGTAACAGTACAAGCTTATAACTTTGTGATTTTTCATGATACAGATTTGAAATTTTGTACATAGATTCTTTACATATAAATACTAGACACGTGTATCAGGTTTCGCATATACTAAAACTAATGTTGTATATACGATCCAATGACAAAATCTGTTCTATCTACTTTTACCACATTTCATCAAATTACATTAGAGGCTGAATAACAGGATATTTTACCTCGGCATTGACAAATGACGGCCATAACATAGCCTAGCAAATAAACGGTCAGATTCCAATGATTTGTTGGTTCTGCTCCACTTATTCCACTAAGGATATTTATTAGCGTTGAGATACTGTGGCTTTGAGACCCGAATCTCGATTTTTTATTGTGGCGATCCTCTTTATTCGTTTTAGCTTAAAGTAAGTGAAGTTTGTAGAAAGGATTTTTTGTAAAAAAATATATAACATCATGCCTGAAATTCCCGAAGGGTTAGATCAGAGGTGTACCAGCTAGTACACTCCATTTCACCATTTATGTGTAAGTCCCGTATAACAGGGAGCGAGCCTATCAATTACTGATGTTGACATAGCAAAATAAATTCCACAGATAAAAAAAAATGATGGCGAGATAGGCTTTCCATCCCCATTTTATTTTGTTAATAAAATATTTTAAAGCAAGTTGTCCTTTTTTGTTGTAGCTGTTATTTATTTCGAAAATGGAATTTCATCATAAATACATAACTCTATTACGGCACAAAGTAAAAAATGTAAAGGTATTTTTGGTACAGAGTTTTGAAAAGGTTTTTTTATTAGATTTGCAATATCGAAAACGACACCGTTTTGGTGGAAAATCCGCCAGTGTGATGTAATTTATAAAATCCTGTACGAAACGTTTGTTAGTCTTTCACAATATCGATATTGATCTTTATCAATTGTTCATATCGTCCGTGAATGGAATTACATGAAATTAAGTGGCTTGGGGCAAGTCCAAAACTGGGATTTAATTAATCCCAACTTCATCTCTACAAATAATTCGTGTCACAGGACTATCTAGATTGCAACAGAGTAACCATGAAGTTCCATGTCTGTTCTTTTCCATAAGAAACCACCAATCCGAACCGTGCATCAGTCTGGGTATCTTTTGACGGCTTAGTCGCAAAACGTCTCATTCGCAAAATGTCTACTGCCCCCGTAGCATGACCACCGTGGACAAGGATTTCTTTGACGGAAGAATCGACAAAATGACAGATTGTGTCGACACAATGACAGATTTCTTTGCACTATGACTCTTTCTCATGGTCGCTTTCTCATAATGCCTCTTTCGCAAAATTTCGCGTTAGTAACTTAGAATACAATTTTACCAGGTTTATAAAAAAATCCTTGTCTACGGTGGTCATGCTACGGGGGCAGCCCCCGTGGCATGACCGCCGTAGACAAGGATTTCTTTGACGGAAGAATCGACAAAATGACAGATTGTGTCGACACAATGATTGATTTCTATACACTATCTGTCATTTAGGGGTGTGTAATATATGCCATAATAACAGATAATATATTATCACTTGAAATAACGTTCACATGATATAATTTTCATATGCTATAAAAACAAATAACCTAATTTCATGTGATCTAATATTACATTTCTTATAAACTTCTTTTGCTCTAATAACATTTAGTATAACGTTCATCTCATATAATTTTCAATTGCTCTTTGTATATAACATTCAGTTGACCTAATTTTCATTTGACCTAATTTTCATATTTACTCATTTTCTGCCCAAACACTGTAGTGAATAAGTAAATATCAGAAAACATCATACTGTTATAACCTCATCTAACCCAAATGATTCACCAACAATAGAAGGGATCTATATAATTTGAATGTTATTCTAACTAAATATTATACTAATTGAATATTAGTTCAAATGTGCATTATATAAAACGTTTATTAAACCATGTAAAATTAGGTAAACTGAAATTATATCAGTAATTCATTATATCATTTCATCGTAATACTAAAAAAAAATTATATTAAATGAAATTAGGTCATGTGATCGTTAGAACTTTTGTTATTATGTCAAATGGTAAGCACCCGTCATTTAGAAGTAAGGTAGTAGGCAGTAGACATTTTGCGAAAGAAACGTTTTGCGACTAAGACCTTCTGGGCTTGACCATGTATACGTGAAATAAAATATTTTGGACTTTGTCAGCGGTTGTCACCATACCAGGCAGCCTTAGCCAGCTAGTTTTATGCACAGGTCAGCCAGTTGCCACCTATGCGTCAAACAGCAGCTTCAGTCATAACAGGAGACGGTAATAGATAAACCTAACGAATTCGATATACGGGTACGTACAAAGTACAAGCTTTTACACCTATTATATTTTACGCTGAGTGAAATTTTTCTACCAAGCCGACGGCAGCGAAAGTTCGCTCGTTGTCAGCGCTACAGCGCTTGATAAACGACTACCTACACTGGACGGACGCCAGGTGCTACAGCCGTATAGCTTGCATTTAAAAAAACCGGCCAAGTGCGAGTCGGACTCGCGCTTGAAGGGTTCGGGGGAATGTGTTGTTATAGCGGCAACAGAAAAACACATTTTGTGAAAATTCAACTGTCTACCTATTATGGATCAAGCGATACCCGCTGACAGAGAGACGGACGGACGGACGGATGGACTGATGGACTGATGGACTGATGGACTGATGGACTGATGGACTGATGGACGGATGGACGGATGAACGGATGGACTGATGGACGGATGGACGGATGGACGGATGGACGGATGGACGGATGGACGGATGGACGGATGGACGGATGGACGGATGGACGGATGGACGGATGGACGGATGGCCGGATGGACGGATGGACGGATGGACGGATGGACGGATGGACGGATGGACGGATGGACGGATGGACGGATGGACGGATGGACGGATGGTCGGATGGACGGATGGACGGATGGACGGATGGACGGATGGTCGGATGGACGGACGGACGGATGGCCGGATGGACGGACGGACGGACGGACAGCGGAGGCTTAGCAATAGGGTCCCGTTGGTTACCCTTCGAGTACGGGTGGTACCCTAAAAAGAACACCCATTATTCACTGCCTTATACAAACTATTAAAAGTCGCCACTTTCCTTGCTTACGATAAACCGTCAACAAATTTCCATGTTTTTATTGGGTAGGACGCTATTCTTCCTACTAAAATACAGATGAAATACATGGCATGGAATTCCACAAAATCGTAGGCACAAATCTTGTTAATCAACACTGTTTCAAGCTTTCACGGTTTACAACTAAACTTATACTGTCAGTTACGGGATCCCGTAAGTGACAGTATAAGTTTAAATCTTGTGAATATAGTCGTTGTGGTAACAATCTGCAATCCATAAAAATATTTTTGCATTTCAAATGCCAAATTCACAACAATTAAATTTGATACGGTTTTGAGGCAATGAGGCCAAGATTAGTATGTTTTACTGAAACATAATTGCAAACAATAATAGTAACAAGCTCCGTAAATACTGTAACATTATTGGTAATTACAGCTTAGAGCCGTTTGGGGTCGAAGCACTCGGGTCATGGGGCCCGAGTGCGCGTCTCCTTTTTAAGGAAATCTCTCGCAGACTGGTCGACACTTCGCAGGCTGGATTTTTTTTTGGCCAAACAATTTTTAGTGCCAATCAACGTGGCAATGCTGCCAGTCTTCTGGTCACGTTCCCGGATGACAGCGATGCGGAGGAGTACATTGACGCCTACATATCCTATTGTCGCCGTAGTGTATTTGGAGATACATTTTGACGTATTTGTAGTTTTTTTTATAATGTAGGTACAGTACAGTAATTATTTTCACTTTTAGTAAAATAACATAAAATAAATTATCTTGTCTGCAAATAAATTCACAGAATAATGGTAACTTCTCAAATGAAATATTGGAAACTTCTCAATGTTTATTTATTGTTAATCAACGGAGTGTTATATTCCGTAAGTTAGTAACAATATTCCAAGAACTTCTCTTCAGAATGACTTTACATGAGAACACATGTACATGTACCTACGAATTCTAATCGGGTATTATGACACCATAGGTAATGTTTTAGAATTCCTGTAACGAAGGAGGATTTACTAAACAGACATGACAATATTTGAGGCTTCCTCTTCGATATAATTATTTATTGATTGAACTGGAAAAATACCTATTAAGCAAGGGTTTTTGAACCTTTTCTAGGCGGAACTTTGGCCTTGAGTTAACCAAATATTAAAACAAAACTAACCCTGGAATCTCGTGCCGGATATTCTCCATGGGTACCGAGCAAGCCCAACCGTGTACTTATCGTTTGGCGTTTCAAGTGCCCCTGTAGATATAAGTGAAATACAATACTTTGAATTTAAAACTTCAATTTATATGGCAGATGCATTTGATCGACATTAGTATGTACATATTAGTAGGTCATGTAAAAACTTCAGTAGACATATACAAGCTTTGTAAATGCATTCGATTTATAACTGTTTCATCCGAAACATTCTTCGGATGCTTTAAAATCCGGTACAGACATTATCAGCCTTGATGGACAAGCCGGAAAGCCTCACAGTGGGCAACCTGCCAACTGAGCGACCCGGTTTACGTGAATTTATCTGATGTCCCACAACCTTTGACTACTTGAACGTATTGGTGAATATGTCATGTATAGCGTACATGGCTGAAACATGAAGGAATGACAGTATGTTTTTGTGTTCGAAAATATTGAGAAAATAATCTGATTTGATGTTTATTTTTGTAATGCAGCTGTGTCCAAACAGAGTGTGAATTGTTCTAAGTTTTTTTTGTCTCTGTCGTATCTATGGTTTTATTAAGAATGTGAAGAAGGAGGTGATGATGATGTTCTTGAATAATTAAAAAAAGGTATAATTCAACTCTAATTAACTAAACCAAGAATTCTAATTAGCATAATGTTTTCTTTGCTGGTGGGCCCTTTGACCTCGATCTCGCCTGATGGAAATTTATAGGCGAGCTGTCATGATACTTGTATCATGGTCAGAAAATGCCCGTTTGCTTTGGGTGAAGAGAAAACGCAGAGTCGCTGCCAGAGAGTTCCATATCGTGCGCATTATAAATGCAGAGGAGAATCGTTGAATACGACTAATCGGGATAAAGCCAAAATTCCGATTAATTTTGACACCGCAATCAATACGAGTCCAACGGCATTAGAATCTAAAGTGGGTGGATTAGTGGCACGTTTTGGCAACAAATCATGAGGCTGGGCACGGACTGACCGCAGATTCAAATGAACGAATCCTTCGTTATTTTGTTTTGACCAATTTAGGACGGATATTATTTTTAACGTGACAAATTAGAAGGATGCGGTGTTGTTATTGTTTTGGCTTGATGTTTTTAATTTGTTTTGAAATTTTCCATCTAGATTAACTGAATGAGATTGGGGCAGGTCTATTGGATTAAATTGTGGGTTAGATAAAGCTAACGTGTTTACAAATACGTGTGCCAACTAGATTTGTTAGAAAATACTACAGCTCTTGGATTGAATATGCATTTCTTTTTTCGAAGGCCATGAACATTCTGAAACTAAATGTTAGTACTTTTTTTGGGCAGTCGTTTAATAAGTAATACTAGCTGTTACGCGAACTTCGTCCGAGTGATATTATTATAAAAATCTTACTTCCATATTTAAATCTGATTTTGTTAATGATGGGTTTTAAATTTTTAGCACGAAAGTCTAATCTTTTGTCTAAAATAAAAGTAGCCTAATTTACTCCTTATAATATCAGCTATCTGTCAGTAAAAGTCCCGTCAAAATCGGGACAGCCGCTTCGGAGATTAGCCAGAACAAACAGACAAACAAAAATAAAAATAAATGATTTTTTATTACTAGAACCGTGTATACTTCCATTTTTATGCATATTGTTTTGAAATGACAAATATACACTTGAATTTTATTTATTTGTATGTATATATTGTGTTTTAATAGATGTCTCAGGACAAGTAAGAATGAATTAACCTTGCTTTCGTTTCAGCAGACACTTCAACATTATATGATTCCAATAAGTGTGAATACTCAGTAAAGGTGACTTCCAAAGTGCTATTCACAATTTCACACCCAAAGAGAATATTAAAACTGCTGAATGTAACTCGCAAAATATTCCTATGATATAATAAAATGTAGGATTCTTCATCGCACGACTTACTTTTCGCCTCGAGAACACGACTCAAGTAAATCTAAGTGAGTACAAGTAGTACAGTCGCGAACACTTATATGTAAATGTCGCAGGGAGGTAAGGAAACTGGGAACTTGGTAAAATCCCGAGGTATACCACGAATTCATTCATAGAAGATAGCACGCAATTAGAAAAAAATCAGAAGCTATTTTTATCGTGGAATAACAATTTTATTGTTGATGAAGTTTGGATATGTTTTATTTTGGACATAGTTCAACAGGGTTGCGGGACCCACAGTAAAGTGAAATTCTACGCATAATAGACGTTTGACGATGTTAGCAGGAATTCATAATAACATCATCAACTATGCTGGGATCGGCTTCCGGTCTAGTTGGATGAAAATTTTTACACGAAGTGACTGCCTATCTGACCTACACCACCCAGTTAGTACTGGGTAATACGATACCTCTTGGTAAGACTTTCGGGCCACTGACTACCTTTAACGATTGTCAAACATATACAAATGACACCCGGGATCAACGCCTTCAATTGCTTTCCGAGGCACGGAGGAAACTCGGTATGTTATGGGTCACCCATCCACGGACGAACCTAGGCAAAAACAGCTTAACCCGGTCGACCCGAGTGGCTGTTATTAGTAAGCCACGAGTTTCTTCGAGGAATTAATAATAACTTACAGATCTTTATCAAACGTGTTCAAGGTACGTTCAAAAATTCGCTGTCCTACCTACGTGTGGCGTTTTCACTTGGTAGCATCAGAATAATGTAGGTATTTACCAATGTTTCTATTTCTAGACTACCTAAGTAATAAATTTCAACTACTGAAACTAACTAAGAACTTAATTGCTTTTGCACACAAAGCGAGGCATTAAATCTCTATGTAGCCAGGCGAAGGACGGACACAAAATGTCGTAACAAAATGTTTATTTATATTTATTAATATCACGCGAAATAATACCTCGTTTTATATGCAAATCTTCTACAGTAATTCCAAAAAGCTTGAAATACCTGTATATCCGGATGCTTGTATGTGTATAAACAGTAAACAACATAGCGTGACCTTTGGTAGCCCCTTTTGAAACATACGTTTTAAAAATATGGTCACGTTGTCCCTACAAAACTCAATTTTAACATGTAAATTATTATTTCTGTGTTTTCGTTCATTCGTGGATCGCTTTTGTAAAATCCAAAAACGGTTTGACAGTTCCACCTAACCACAAAACTTTTAACTTTATTTTGACAGTCCGTCAAAAAGTGGCCAGTGTCATTCCTGTTGCAAAAACTTTTTTGCACGGAAAATAATGTCTCAAAAGAGTATTATGTGAAGAGTATAGTATCAACTGAAATAAAAATTAAATGCCTCGGTAAGACAAAGTAAAAATACTTTGTCTGTGCAGTGTGTTGTCTTTTCGGTACACGGTAACTAATAAAATCAAAATGTCAACACACTCCATACTTCCTTGAATTAATAATTAAATACCAGTAAATCATTAATTTACAGCTGCTAGATATTTGCTTAAGCCTTTCTCAATTACTAATTAGTAAATTAATAAAAGCTCGATTGATCAAAAGTTTGTCTGGGTTCCTACTTCAAAGACAGTGGTCTGTAAACAATAGAGCTAGACACTATTAAATAGGAATATTAATATTAACAAGTTCGTGGAAATTGATTAAAGATCGACCTAAATACTAAATTATTCTAGAGTATTTTCCCCAAGTTCTGAATTCTCAATGTTGTTAAGAGACAATATTCTATAACTTACTTATTTGAATATAACAGAAAATCAAGTCCCAAACTAGATATTAATTTAACAGAAAAAAACTTTTTCATTTCCATTGTCATATTGATAGCACAAAATTGCCGCTACCTTCGTGCCCAATGATATTCTCGTAAGAAGATTTCTATTTTCCTTACCTCAACAGAAACCAACGCAAGGTTTATTCATATTCAGGACTCAATTTCAGCTTTCAGCCGAAAAAAGGCTAAAGCAACAAGACCGAATTCGTCTCTGGGGACGAATCCGATCACGTTCTTAGCTGTATCTGTCCAAAAGTTCTTTTTTTTGGATTCCGTAGCCGAAGGGTAAATAATGGTACCCTATTACTAAGCCTCCGCTGTCCATCTGTCCGTACGTCTGTCTGTCAGCGGGCTGAATCTCATGATCCGTAATAGGTAGACAGTTGAAATTTTCACAGAATGTGTATTTCTGTTGCCGCTACAACAGCAAAAAAAATAAAAAAAAATAAAGGGTACTACGATGGTACGGAAGCTTTGATGCGCGAATCCGATTCGCTCTTGGCCGGATTTTTACCTAACATACTGGCGCCCCAAAACGTGAACCTATTCCAAAGAAAATGAAGGAAGGCCTAAGGGTGAATAAGACGGAAATATTGAGACGAATGGCCTATTTACCTAGAAGGAAATAGTTAGCGTAGCGGTAGCGGCCTTGTGACGAGATTCGATGTTTATTTTGCATCCTAAATCAATTCTTGATGTTTTGTAAAGATGGTAGATATGGTTGCCGATGGTAGCCGAATGGGTTTGTAGTTTTAGACTGTTAATACTGTAGTATGGATTTTAAGACTAGCTGTGGCTCTTGTGCCCTTTTTACACTCCGTTTAGCACCAAGCAATATTATAAAAACAATATTTTAACGTTCATTCATATATGTAAAACACTCAAAAGCATAAATGATCAGCGTGTTTTGTCAGTCTCATAGACCCATGCGTGTGTACACGAAGATTAAAAAATATAAGTATGGCGTCATGAAATAAAACAAAGTACATACGGGGTGGAAGGGACACCGAAGCGAAAACGGTTACCATAGAAATTTTACATTGGTTATAAAAAAAAATGCTGTTTCCTACAAAAGTGCAATACCTACACGCTCAAAATGTATGGAACAGCAGATTTTTTTTAAATAACCGATGAAAAATTTCTATGTGGGTGGACTCACAGAGTTGTGAGTCCACCCACATAGAAAGTTGTAGCGGTAACCTTCAGCTATTTGTATCATCTTAAACTTGTACCTACATTGATGGCAAATAATTAAATCTGAATCTGAATCTGAATCTCAGGATGATGTACTGAATACGTGGTAACTGTTTTCACATCGGTGTCCCTTCCACCCCGTATACCAGTATCACACGTACCGCGCAACCTGTGTAGGAAGTCTTCATTTTATTTCCTGAAATCCCACCAGCTTAACAGTTGTTTTTCCTTGTATTACTTGTTCCTACACGTGGTCACTTACTTATTGTTCGAAAGTTATGCTCGAGTACACTTCTAAGGAAAGGTGAAGTAAAGAAGTTTAGGTAAAGTCGGCCATAACATACCTATTATTTTTTTATGTTTGTCATAAGTAAATAAAAATATTTACAAGTAAAGAAGAACCGAGATCTAGTCCATAAACATCTTGTAAATACGCACAGAAATATTTATTGATTGATTTTAGTACATAGAGGGCTTACAGCTAATAAAAACAAACAAAAAAGGAAACCATAGTCACCAGAAAGCCAATTACAAATCTTCACGTATAGACTTTGAATAAAAAAAAAAAAAAAAAAAAGATATATAAAGATTTATGAAAGTAGTTCCCGGGTTTAAATATTTACAAGCTTTTAAATATTGTTAACTAGCTCATTCTCACAGTTTCACCCGTGTAGCATAACCGTATAAACGTAGTATAAACTATATATTTATTTATTTATTTATGTACACACAAAATACTTAACAAGACATTACATTAAGATAGAAGAGCAAAAAGGTACTGATTATTTCATGAGAAATCTCTCCCAGCAGACCTACGAGAGGAAAGTAGAATTAGAAATGACAGAGTGTGTAGAAAAGACAAAACAGGAAAATTTAAATTGGAACTTAAAAGAAAATTAAACCTACATAAAATAAACATACACACAAATATACACATATAAAATAAATACTAGTACTGTAAATACATACCTATATATATCCAGAATATTATAAATATTATAAATATTATAAATATTATTTATTCTATCTGTGTTGGCACACAGATAATTTATTGCATCCCAATCCCTTAGTAGTTTTTGCGTGAAAGAGTAACAAATATCCATCCATCCATACATCTATCTATCCTCACAAACTTTCGCATTTATCTAATAGATGCTGTTCATCTTATCTAGTGTAAAGAGCAGCTCAGTTCTGAAGCATTATCTTATTAAACACAAGCTTTGAATTTTTATAAATCAATTTATTAAGAAGATAGAGCTTGCGGTACCTACCAAGGTTCAGTTCAAATTACTTGTAGCTACGAACCTTTGTGTAGTTCTATATCCCGTCCTTGAATATAAGGTACGTTAAAATCAACAGCCCCAAGCAAGGCCCCAAGCCATTGTTTAAAAACCCAATTGATGACAAGGATCTGACTGCATCAGAAAATTAAACCATAAAAATAATTTATCTTCCTTTTATGGCTTCCCTTGTAATATCGTTGAATATATAACAAGGAAAGGGACAATACGTCATTCTCATAGTTCAGGAAACAAGATATTTCTCGTTTATTATATAAAGTAGGGATGCACGCCACGATACTTGCACTTGTGTCGATAGTTTGGATCTATCTGGGGCGCAACTATGCACTACGGTTCTAGTATCATGTCGAATGGCTTCGATCCCATTCTCCTAATATCGAATTGTATTATATCGTCCCTTGGGATGCACAATACTTGCATTCGTATCGATATTTTGGGTCCATTTGTATCGATCCAAAGTATCATTTTGTACAGCAAGAATACCACATAACTATAATTTATTAATCCCTCTTAAAGTCGAAGAGAAATTACAAGAATTCTTTTTTACTCTGTCCCCCGTTTGTATTATTTTAAATTAACTTATTATGCAAATTATGACAATATTGTTGACGATACAATCCATTTATTACGCTACCGGTACCAATACTTTTGTATAGATCCAAGCATTGTATCGTATAGTTTAAGGGTATGAAGGCCAGGGTGTAAAGTTCTTCATCCCCCATAGAAAAGAGAGGATCCTCCTACTCCTAGAATCACCAAATTGACAGATTGTGTCGACACAATGACAGATTTCTTTGCACTATCTGTCATTTTGTCGATTCTTCCGTCAAAGAAATCCTTGTCTACGGTGGTCATGCTACGGGGGCAGATGGGTGTTGTGTCTGGTAGGTTACTGCCTGACAAGTTGTTGTGCGGATAACTCGAATTTTGATGTTAGATTTGTGTCATAGATGGCGCAGCTGTACATTTTGTCCCATGTTACTATAGTAGGTACTTTTTTGTAGTGCCGCTACAGTTCTAAAATATTGGAGTATCGCAACATGTTATATCGAAACTAAAAAGTATCAGATTGGTCCGTACATCACTACATATATGAAGTATTTTCATATGAGCTCCCTTTGCGGCCCTTTCCGGGTCTGTATAATGCATTTTTGAACAATAGAAGACAGTTTCCGTAGTGTAATGTAGGTTATGATAACAAATTAGAATGATGTTGTCTCTTTGTTTACTTTTATAAAGGAATATAATTATACAGCCAATTAAACTAGATAACTTGATACAGATGATGTGTTTAATTAGGCTGAACTGTCATAATCAAAGGCAAAGGCGTCCTATTTCTTCTACTTCTCTCATTGTTTCTTTTTCAATTATAATGATGCGTCTTTTTACCTTATTAATGGCCTAAATAAAACACTCGTCAGCTAAAAACAAGACAGCGTTTTTTAGATTTGTTGATGAAGCGTGTGTAATTTTTTTGTGTAGGTACACCTTAGCATGTTTAGAATGGGTATTGACCAGTTTTTTAAAATTGTTCTAACTACAAAACCGTTACGAGGAATAAGGTCTCTAATCATTTATTTGTCGATAAAATGAAAAAAATGCTCTATATTAATTTTCTTTTTTTTATTTGACCTTCAAGGATGTTATTACCTACAATAATATTATATCGTGATATACGCTTCCTTATTATTATTGGGCGGGTCACGTCAGCCGTATGCACGATGACCGCTGGGCGAAAGTCTCGTTGTCCACACGATGGTTGCCGGAAGACGGACAGCGCCGCCGAGGCCGGCCCAGAAAGAGGTGGCGAGACGATTTTGACGCGTACCGCGAGGGCTGCCCGAGGAGGCGCGGGAAAAGAGTACATGGAAGGAATTGGGGGAGGCCTTTGCCCAGCAGTGGGACAGTACAGGCTTAATCAAAAAAAAATAATAAAAAAAATACGCTTAAGCCTTTTTTTTTTTTTTGGATGCGAAATCCCTGCGTTCAGATATGGCAATAGCGCGGTTCCCACGTGTCTAAACGAGTTCTTCTTAACTTCATGCGATTAAAACACAGATATTGATTATATCTTAGAGTGTCACCCGCGTATTAAACCGTTGAATGAGCAAAGGAATCTTTTCCAGCGATGATGTTATCAGCTAACTTTATAATTAAATATAAATTAAACTAGCTGTTGAATTTCAAAAATATTCAAATTAGTTTCTTAAAATATTAACTAAAAAAAATAATAATAAAATAATCTGGGCCAGCCCCGGCCAGCACGTACGTTAATCTGGTTGTCATTTGTGGAACTTGGATATTCGTTACGAGTCGTCAGAACCCCGAAAATCTGGCTAACAGTCTTACCACACAGCTGTGAACTCGGACAGACAGCTGCCCCATGTAAAATTCAGATGCTTCCAGTGAAGCTGGAAGTAGACTCCAACATAGTTGAGAAAAGACTAGGTAAAAAAGGCAGGGACAGAGATCTCGCGTGAGGGTGGGTAGGTTGTAAAAGCTTGTGTGGGAAAAGGTTCACTAAAATTTCACCAAAACTCCATTGAAAAATTTTCATTTTACAACCAACGTTTCGTATACTATTTATTTCGAAAACAACTTATTCCGCAAATGTATTAGTTTATAAACACTCGTTTTACATACATTTATTTGGCAAACAATTCTTTTTACAAATGCATCAGATAATATTTAATCATTTATACATTTTCGAATTCGAATTTTGAAAACGTGAACTTACATGGTTGCAATTTCCATTTGGGTCAAATAATTTACAGGCAAGTACTTTTTTTATTACTCCTATTTCTCCTGTTTCTTTTATTTATGTATATTTATTCTTTTATTTCTCCTATTTCTGTCTGCAGGTTTTAAAGAAACCTAACCGAACCTAACTCGCCGTGATGACGAAGTCTAGGGTTAGCGTTTCCGTCAGCAGGTCGACGGCGACGGGGCCCCACTGTGCCGCCCTGCCGACAGAAATAGGAGCGCTGTGCGGGGCTCCTATTTCTGTCGGCAGGGTTTAAAGGAACCCAACTATCCGAACCTCGGGGTGCCTAACTAAACGTTATTTACGGAATAAAATTAAAAAATAATGAATTGTTTGCCAAATAATACGTTATTAAATAAAAGTTTATCGGATAATTATTTTGCTAAGTGAAATATTTGGTAAACTTGTTTTTGTAGAATGATGAAATGACAAATAATGTTTTTGCCAATCGTTGCTTGTCAAGTAAAAATTTTTGAATTAATGTTTGGTGAACTGACTGGTCACCGTGGGAAAAATTTAACTTTTACAATCTACCTACAAACCACTAACGTTTTTTGGACTGATGCCTGGTTCAGACCGCATGACAGTCGAGGGGTCTGACTTCGTCTGAATCTAGAAAGAAACGAGTTTCGCAATGTCGCGCTCCAAAAGCAGAAATTAACTTTATTTAGAACAAAAAGCTTTGCACGGGTTTCGTGTCACCAGTTTAATATTAAAGTCAAAGGCAATTAGATTATTACGTCCGGAAGCTGTTCTGTGGAAGGAAAAACAATGAAATTAATTTTGAACTTTATTTACTTGAAGAAAAAGTAGAAAGAATGGACCAGTAATGAGTAATGAGGAGCTCGTGGCTGAATAATAACAGCCGCTCGGGCCGATCTTTAGGTTAAGCCGTGCTTGCCTTGGTTGGTCTGTGGATGGGTGACCGCCCATTACATACCGAGTTTCCTCCGTAAAAAAACACGTTAAGCCGTTGGCCCCGGCTGTCATTTGTAGATCTTTAACAGTCGTTAGGTAGTCAGAGGCCAAAAAATCTGACAACCAGTCTTACCAAGGGGTATCGTATTACCCAGTACTAACAGGGTTGTGGAGGTCAGATAGGCAATCGCTCCATGTAAAATACTGGTATTCAGCTGCATCCGGTTAGACTGGAAGCCGACCCCAACGTAGTTGGGAAAAGGCTAGGCAGATGATGATGAATGGACCAGTAATGAGAAAAACCACGTACCGAAATATAAAGAGAAATAGTTTTTGTTTAAGTTTCATTGCTTTCATTTTATTTTATTGTTTTTGATTGGCTTACAGCTAACAATACAAAAAATTATAGCGACAAGCCATTTACAAGCCTCCACAGTTAGCAATAAACTATTGTTGCACAAACTAACGACTAAGCATAATATGAATAACTAAGCATAATATAGTAGTAACAAAGAAAGTTAAAAAAGTTAAAGTTAGTTTAAGTAAGTTTTGCTACTATATAATTAAAATTTTAAGCTGTTATGATCAGTGTCCACTTCAAATTAAATTGGAGCACTTCTATAATAATTATAAATAACAGAGAGCAACTTTAAATAAATAAAGTTCAATTGCACAACATTATATTCCATTTCAGTATCTGAAATTGTCAAGCGAGCGTGTCGAAAAGCGTGTTCATTCATACATTATTGTATGAGAGCCTTTGCCGGCAGACAGATAATATTATTTTATATTCAGTACCCAATAATTATTAAAAACAAAATGAAATCGTATTCGAGCAAACAGAATGGCGAAGCGAATGCTGCTTCTGCTATGGCTATTTATTTTACAAATTTAAACAAACAATTGACTCCACAAAGTCCAATATCGCCTACAGCGTAGCTACCATATTTCTATGCAGAGTACATCAAAAGTTCATACATTGAACTTTGAACGCTTCATAGAACACAAACCACATTGTGTTTCAAAACTCCTTTCGCGATTGAAAAGTTTCAAACACATTTTATCTGTATTATATTGCTTGAAAACTCTGTGTAACTATTGCTGATGTATGATAGAAGGTACATAAAAGTTTTATACAACTGTTTATTAGTTTTTTCGAACATGGTTTCTGGGTTGTACATACTAACCAGCTACCTGTTAGGTTCCGATATGAATAATAAGTATTTGATACGATTATTGCGAATTAGATTTTAATTTAATTTATTTTTGTAATCGATTATTTATTGCAATCGACTAAATGTGCTCGCAACACCGACGGTTGAATTTCTGTAATTATCTGTGGTAAAGCTTTCAGTGTGCCGCAATGGCGGTCGATGGTTTTTAATATCTTCTTGGTCGTTTGGCGCTCGTCGAGGTCGGACGCACGTTTCGTCTTTTGCATTGGATAGCAGTATCTATGTAAAGTACCTTGACTAAATTATAATATTGTAATACTACTAATAATTGTCTAAAACCCCAACATTGGAATAAATACTTATACTGGAGTGCAGCAGTTTTATTACATACCGCTCTGAGGTTTCGTTTACGGTTTTTATGCAACTAGCGTCAAACGACAAGCGCGCGTCCTTTTTTTCCTGAACACCGTCTCTTGCAAGCTGCAACTTCAATCATCATCATCATCATTTCAGCCGAAAGACGTCCACTGCTGGACATAGGCCTCCCCCAAGTGTCGCCACATTGACCGGTCCCGTGTGACTCGCATCCAGCGGATCCCTGCAACCTTCACCAGGTCATCGGTCCACCTAGTGGGAGGCCTTCCAACGCAGCGTCTTCCGGTTCGCGGTCGCCACTCCAGAACTTTTCGGCCCCATCGGCCATCCGTTCTGCGAGCAATGTGCCCTGCCCACTGCCACTTAAGTTTGGCTATTCTTCGGGCTACGTCGGTTACCTTGGTTCTCTTGCGGATGTCCTCATTTCTGATTTGATCACGCAAGGAAACTCCGAGCATAGCCCTCTCCATTGCCCTTTGGGTGACTTTAAGCCTTCTGATAAGGCCCATTGTGAGCGACCACGTTTCGGTCCCGTATGTAATCACTGGCAACACACACTGGTCATAGACTTTCGTCTTGAGACACTGCGGTAAGTTGGACGAGAAGATACCACGCAACTTCCCGAACGCTGCCCAGCCGAGTCGGATTCGACGATTGACCTCTTTCTCGAAGTTAGACCTACCTAACTGGATCGTTTGTCCCAGGTAGACATAATCGTCTACAACTTCGAGTGTAGAGTCTCCGATCTTGATAGGAGTGGGTGTTACATGGGCATTCAACATGATTTTGGTTTTGTCCATGTTCATTTTAAGACCCACTCTTTCGGAAGCTCTACTAAGGTCATCGAGCATTGTACTGAGGTCCTCCATGGTCTCAGCCATGACCACTATATCGTCGGCAAATCGAAGGTGAGAGATGTACTCGCCATTGACGTTGATGCCTAGCCCTCTCCAGTCCAGAACCTTGAAGATATCCTCCAGTGCAGCGGTGAACAGTTTCGGAGATATGACGTCTCCCTGTCTCACGCCTCGCTGTAGAAGGATAGGTTCCGAGGTCCGGTCCTGAAGTCGGACTGACATGGTGGCGTTTTTGTACAAACACTTTAGCACCTCGACGTACCGATAGTCGATTTGGCACCGTTGGAGAGACTGCAGTACAGCCCAAGTCTCGATCGAATCGAAGGCTTTCTCGTAGTCCACAAACGCTAAGCAGAGAGGCAGGTTATACTCTTCGGTCTTCTGTATAACCTGCCGCAGCGTATGTATGTGGTCTACGGTGCTAAAGCCTTTTCGGAATCCGGCTTGTTCGGGAGGCTGAAAATCGTCAAACCTGCGCGCGAGACGATTCGTGATGACTCTTGAGAACAACTTGTAGACATGGCTTAGAAGTGAGATGGGCCTATAGTTCTTCAGCCGGGCATTGTCGCCCTTTTTGAAGAAGAGTACCACCACACCCCTGCACCATGCCTGCGGCGTCTTCCCCTCGAGTATGACGGAATTAAACAGCTTCTGAAGGGCCTTAAGTACCGGTTTTCCACCCGCCTTCAGGAGTTCGGCCGTAATTCCGTCATCACCCGGTGCCTTATTGTTTTTAAGCTGTTTAAGAGCCATCCTAATCTCGTACAGGCTGACATCCGGAATGTCTTCGGTATAGTGTCGGGTCAGTCTAGCTCTTGGGTCGTTAGCTAGAGTTGCAACGGGCTTTCTAGTTGAAGTGTACAACTGCCCATAAAAACTCTCGATCTCCCTCAGCAGCTCCGGTTTGGCGGATACGATCCTGCCATCGTCGGTCTTCAGTTTCGTGAGCTGGCTCTGCCCAATAGCCAGATCTCTTGAAAATACCTTGGAGCCTTTATTCCGCTCAATAGCGTCTTTAATACGCTCGGTATTAAAGCGGCGGAGGTCGCTCTTCAAGGATTTAGAGATCCGTCTATTGAGCTGCCGGTATTTCCACGCCTCGTCTGAAGACTGCAGGATCATCTCACGCCGCTCCTTCATGAGCTCGAGAGTATGATCAGAGAGCTTTTTGTTGTGTGCACGACGTGTCTTGAAGAACTTAGACCCAGTCGTATGGACAGTTTCCACGAACCCATCGTTGCATTCGTCCACTGAGCTTCCTAGGCACTCGAAACGATTCTGGAGTTCAAGCTGAAAACTCTCGGGGTTTTGGATCTGGATCTGTGCTGGACGGAGCGTAGACTTCATCAGTCGAGACCTTTCAAGCTTTATATTGATGTTCAATGTGCCTCTTACCATGCGGTGATCGCTCCCGGTTTTCACCGAATTGATCACAGAGACATCATTGAACATTTGCTTCTTGGTTGACATGATGAAGTCAATCTCATTTTTAGTTGCACCATCGGGACTCTGCCAGGTCCACTTCCTGTGCTCGCGCTTTTTGAAGAAGGAGTTCATCATATAGAGGCCCTCCTTCTCCATAAAACTAGCCAGTTGGTGACCCCGGTGGTTCCGACGTCCAAACCCAAATTGCCCCACTTGCAGCTCATCCCCGTCTCGTTTGCCCAGTTTTGCGTTGAAGTCCCCCATGACAACGGTGAAGTTAGTTTTGAAACCATGCAGGGCTTTAGAAATATCCTCATACATGGTCTCCACTTCGTCGTCGGGGTGTGCCGAGGTCGGGGCGTAGAACTGTATGACCTTCAGCAAATATCTTGAGGATATTCTGAGTATAAGGTACGCCACCCTGGTCGACACACTCTCGATCTTCACCACGTTATTCACGAGGGACTTGTGGACGATAAACCCAACACCACCCTGGGACTGCCGGTCACCCTCTCGGAAATAGAGCAAGCTGCCGGATTTTAGGATTATCGTGTCCTCACCCTCTCTTCGGACTTCAGACAATCCCACAATACTCCATCGCAGCCTGCTCAATTCCTCTTCGAGTTCCGTTATCTTCTCGTCGGTCCGGAGTGTACGCGTGTTATATGTTGCCAGGTCAAGTCGTCGGTATAGGTAGCCTGATCCCGTCCGGGGATTCTTCGCACCCCTTGCCACGCCGTAACCTCGACCGCTACCATAGTCGAGGGTAGACGGGCTGCCGGGTACTAGGGGCCGTTTTTTGGTTGTGCTCGTCATTCGGGGGGTTTTGCCATAATCGCCACGCTTGGCAAGCGGGTTGGCGATCGCAGTATGGTTGTAAAAATCGCAGAGAACGCTGCTGCCCATTCTCTGGTAAGTCCCTTAGTCGCCTCTTACGACACCCACGGGAAGATATGGGATGGTGCTATTCTTTACGTCCGGACACCATACAGAACACTTCAATGCAACTTCTTTAATCTATTAACCGATTTAAAAAAGGAAGAGATTCTATGTTTTTCAATAGTAGCTTTTGGAAAACGCTTTTCGCTTGAGCGTGAAGCTCGTGGTCTGTCAGTTACCTACTTGATGAAGAGGTCGCGCTAGAAAAAAGAACAAATGTTGAAACTAAGGAAGGCCTTTTGAGACGATAGAAAAATAAAAGATGGAGGCAAAAACTAAGTACTTACTAAGGACATACATATTATAAAGAGAGCGTTCTAACAGTCAAGCATTAAAAAAACCGGCCAAGTGCAAGTCGTACTCACACGCACACAGGGTTGCGTAGCACCAAACAAAATAATAAAAATATTTTGATGGCTCATTCATATGTTGTATTTTTACATTCTACAGCAAAATAAATTTGTTTTTCATAGTATGTTAAAAAACAACAATGTTGTTATGAAAAACAAAGTTACAGCTGCAGTTTGATGAAAAAGTCTCATATCTCAAAAAATAAACACCAAATCTTATTCAAACCAATTTTCGTTGAAAGTTTTTTTTTAAATTCTACAGGGGACACATTTTACCACTTTGGAAGTGTCTTTTTTCCAAACGAGTAAAAATGGTTTTAGGAACCTAAATGTCATTTTTAAAGACCTATCTGTAAACAT
Source organism: Noctua fimbriata (assembly GCA_905163415.1). Classification (NCBI taxonomy): domain Eukaryota; kingdom Metazoa; phylum Arthropoda; class Insecta; order Lepidoptera; family Noctuidae; genus Noctua; species Noctua fimbriata. The sequence goes on along the minus strand of LR990927.1, from coordinate 15,779,505 downwards.
CCCGCACGTAAAGGTTTGCAGAAAAAAATTTGTTTCAGTTCCATGTATGGGGAATTTATTCTTTTAATTTTGTATAAAAATCGCAAAGCGGTTCACACAATACACCTACCTACCAAGTTCCAACTGTGTAGTTCTAATAGTTTCGGAATAAAAAAAAATGAGTTCCATTTTTTGCCATTCGGCAACAGAACCCTAAAAAAAAGAAAACTAGACAATAGAGTTTACTGAAATAATTTTTTTTTTTTGGAACACACGACGAGCCAGACATTTCTGCAAACAGATAATTATTTTCAGCTTAAACTTTTTGCGTCACTTTGTTCAGTCGATACAAAAACTTCCAATTACTTATCCTGGAACAAGTATTGTCTTGCAACATTATTTTTTACAAAAATTTAAAGATCTGGACATTAAACAGGTTTTAGAATTGAGACAGGTGTCGGTTATGTCGAGTGTTTTCTATATAATATTTACTAAATAGAATTTTGAAACACTTTATTTAATTATTTTAGAACACCAGATGTTCACTGAGTTCATGTTTTTTCAGCACTGCAGTCGTGCATTTAATGTTCATGGATACAGTTTTATATAACGTCTGTCAAAAGACGCTGAACGAAGCCGAGAGTCAGGGACCTCACCCACTACACGGTCACGATCACGACCCATGGCCGCTGAAGCAAATTTTGGCCACAGAAGCAAGTTTTAGTTAAAGTTTGGTCGCACGACCGGGTGTTCAAGACCAGATTTGTTCAAGATTGCGTCTGGCCATGCGACAAATCGTGGTCGAGACCTCGTAGTTCGCGAAGTCCAATATTTCTTCTTGAGATCATCCTTAGGTTTCGGTAGCCAAATTTACAAACCCTTTGTAATTTCGCTCAGTCCGTCTGTTTAGGGTATTCTTATATAGGGTAGAAGTTTCTGTACATGTAACATGACTTTACAGAAGGATGTGGAATGATATTACATTCGTAAAAAAATGTGATTTTATTCTTATGGTATCTTTAAAAACCGTCACCCTCAAAACAAAAATGACAGTTGGGAAAAACAAAAATTTAGATTAGATTACGTAAAATGAATATTACAAAACTAATGAATAAATTGCTCGAAACGAGACTCAAAGGACTACTAATTTCGTAATCTGAATTAGTATTTTTAATAAAAAATAAGCCACATTTGGTGTAAAAGATCATTTTCACATTACACAAAGTTTTATTAAAAATCAAACATGTAATATTTGACACAAGTTCCTCGGAAAAGCAATGTTTCTGAACTATTTTGAACTCCATATAATTTGAAATAGGAATGTTACTCCAAAACAGTTCAAAGATCACTTCCACGAAACCTTTAATAAAATACTGTTTGATTTTTCGAACATTTTCTTCAAAACTGGAATATTTCTCGTAGAAAATTCTACTGTCAAATAAAATTAAAAGTTTTATTCATAAACTCTTCAAAATAAGCTCGTTGAACTATTAAAACTGTTGCTTGTATAAACCCAATTAAATCTTAGGTCTAGAAGAGAACTCTGAATAATTATAATTAAAGAGCTTCTAATAATACATTGGCGAATATACAATGACATTTTGTTCGCAATTTTAATATTATATGCACGGCTGGCTACTGCAATAACTTTTCAAGTGTGTCCAAGATGTTTGGAGTCTCGACTTGTATTTGAGCTACACTTTAATATTATTACATTTTAAATGTATCAACTTGAATAGCAACGAAAAAGTTTATACGCTTTGAGAGATTGTGTTAGTATTTTATTTATATTTTCGACGTAGTGTGCTGTAGCGTCCTGGAGCGATCTACGATCGCTTGATCGATCAGATCCATTAAAACTTAAATCTATTTCAGCCTCTTTCAATGATGAGTAACTATAACATTAAATATAAATATAGATATAAAATTAAATCATGTTGCATTTGATTCGTTTTGAAAAATGCTTTCCTTGAACATGCAAAGCCGATTGTGTCATATTTCATGATAATATTTGCGCTTGAAAGTAGAGATCAGTGTAGATTAAACAACATTGTAATTACAAATCATGCAACAGCAGTATATTGTAGGTTTACGTTTAGTACTAATGGTTTATAAATTAAGGCAACACGGATGTCTGTTAAACAAATAATTCTAGTTATATTAATGCTAGTTGGTAATTCCGATGAAATTGTAAATCCACATGGTCCAACTGTTATAAATGACTACACTAGGTGTTTAAATAAAGTGATGGAAAATGAATTTGAAGAGCCTGGTCTTTTGATATTTGCTAATACAAATAATAATGTAAGTACCTCTGTATCGAGGATCAGAACAGAGCTGTTGAAGAAGATCAATGAAAAAATCAAGTACAGTGTGGAAATCATGAGTCCTGAAAAAGAAGTGGAAATCTGTGATCAAGATAATCAAAATCTTGGAGTACTGCATGTCGATAATTACGTGGCAATACCGACAGCTAATTATTTTGTTATCATAATAGACAGTTACACAGATTTTTCTTTTCTAGCCAGTAAACTAATACGATCACGCAGTTGGAACCCGTTTGCGAAATTCATCATTCTACTCTTCAACTTCGTTCAGAATGATAAAATTAATATTGAATACGTCGAGAAAGTACTTAGCTGTCTCTTCAAGTATAATGCAATTAATATTATTATAGCTGTGCCTCAAGCTAACAATTTTCGAAACGCAATTATTTATAGCTGGAGACCTTACGACCCTCCGGAGTATTGTGGTTACTTCAACGAAACTGCTAAAGACAGACTCGTAGTACAAAACATGTGTGAACGAGGAGTCCTCAAATATGATAAAGAAGTATTCGATGATAAAATTCCTCACGACATGGAAGGTTGCGTTGTAGAAATAATAGCTTTACAAAGACAACCATTCATCAGTGATGATCCATGTGAAGCCAATATCGAGAAAATAATGATAAATGAAATGCTTAGACGATATAAAATGAAAGCTGAATATCATTTTGTTGAGGGATTCCGAGGTGAACGAGAAAATATTGGTGAATGGAATGGAGCTTTAAAGCAACTAGCATCAAAAAGAGGACACTTACTTTTGGGAGGCATATTTCCGGATTTTGATGTGCATGAAGATTTTGAGACCACCACTACGTATTTAGCCGATGCCTATACCTGGGTTGTCCCAAGAGCTCACAAATCAGCTGCCTGGGTTGCTTTAGTAATTATATTTAAGAAACTCGTTTGGCTTTCTGTAATAGGTGGTTTCTTCATAAGTGGAATAACCTGGAAAATTATAGGCCAGCTCAGCGGAGATTCCAATTACAATAGTTCGTTTGGCCATTGTTTTCTCAATACTTGGATAACAGTACTAGGGTTTGTAGCTTACCTACATCCTGCCAAAGAAAGTCTACGCGTATTTTTTGTATTTCTCAATATTTATTGTATACTTTTTTTGACGGCGTACCAAACGAAATTATTTGAAGTTTTGACGAACCCATCTTATGAGTACCAAATACAAACAGTCGAAGAGTTGGTTGACAGTGGTTTAAAATTTGGTGGTTTTGAGGAGCTACACGATTTATTTTATAACTCCACTGATCCCTTTGATTATCGTATCGGTCAGGAATGGACTGATATTGAGAATATTACTAAAGCCTTGATAGATGTTGCTGTCCATAGAAACTTTTCATTGCTGTGCAGTCGTCTTGAGTTGGCTCATATTTCTGCGATAACTCCCGAACTAAGCGATAGTGTAGGCAACTATAAATACTATACGTTTACTGAGAACGTTTTTAGTGTTCCTATAGAGACGATAGCTCTGAGGGGTTTTCCGTTTATTCTCGAATTTTCGACTACAATCACACTGTTTAAGCAGAGTGGGTTGAATGAAGCTCTGAGGGATCACTTTGCGACGTTCAATGAGAGACGACGAGCTCACCGACTGCGGGCTTTATTGAAGGAGAAATCCGATATTAATCCTTTGTCGGGGGAACATCTGCAAGGCGGGTTCTTGGCTTTAGCTTTCGGATATGTTAGCGGTACTTTAGCACTTATTGTCGAGATTGTAGCCAAGACGGGATACTTCCAGAAGAAGTTTTTGCAGTGTAAACGAAAAATGAACTTTGTGTCGTGACTTTATGATTTAAAGTATTTTGTTGCAGAATTTGGGGTAAAAAGGGATTGACAAAAAAAATACTTTATACAACAAAACATTTATTATACAAATTGTATGTAGTTTCATTTAACGAAATGCTTAAATGTACTGTACATTTAATATAAGATCATTATTATAATTTCAATGATTACTAAAATTACAATCATTATAATATTCTAAAGACTAGTCTATGTGAAGTTTAAAAAATTACTTAATAATTATTATTGCAACCATTATAAGTATTTTAAATCTCAGTTTTTTTGTCGTTTGTATTAAGCAGCTCAGTTTCAAATTAATTTGCATAACTCATTTATAATGAGATAGTCTTTTGTTTTTAGAGTTTTAATTAATGAGTTGAATTTTAAAATATTTCTGAAACTTTTATAATTAGAAATGCTGGTAAGTACAACGTTTTGTTTATTTTTTTTGCATGTAAAAAACTCGTGTATGCAGTAATTTCTAATTCAGAAGGTATTTACATAAATTACCCATACCACTAAAAAGGATTATAGGTACTAACATGTACTTATAAGTCTAAATAATGCACAATATAATACAAACTATGGAACAACTTTATTGTCTTTTATTGATAAGATCATGCCGCACTTTTTTTTGCACAATTAATAGTTTACTCGTCGTCGATTAAGTAACTCAGAAGTAACAACGTTCATGGAGTATTTTCATGGGAAGCATTCAAATGCGTTTATCCAACTTTTTGAAAATATAAGGTCACATTAAATTAGTTAGTGAAACTCCGCAGTCTTAATGGGGATGTTTTTTTCATAAGGTCAACGATCGCAGTAGAGTTTTACTAGCTAACTTAATTCGACCCTGTATAATCTATAAAACTCAAAATTTATTTCCAAAAGAAAACGCCAGTAAGGCACTTCTCTACTACCCTATTCACAGACACAATCATAGTTTCTCCCCATCCAAATGCTGCAGATTATAATACGAATGGTCTGGGAATCTCTCCAGTTGTATGTAGTCCATATCTTTGTTTATTAGCGGTTCTAATCTAGCGACGATATCGGCGAAGTCTGGTCGCTCCTTGGGTTCGGCCTCCCAGCAATAGTACATTATGTTGTACAGCTCACGATGACAGTGTTCCGGCTTTTCGAGACGATATCCTTCGATGACCTGGAAAGAGAAAATATGTTTGATTAGATTATATATAATAATTAGGCAGCTGGATCAAGGGCTTGATTCAGAAAGCGGTACTCCTAGACACGGCTCGTATTGTTAGGAGGTTCCTCTCTCTGGAGCCCTGACCGCCGGTAGCTTGGACCCTGTTCCCGATATCGGTGGGCTACTATTTTTTATATTTTTAAATGTTTTTTTATATGGTTTTTGTTAAGAAATATTTAAAAATGTAATTAGTGAGTAAGAAAATAAATAAAGAAAATAATAATAATATAATAATAACTTTGATTAGATTACTATTATATTAATCTGCATGGTCCTCATATGGCTTAACCAATGTTAGGACTTTAAAAGAGACAGTGACCTTCGAGATTGTTTCGGCTGTTTCTTCTCAGACCTGACTAAGGTAAGAAACACAGGTCCCATCTAGTTTACATACCATGAAGTGACGTGTAGAAGTCTTTTTGTTAAACCAATTTACAGAAATTAATATGTTTTATGATATGACCTAGTCTCCACTCCAGCACTTTCACAGATATTACTGTGAAAGTGCTGGAGTGGAAACCAGGGAAAGATGGAGGAATGAAGGAAATCAACCGACTAGGTGGGCAGACGACCTCATTAAAGTGGCCGGAAGAAACTGGATAACCTTGAAACAAAACCACCAAAAATGCAGAGATTTGGAAGACACCTACACTCAGCATTGGGAAGCCAAAGATTGAAGAAGAAGACAAATAATGTCGGTTTTGACGTACAATACACTCATTCCACTAATTTACAAACGGTTCAATGGTCTCCTAATCGTGGGTTTTTGACCTCCAGTTTAAATAATGGATTGATGAAAAAATCTGCCCTCTCATACGCAACTCAACATTGGTTTGTGATTACTAGATTATTTTCAACAGAAAGTTGCCATGGAAACCTCGTATAAAAATATGAATTCATGAAAGCAGTACCGATCCAATTTAATACACAGTGAAATATTTATATTTTTTTTTTTCTACAGTAAAATTGGCATTTATATTTGAAACACGTCCCTCACACGCACACCCTTTTAATTTATTTACCAAATAAGTTGTGTGCCTTTTAGTAAGTCAATATATTTTCTTACTTTCCCTCTAATATTTTTTCGAGTGTGATTGACAGTTCACAAATAGTTAAATTAAACAGTTCTCTAGCTCAAGGCTGCTCAACCCCAGGCCTGCGGGCCATAAAGAACAGGCCACACCGCCAGCTAGTGAGCAGCTGAGCAAGGCGGGCGAGGCACCGTTTCAACTCTTTTCATACTTTGGTTCACACCGTGAACTACAAACGATGGGGCACTTAATATCCTGCGTGTCCTGTTGTTTGTTCACTACAGGAATTGATGGACGCTACCAAAAGTGCCAAAATAGAAGCTCAGTTCGGGGCTGACACAATTTTAATTGCCATCGACACGCTAAGAAGAAGAAGAACCGCGAACTACCAAAAGAGCCGAAACGAAGTAAGAAAAGAGGCGGGCCCGGTTCGCTCGCTCGCTCGCTAGCTAGCTGGCGATGTGACCTGCGCTTAATGTAGCCCGCCTATACATTTTTCCGTTTAAAGTAGTCAGCTGATAAATAAAACTGACAAATTTCAGGATCGAAAAAGAATTCAAACCATATCGAAAAAAAAATGTTGCTCCTTATGAACCAAAACCAATATCTAGCAAACTATGAGTAACTAACTGAAGTATAATGTTAAAAGTTATGTAGGTGGGTCTACCGTTACTATAGCATGTTTTATTTACTAGGTGGTCTATTGGTTGACACAATATACCAATACCAAACCTGTGAAGTTCTAACAGTGAGGCTAAATTTTATAGTCTACTACCAGTTCGAATTGTCATATTATTTCTTTATAATAACCAAACTTCTGTATTGAATCTTGTCCATGGAATTGAACTGATACCCAAGATACAGGTTCTTTACCTAGTTTGGAAGTCAGGCGTCTATTTAGCAGCGTTTCTTGCAGCCTTTTTGTTTATACCCCAATAGATGAAATTGTTTTAGGCTATATTTTATTGTCAAATAAACGATTTATTTTATTTAATATCAACATTTTGGCCTTTCTTTAAAATAAGTTGAGCAACCTTGCTCTAGCTGGTCTGTCAACCACATCTCGACTACGTTAGCGATGCTGACGTGCCGAGTGCAAGTTTGAATTGCTAATGTGATTAACTGTTATCGCCTCTCTTTAAACGTCATCTGTTTTTATTCGTGTAGGCCGACATCTTCTATAATTTATTCCACGTTTTGGTATTCTTACCGCAGTGTAATTTATTTGTTTGTTTTCGAGATACATCGCGTGGGTGTTGAATATCAAATCAAATTATTTCTGGAGTTGTCATGAATTAGTATGTCTCTGTTGTGTGTGTCAAAACATGATTAATAGTAACCTATTTTCAGTACAGAACAAAGGTAGCTAATTTACTTCAAAGGGTTAAGTACCTACTGTCAGAAGAGTTAAGAATAGACGGGTACAAATGAAAACAAAGTAATGAAAAGTGACAGTTTGACGAGTATCATTAGGACTTATATAGAGGGCACTGTTGGAAAATACTTTTGCGAAAATATTTTATTATTTATTTATTTATTTATTGGATCTCCAACAGAAACTACACAATTACATGCAAGTATACATTACACAGAAAAAAAAGACGGTGGCGTTTATGTTTAACTAGATTATGCCCGCGGCTTCGCCCGCATGGAAATCGATAATTCAATCATACTACCGGGATAAAAAGTATCATTTTCTGTTAATCCACGTTATAAACTATCTGTGTGCTAAATTTCATCAAAATCTCTTCAGTGGTTTTTGCGTGAAAGATCACAAACACCCATACTCTTCTATACATCCAGATATTCAATCCCCACAAACTTTCACATTTATAATAATAATAGGATTTAGCCTCCTGTATTTACAACCATATCATCATTGTTTAATTTCATACCAGAACTAATTAAAGGTTTTATTTGGCTCTAAATATTATATACATTAATAAATTAAAATAACCTATATTAACTAACTAACTTAAAAATAAACTTAAAAAATGGCGTCAAAAAACTCCTCCTCAACGCTGTCAACTGGTAATGTACCCAAAAGACTGGCGGCGTTGCCACGTTGTATGGCAAACTATTTTTTATTTAACGATTAGTGAAAAATAAAAAATATTATTAAAGGTTTTTATAAGAATCTTTTTGTTCTTTTTTATCTGGTATTTATTTACCTTCACAAATACTTATTTATAAGGATGCATGTTACCCAGGTGAATTGAATAAAACTTCCACACTTTAAGCTTAAAAATACTATCTACATGCAGACGTGATGTTATTTATGCAAGAGGGAATATTTTCGCATCTTCACCGCTAAAACTCACGGTTAAACTTAAGATTAAGATGTCACAAGTTGAAAACGTATCATGGAAAAGTTAATATTTATTACATAAGTTCGTAAGTATACTCTATCAATTTTGTACGCAACACTTGTATAACTTACAATAGGCGAGATCAAAATGATTGTTACACTCTGCTGGAATTTCAAAGTGTGATGCAGGTCTCGGAAACCGGTTGAAATTCTTAACCGGTTGCGGTCATCGACCCTAAACCGAAATCGATTTAGGTTAAAGGTTTTACTTTACCGGTTTATACGGAAAACCGGTTTTTCATGATATTTGGTTTTGATAGTGAAAATTAACCGGCTAAAATCAAGTTTTTATACGGTTTTCGGCCCCCGCCACCCTCGCTCGCACGGTATGGACGTTGCAGTAGACAAAAAAAATTACGCATTACGGAATTAAACGGTTAATTCGGGTGACAAAATCGTTTATGCTTATGTAACCGGTAACCTTTATCATTTAGGTTACATAAAAACAGTTCACTTGTTTAACCGGTAAATGCAGGAACGATATATTTACCGGTATTTAATCGAAATTAGCCGGTGTTTTTAAACCGGTTCCGAGCCCTGGTGTGATGTTATTAAGGCATTCGTTCGTTAAGCAGTGATAGCCTAGTGGTGTGACCGTCGCACTGTCAAGTCATAGGTCTCGAGTTCGAAAACAAGACGCGCACCTCTGATTCTTCGGATTCATGTGTGTATTGTATAATTATAACTTGCTTCGGTGAAGGAAAACATCGTGAGGAAACCAGCATGCCTGAGAAGTATTTCTTGCCCGGCATGTGAAGTCAAGTAAGAGGCTAATGGGTGGCATAAAAACTCTGACACCAGGCTAGACACTAACCACACGAATAAAAAGAAGGCATTTGTTTGGTGGTACTGAAAATGGATATACGTGATGTAGACCCTAGCTGGAATGACAAAGCCCCAGTTTCACGAGAGTCTTATCTAATAAAGTATTAAACTATTATTGTGGTAACCTACTAGGAAGATGTTTACAGTCTATAAAGTCTGTTGACGTCTTTTACAACTTTAGTTTGAATGTTGACGGCTATAAGAGTAGGATGATATGGCAAGAAAATAAGTGTTTGACGAGATGACGAGTAATAGAGAAGTATTGAAAAAGAAGTAAGTACATGCTGCGCTGATCCCGAATAAATTGGGATAAGGGCAGGAGAATGAAAACGTGTACGACCCAGCTTGTACTGAAAGGAATTTCAATATAACTGAATTTGGTATATCTATAATATGATATGGTCCATGGTGTGGGTCTATGGTGGTGATGGTGGTGTATGGTCTTATGTGAGGTGGTTTGGTGGTATGTTTTTAGTAGGTACTAATCAAAAAAACTTAAATGTAGGTACACCTACATTTAAGCTATAGTAGAATCAGAAATCAATTTTCAAGACAGGTAAAATATCAATTTTAACGGTTCTCAAAGTCATATTTTGAAGCTTACTCAAAAACTCAATAGTTTTACAGACACACAGCCACACCGCAGCCATTGAGGCTGCTGAGCATGAGGTCCTGGGTTTGATTTCCAGGTCGCCCAAAGTGTTATTGGGGTTCCCATCAGGAATTTCTCAGTAGCAGCCACGGAGACTGGATTTGTGCCCGGTTATGGCAATAGGATCGCCCCCTATTACATGGGACTTAAACATAACTGGCGAAATGTGGGTGTACTATTAGGTACACCTCTGCCTAACCCTTCAGGAATTACAGGCGTGATGTTATCTTAATTTTATATATAAAACAACGTACCTTCTTCATGACGTCATTGGCTGATAATCCAGGGTACGGTGTGGAACCCAGCGTCACGATCTCCCACAGCAGGATGCCGAAGCTCCAAATATCGGACTTAACGCTAAATATATTGTCGTACAGAGACTCGGGGGCCATCCATCTGAAAATAAACAAAGACTTTTAGATATAGTTGCACGGTTTATGGGACATAATGACTCTTAATGTTTAGCAAGAACCTACTACATAATTCTAGACTCCTACGGTTGGATTTTAACGTCTGGTATTATAAAAAAGAGCCATCCAACATAGTAAACACCGCGTGTGGGTTCTCACTAATGATCACACGCATTCAATAAGGAAAATACCTCAGTCCTGGCCACTAGTCTCTAATACTCCCTAATTCTCGAATTTGTTCATACAGTTTCAAGTGTTTTTTTTTAACACTCAAGCTAAAAGGACTTCTGTAACGACGGTGGAGACTCGAGGCTGAGGTACAATGGTTTAGATAGGTATGGTGCCACGCAGTTGAGCGTGCACACTCATTAGGAACGAGGAGCAAAACTACAAATGCTGAAGATGGGCTATATCGACTCGTTCATCACCTCAGGCTTGCAACTTGCGTGAACCGATACTTACAAGCGTTAATTATCGTGGTGGCATTCATTCTCTAAATTATTTATTTCATTTGTATTTTCCCACAGAAAGCTGCGGGAGGCCTACGCCAAAGAGGCGACTTCCACTAACTAAAATGATAATTTATTATTTTTTATTTAATAACGTTATTAATTTAAAACTTAAATTCAAATTTACTATTTTATATTTATTAATTGGAATTATTTTAATGGTTTTGTATTAATAATTGTTAAATTGTGGTACAATAAAAGCTATTTCTATTTTATTTTATTATTTTTTTATTTATTTTCCCTCAGACTCTGTAACTCAGAACACGCGTAATGTAAAACCTTGAGCCTTGTTGCTCGTTGCCAAGCAGTAAGTTTCAATAAAGCATTGATACCTCGAAACCTTACTAAACAGATCAATTTCTAATTAATTTAGAGGATTAAGAGCGTTCATCCAAAAAGTTGGCAACGTCGCAAATAGCTGTCAAATATTTACCTGTTTTAATAAATTTGGCAATATTACTGTATGGAAAAACTAAATATGGCTAACTAGTGAAGTAGAATATTAATAATGATTTCAATTAAAACACCGAATTTGATGTTGGAACCATTTTGGTAAGTTTCCAAATACTTTTTTAAAATCTACAACATTATTTTTAGTAAATGCGAAACCTGAATATAGTTTGTTCAGAATAAGTAACTGAATCGATTCCAATAATTATTAAACCATGTTATATTTTTTCCCAAAAATATTTAAAAAAGTTAAAAGTTGGACACCGAGCGACTTTAAGTACCTATCGCAATAATTTAGGTACCTACTGCCAAATTATTATTATCAATGAGCTCAAGACGACGCTGGAGGCGCGCGCTGCGTGGTGACCACGATTTTGTGCGGACAACTAGGTAACAGAACAAGCTTATAACTTTGTGATTTTTCATATATGATACAGTTTTGAAATTTTGTACATAGATTCTTTACATAAAAATACTAGACACGTACACGTGAATCAAGTTTCGCATATACTAAAACTAATGTTGTATAACTAAATATCCGGTGTTACGATATTGCATTTCATAATCAATAACTTAGTTCACTAGTTAGCCTTATTTCTTAGTTCCGTTCAGTAATATTGCCAAATTAATAAAAACAATGAATTTTTGGACAGCTATTTGCAACGTTGCCAACTTTTTGGATGAACGCTCTTAAGTGTATCGGAAACCTCAGAACGTCATAACTTTTAGATTTCCCAATAGGTTACACGTTGTGTACAGTGTTTGCAGTAATTCTGCGTGAAACTAACTAACAATAATAACTAACTACAAAGTTCTGACTTGCCGAGGAAAATGTCAGGGTTACGTACGATATACCTATAAACTGTTCGAATTCCGTGTTGTTCTATGTTCTGGAAGAGGTAAGCCATATTCAGTATACCCGTGGGTGAGATAACTTCTTGTAGCTAACCCTAGCTTCTGAAAGCCAGATTTTGAGCCACATGACCAGTTTAAAATGAATTAAGGAACCGACACTAGGCCAAAACCCAAGTTCTAAAGATGATCAGTTTTATCTTATTTCGGCGCTGTTGCAAGCACCATGATTACGGATAAACTGAAGTTATTGCGGGTGGGTGTTAACGAGCAGAGAAATTGGTCTACCCTCGTTCTTGTTCGTCGAGATATCGGGAACTCAAAACAAATAGTAAACAAGGTAAATATCCCGTTTTCATTGTTAATGATCACGTCAGTTAAAAAAACTTATATGATCAGTTTTAGCAGCTGGTATTTAGATCAATTTATCGAGATTTTGGTGGATCTTCAACAACGAACATTTTTCTCTTGCCCTTATTAAAATTTACTTGTTGTCTGAGAAGCATTTATTCTTCTTCCATACTTTTCTGTTAGTAGTCAACGACTATTTGTATTAAAATAGCTCATGTGAGCTATTCAATATTTGGTATTGTTAGCGGTCCGCCCTGACTTACAAACCCCGGTGGCTGGTAAACCTATCACGACAACTAGAGCTATTTTCGTATAGCAAATTACCGACAACATTATACAGGATTTGGGTCACAAAACTTTACATTCTTTAGATAGTGAAATAATATTATTACGAGTTAGTATTTCATTTGCCACAAACCTGATAGGAAGCCGTCCATCACTCTTCCTCTCATACACATGGGTATCTGCCACATCCCTGGCAAATCCGAAGTCTGCTACTTTACACACCCTATCTTCTGTTATCAGCACATTTCTCGCTGCCAAGTCTCGATGAATTATCTGAAAAATAAAAAGGGAGTATTTTAATTTCAATCCCCACTTTTACAGAGAAATAAGAACATTTAGAAACTAAAAGTCTTAAAATAATCATTAATAATATTGTATCATCATCTGCCTAGCCTTTTCCCAACTATATTGTGGTCGGCTTCCAGTCTAACCGGATGCAGCTGAATACCAGTATTTTACATGGAGCGACTGCCTATCTGACCTCCACAACCCAGTTAGTACTGGGTAATACGATACCCCTTGGTAAGACTGGTTGTCAGACTTTTTGGGCCTCTGACTACCTAAAGACTGTCAAAGATCTACAAATGACAGCCAGAACCAACGGCTTAACGTGCTTTCCGAGGCACGAAGGAAACTCGGTATGTAATGGGCGGTCACCCATCCACAAACCAACCTAGGCAAGCACGGCTTAACATAAAGATCGGCCCGAGCGGCTGTTATTATTTAGCCACGAGCTCGCCATTAATAATATTAGGTAAAGAATCACAGATCATCGAAATTTCATCCGTACCACTCGTCAAGGGAAAAAATCCCCAAAATGCTGACAGCATTTAATTCATTTTATTTTAAGAAAATATATTACAGTAGTCTTCGACTCATGAAAGCACAGCTTGGATCCACTAGTGCTGGTTATTTTGAAATATTTTAGAAGATAATGGTTAGGGGTATCTTCTCAAGAGATCGTACAATTTCGACTTGAGATGAGATTACCAAATTTATGACACAAAACGATATCTACACGTATTTTTATGACTGCCGATATTGGCGTTTATATGCGTTCCCCAAGCCACGTGCAAAGAATGGTTATCCTTCGGCGGTAAGCCCTTGGAGTTTGATGCGATTGTTCGCTATAAGTAATAAAGATCGATGAAAATTTGGTTGAGCCAGTCGAAATTTACTAGCGGGTATGAAAAACACAGCTTTTTTAACATTTTGATAATGTATGTCATCATCAGCCTATAGCAGTCCACTGCTGGACATAGGCCTCTTCAATCGCACGCCATTCAACTCGATTTTCAGCAATTTTCATCCAGTTGCTACCATCTACCCTGCGAAGATCGTCACTCCACCGAGCCTGAGGGCGTTCCACCTTACGTTTGCCGATTCGCGGTCTCCACTCAAGAACACGTCTACCCCAATGGTCATCGGTTCTACGGCTAATATGACCGGCCCATTGCCACTTCAGCTTACTTACTCTGTGAGCTATGTCGACAACTCTGGTTCTCTGTCGAATCACATCGTTCCGAATGCAATTCCTCAGAGAGCTGAATTATTCTGTTAGCCTCCCTCTCAAAGTTGTTCTCACCGAACTGCAGAATTTGCCCAAGGTAAACATATTCTCGAACAACCTCGAGAGGACCGCCATTGACAACAACAGGTCATGGGGTGACGTGTTCGTGGAACATAACCTGGGTTTCGTCCAAGTTCACCCTGAGACCAATGCGTATTGAAGAATCAACTAAGCCATCCGACATCTGCTGCAAGTCGTGCAGCGATTCAGCCAGTATGCCGATGTCATCTGCAAATCTCAAGTGTGAAATGTACGCGCTGTTGATGTTTATGCCACGTCCTTCCCATTTTAGCGTCTTAAACACATTCTCCAGTGCGTTGGTGAACAATTTCGGGAAAATAACGTCCCCTTGCCTCACCCCCCAACGCAATGGGATATGCTCTGTTTGCTGGTTTTGACTTTGGACGGTCATTGTGGCGTTCTCATAAAGATTTCTCAACACTTGGATGTATCGCCAGTCGACTTGGCATCGCTACAGAGACTCCAGAACTGACCAAGTCTTGACAGAGTCAAAAGCCTTCTCATAGTCCACAAATGCAAGACACAGCGGCCTATTATACTCTTCGGACTTCTGTATGATCTGCCGCACTGTGTGGATGTGATCTAAGGTGCTGTATCCTCCTCGAAACCCGGCCTGCTCCGGTGGCTGGAAGTCATCGAATCTTCGCGCTAGACGATTCGTGATGACTCGTGAAAACAGCTTATTCACGTGGCTAAGGAGCGAAATGGGTATGTAATTCTTTAATAGGGTCTTTTTTCCCTTCTTAAAGAAAAGAACGATCACGCTCCTTCTCCACGCTTCTGGAGTTCTCCCAGAGAACAGGACCGGGTTGAAAAGCTCCCGAAGCTCTCTTAAAACAGGACTTCCTCCCGCTTTTAGAAGCTCAGACGTTATCTCATCCTCGCCAGGGGCTTTTCCATTAAGCCGTCTTAAAGCCGCCTCGATGTCGTCTTGGATAATTTATGTAATCCTGGTTTAATATCCCGTTTCTAGTGTTAATGATAATATCGGGGTTTAAGTTAAAAAAAAAATTGAACTACAAAAGCTTAGTAATGTAAAAGAACTTAATTTTGCAAAGTAAAAAGGCCTGTTACATTAACGAACCGCAACTCCTCAGACCTCAGGTCAAGATAAACTGTTGACGATTACTTCAGAACTTGAGACAGCAAAAAACAAAAGACATGAATTTTTCTAAATTAATCTGGGCCATTTCGTTTGTTGGCTCATTTACACAGAAAGATTATTTTCTTCGAAAAAAATCATCGAAAATAAAAAAAGAAGAATAGTTAACTATATGTACCTGTGACTTCTTTGAAAATAGAAAGCGTCCAAAAATAGTTTTCTCAAGTAATCACATTGCCCGACAAATCTTGATGTACAGACGCCAAACCGAAACTATCAAATTTTCTTAATCAACCTTGAACCGAATGCTTTAGCGATAAAGTTGAAAATGTATTAATGAAATTTGACAGATTGTGGTAACTTGATATGCTGGAGTCTATACAAGTAAGAGTAGGCGCTTAGTAGGTAGACAAGTTTTAACATGTCGCTTGAGTGAAACACATGAGTACGGAACCTTATCTGTCTGTACTCTCGCCCACAACTAAAGTATGGACATTCTCTCGCTGCTCAATGGAAGAGAAATATTCCTCGTGTAAATGAGCCTTTAATACTATCTTGTTTGAGTTCAAATAAAAGCAGTATTACCGCAAATTGTTGGGCTCTTGACAAGATTAAAATGTCTAATGAGATATCTCTAAATAATTGAAAATGTCTCGTTTGTTTGTGTGACATGTTTAATAAGGGGTTCCCATGTGTTTCCAGATTTACAACTTTGTTTAACAGGTGATTTAAAGCTTCAAAGGAAATATTTTGTATAACATTTCGTAAAGGCATACAGCTTTGTAATTATTAATTTGTCACATCTAATTACAGTGCTGCATGTACAGTCGCCAGCATATCAAGTTACCACAAACTGTCAAATTTCTAAAAATGATTTTATACCATAAGTTGTTGATGGTTAAGTTCAAAGTCGAGTGAGCAAATTTGACAGTTATTAGTAACTTGATGCGCTGGCGACTGTACTTTGTAAATTGGGATTTTACAAAGATATCTCCATTTATTGGTCATACTGATGATGATGATGATGACTTATAATCCTGCCTAGCCATTTCCCAACCGTATTGGGGCTGGCTTCCAGGCTATCCAAACGTAGCTCAATACTAAACTATATCTACCATTCCTACTAAATCACTGAAATTATGCTTGAAGACATTCAGAATTGGAGGAAACTACCCTAGAATCGATAAAGTACTTAACGCCCTTAAAGCTCGTTTGAAAACTATTTGCTCGAGTGCGTCTCTTTACGATTTACAGCCAGGCTTCACGTCTGTGGTAACACTTCGTCCTTGAGCTGGCCTTACGTAGTACGGAGTTTCAATAGACTAAAAGACCAGCTTATACTGGTTTATTGTTGGCCTAATACCCGACCCCATTTGCTTTGGGATTAGTAAAATGCTCGAATCAATCACACTGTAGTTGGTTGTTTTGTTGATTGCCAAACAAAAGACAGTCTTGCTAAATATTCTTTTTATCTATGTCTGAATAGCCAGTACTTACCGAATAAATTCAAAAATGGAATCGAATTTGTATGAAATTATGTGCCAAGTAAATTAACGTAACTTAATGTTAAAACGTAAAGGCACAATTTCTTCCCTTCAAGTGTTAAGTTCCATTTATTATTAAGTAGGTTTCTTCTAAGAGATTTAATCGAGGTCCTAAAAGTCAGGTTTTTCGTCTTTATGAGAAAACACAATGTTTATAGGCTTTTGAAATATGAATCGTGCCGTAAACAGCTTTTTCATATTGTTTTATGTCCGGGTACTTCAGAATACAAAGAGGCTTATATTAAGGAAATTAAATGTAGTGTAGGATGAAAACTCTTCATTTTAATCAGAAAAGCAATTGAAATTCTATAATATGTAAGTAGATGCGTTTAATTTTCTTCTTTGTGGAAATCTCAATGGAAATGAAATAGTCAGAACTCTCTTTAGATAATTTATCTAAGGCACACATTTTAATACCAATAAGTGTATGTGGATATTTTAACACAAACCATAGGGTTTCCCATCGGCAAAAATTACTTCTATATACAATTTTATCCTCTCTGTAACCCTGTCATCATTCTCCTGCCCTTATCCCAATTCATTTGGGGTCGACGCAGAATGTATTCTTCTTCCATACTTCTCTCTTACTCGTCATCTTGTCAGATATCTCCTTTCTTGCCATATTATCCTTTATACAGTCCATCCATCGTTTCTTTGTCTTCCTCTACTCTTATACCAATCCACAATCATACTCAAAACTTTCCTTACGATATTTTCCTCATTCCTCCGCATCACATGCCCATACCACGACAACCGATTACCACACAACTTTTTAGTCACCGGCGCCACTTACAGATTTCTTCTTATGTAATCATTTCTTTAACTCTCTGATACATTTTCAAAAATCCTTCCTTTTTTCGCACTTTTGTGCTAAAATTCAAGCTTCTGGACTTATTAGTTTGGTTGCGCGTTGTCTTGTTAGCAAAGAGTTTAAGATTTTATTAAGAAGATAGGAAAAGTAAATATCAGGACAGTTTTCTAGATGCGAAAATTATAAAAATATCTACTAAGCATATTTTGTTAACATTTTTAAAATATTCATCGCGTTTTCAATATTTTAGACGAAAGATAATTTATTATACGCTTTGGCATCAAACGGCGGATTTTATGAAAAAATAAAGGTTTTCTTCAGTATTTTAAAGGCCTAAACCTGAAGTATTTCAGGCACAGAATTTACACAAAATTCAGAGATTCTTGTACACAAAGAAAGTACTAAGTGCTCAGACCTGTACCCCCTTCAATTATTCTCAGGATATAAACGTTGGGACCAAACTTGAAAAACTTCAGTTTGAATTCGTAACGAAACAATTTCCAACCGACTCTGTTTTAGACTGACTTGAAAGTTATTTCTTAACTTTACTTCTTTGTTTATCAATATAAATGAACTCTTTAGTTGTGCGTGCAGACCCTTCCGAAGTCAATATTAACGTTGACTTGTCTTGAAGAAGTTTCTTGTTTAAAACGATGTAAGTGAAGAAGCAATTGCGTTCAGAGGGTTCTGTATATACGGGTATGAAGAACAGGGAACCCATAGAAAAGGGAGGATCATCCGATCAAACGGGTGTTGTGTCTGGTGGGCTACTTCCCAAAACTTAATGTCGGTCTTTCCTATATACAGGGTGTAAGGGACAGCCCTGCAGAAACTGATGGGGTGAATTCAGCATACTATACTAAGATGACCGGTACAAGAAATTATTTCAGGAATGTTATGGGAATCCAATAAATTTGATTTGTTTTATTTCCTCATACACAATGTATCGTTACCATGGCAAAATGCACGTAGCGAACGGCAAGCGCGACGACGAGTTCGATGAACTCTATAGCTAGGCAGGAAGTAAACAGCTGATTTCACGCGTCGTTCGTTAGAGTATTTCAACATCCATTGTTGGATTTTTTATTTTATTCGTATTATTTACATAAATGGAGTGCTGCGTACAGGGAATGTAATTTCACATTGAAATAAAGGAATAGTAACTGCAAAAAAAATAACAGAGAAAAATTCTGGTGGAATATGATTCAAAATAAGGAGCTGAATGCACCCTGTCAGTTTGTGGAGGGCTGTCCCTTACACCCTGTATTCATAACGCGCGGATAACTTTAGTAGCGCGATTAAAAATTTTGATGTTAGTTCTTCATTTCTGTCATAGATGGCGATGTAGTACTTTTTGTACTGTGTTGTTGTAGTATTTTGTCGCAATAGTCGTACTCGCTGATAAAATTACTATGTCTAGACTTGCTAGTATTTTAGAACTTCAACATCCTATTCCATAAGGCACAAAAAAATAAAAATTATCCACATACGTATTATGAGTCCAAGGATGTCTTATCATCATAAAATACGAAAAACCAGGTCTGGTTTACTTTACTTTCCGTCTGATAACCCCATCACCAAAAAAAGCCTTTCGAAAATACACCAAGTATTTCAAGGATCCAACTAAAACGATTGTCAAGGAAATCTGTAGAGTCGAGGTTTATTATGCCTACTGACCCAATTACTGGCTACTCGGTCTACAATTGAACTTACCTAAGCAAAACAAAGTTGTAAAACAGATCATCAATCATCTCATTGACCCACAAGGAGTAGATAAAGTGAAACTTGGAGTTCTGGACTTTATTTAATACATGATTGACCTCGACGCTTTCCATGAACATACGTAATTTTCCGATAACATGTCATTTAATAAGTACTGCGGATATTGGCCGGGCATACTGAAACTACGATTTTTTTGCCACCGTTACGGTTTGAGATCTATACTGTTGTTTGACATGACAAATGATCCGCTAAATCCCGCTGGAGACGAAAAGTACAGGATGCTTAAGGAAGACCAATATAAAGTCCCATTAAAATAGTTGGAGAAATTTTAACACAGCGTTTAGTACGTCTAACCAAAGGTATCCAAGCAAAAAAACACTGATTAAAGTGATTTTATTTTGACCTAAAATAATAAATTGCCGGTACTCTAGAATAAACACATCCATTATGGGTAGCTAGGTACTTGCACTCGCAACGCCGCCGCGCGTTCTCGTAAGTAGGTACGCAGTCAGTTCTGTTAATATCATTCTGTATTTAACCATAGTAACTTTCAGTTGACTAACATTATTAGTGTATTTTAGATAGTTGATTTTTATTCTTGTAAGTATCTTGTGTTTTTCTTATTGTTTTTACCATTGTCCTTATTTTGGTGGCGTGAATGATTTATAAAAGTTTATCCATCTATTATAAGGAGACCTTATACAGCAGAGGATGTGTTTCGCCTTAATAACAATAGAAATAGGAAATACTCTTACCCCTTGTAAACTAAGGAACTGCATTCCTCTTGCGACTTGGAACGCGAATTTGGTGAGATCCTGTGACGTCAGGAACTGGCTTCCATGAGTGTTGCCGTAGTGGCGCTCAGCTCTGGAGTCTCGGAGGAACTGCTGCAGCTTGCCCAGGCTCACGAATTCCATTATAACTAGGGTGGGTTCCTGAGGAGAAGAGCATAAACTTAAGATCAGGTAAATAATGTGACAAAATGCCTATACCCATAAAGGGGGAGACAGTTAAGTAGTACTGCCTCCCCATCTATGGGTCTAGGCGTTTTGCGGATTAAGACATACCTAATAGGCAAAAACAAGAAACTTTTCGCCAATTATTATCTGAATCCCACGAGATGGGGGACTGGCCAACTGCCATTTTATGGCTTCTAACAGTTTGCTTGACCCGGATATCCTATCAGCATATTCGTCCATCAGACAATATTATTTTCAAGCTTTAGTTCAGTGCTGAGTATGGATTGCAGACGATTTACGGACGATAGGGGGTTGATGGTAATTCATAGGCATGGCTATCGATTGAGTAATCGAAATATGTAGATTGTGCTGCGACCTTGTGGGCAAACGAAACCCGTACCTACTTTCGCTGAAGATTTTGTTTTATATTTAACACAGGTATGTACTCGTACATACCTACCTCTTTTGTAAAACGTGTGTTACTTTTTCACAAGTTTTTTTTTCTTAAATACTAGTTTTAAAGGTTATAACATTACTTTAATTAACTACCACAATGACCCTTGTACTTTTTATGCACCCATCAGCTCAATGTTTTGAGGGTTGTTACCCTCAAAACCCCCAAGATTTACGGTATCGCAAAATGTATTGAGCGATACCGTAAATCTTGTTTAAGATGTCAATTCTCAATATCCAAAGATTTATTGCGAATTGCGATACAAATAACATTTAGATCCTAAGATTGCAATATTGGGATTCCATTAATATTAGCTCTGTGATTGGTCTAGATTTATAGATCTAGGCTACTCAAGACTCTAGTGGTTTAGATTGTGTTAGTAGAGATTCAATTATTACTAAAGCTTTTATTACTAAAATATTGTTTTTTGTTGAATCATCGTTTAATTTTTAAAGTGTTTTCTAAGTTAAGCGTTTATAGTCCACACTATTTAATCTTGGACTTTTGAAATTTAATGTTATTTATTACTCTTTGGTTTTATCGTTTTACTCAGGTATTTCAATTTAATTTAAGTTTATCTTATTTTTTGAGAAACCTCACGTTCAACAGTCAGCTATATTTCTTAACTAGCTTTAGCCCGTGACTTTGTCTGGGTCTAACAATGTTAACAGAGTTAATAACATTGTTTTCTATCAGATAAAGATGTTTTGTCCACAGATTACTTTTTACCAAACCGGAGATTATTCTCGTGAACCATGGAAGTGTAACCAACGGAAAAGCCGGCGCATACTTAAGATTTCCTTATTATTGAAAGGCCTTTCTTACCTTTTCAGTACAACATCCAATCAACTGAACTACGTTAGGATGAAATCCCAAGTTCTTCATCACAAGCAGTTCTTGCAGTAGATCTATCTTCTCTTTTTCTGAAGCATTTTCTTTGAGAGTCTTCACAGCAACTGTTTGTTCACCTTTCTTGCCTGTAACAAACAAAAACAATATGTTTTCATTATTGTTGCCTATGTTTATTTTAAGGCCTCCCACTAAGTGGACCGATGACCTTGTGAAGGTTGCAGGGATCCGCTGTATGCGAGTCGCACGGGACCGGTCAATGTGGCAACACTTGGGGGAGGCCTATGTCCAGCAGTGGACGTCTTTCGGCTGAAATGATGATGATGATGTTTATTTTGATGCTGACACGTTTGTGCATAGATAAACTTAACTTAGGCGTTTTCTGTCTTTAAATAATCTTAATAGACAGAGAGAAAATGATTCTTCTTCTTCTTTTTCGTGTGGATTGTGCCTAACCTGGAATCAGAGAGTTTATGCGGCGCATGGGCCACTGATTTGGATTTACATGCCGTCGAGAAATGTGTCGCAGGCATGTTGTTTCGCTTTCCTGACGATTTTCCTTCACCGAAACCAGTGATAAAAATTATACCCAAGACACGCACCTCAGATTTTTCGGCTTCATGTGCATATTGCACATGAAGCCGAAAAATCTGAGGTGCGTGACTAATACTCCATAAAAAAATAATATGAATCTCTTAGTAGCCAAATACCTCATCAATTCATATAAAATTAGTACTGGGTAATACGATACCCCTTGGTAAAACTGGTTGTCAGACGTAGTAGCCAATACGTCTGGATTACAAACTGACCCAAAATATTTAGGGGAAGGCTAGACGATGAAAGTAAGAAAAGACGAATATAAGACCTTACATAAGTTGTCCTAAACTAAAATACAGTAAGTAAATCAGAATACATAGACTAAAAATAAAGAAGAAGGATAAGCAAACCAAATAATCTTGACTTGGCTCGCGAGGTTGTCGACATGTGGGATGTGGGTTTCAACGATCATTGTGCCGATAGTCGTTTCCGCCAATGGCTTAATTTTCAAGAGCCTCGACCTATACGCTCTCTCGGAGGCTCTCCTTAGGTAGCTGGATCAAGGGCTTGATTCAGAAAGCGGTACTTCTGGACACGCCGTGTATTGTTAGCAGGTTCCTCTCTCTGGAGCCCTGACTGCCGGTAGCTTGGACCCTGTTCCCGATTCCGGTGGGTTACTATTTTTTATGGTTTTTTTTTGGGATTGAAATATTTAAAAATGTAATTTATATGAATAGTTATTAATAAAGAAAGTAACAAAAGACGAATATAATAATTATAAGACCAAACATTAGTTGTCCTAAACTAAAATACAGTAAGTAAATCAGAATACATAACTAAAAATAAAAATAAAGATTAAAGAAAACGTTGAATCTTTTTCTACCTTGGTATCCAGATAATTATTTACAAAAAATATTTCGTCTACAGATTCAGTCATTAACAAAATCCAATTACTCTATTAATCAACAACTTGTCAGCTGATAGGCGGCTTATTTCGTCTAATCTTAACATACATCCATAGGGAAATCAGATTCACGTAGTAAAACTAAATTAGATTAGTTCAAGCGAATCTCCTCTTATACCTCTGGACAAATTATGGACAATAAAGGTCATTCTATTTTCATTTTTGCGTAAATGAATTATTCATAGATCAAGTATCTCACCAAACTTTTTAGTTATAAGGGAACTTATTTTTAGCTACGTAATTATATAATTAATTTCCGTCTGGAAATTCTTTACTTTCAAGATCAAAATGTTTAAGCTGAAGTAGAAACCAATGGTTTATGTAAAATATGTTTCAGATAATGATTAATGGCTTGTATTAATAAAAAAAAAACATTAATAACTTTTTATTTCAGGTTTAAAGTCCATAAAAAGTTAGTACTGCTTAGACTTATAATTCTATTGATAATAGATTAAACTAGTATAATTATAGTTGAAAATAGTCTTGACTGCCTGAAAATCTGAACCCTTACAAGTTTGAAACTAAATAATCATTAATTTAAGTTAATTCGGTGGTTGCAGTTAACTGTGTTTAAATTTAAATAAGAGTAGAGGAAGACCAAAGAACCGATGGATGGACTGTGTGAAGGATGATATGGCTAAAAAGGAGGTGACTGCTGAGATGACGAGTAATAGAGAATTATGGAAGAAGAAGACATGCTGCGCCGACCCCAAGTAAGTTGGGATATGAGTAGGAGAATGATGATGCATTTAACTGAAATGAGTATAAACAATAATTACTTTGGACGTGGAGTTGCTGACACCAGCCCGTTATACAATAATAACATTTCAAAAATCAAATAAACGTTTAGCTATTTTAATAAGGCAACCTAAATCAAACCCCTAATAAATTAAATGAAACCGATACTATCATTTGAAAATAGAATTTTACAACACAATGGTGTGGAAACAATTGAATATAGATAGCAATTAGCAATATTTCGCAATTGAAACCAAACAATACCCGCATGGATTGTAATAACATTGTTACGGAATTCAGTGAAAGCAAACTTTACCAAAATGTTATCTGATTTAATTTGAAAGGCCAGAAACATTAACAGTTTTAACCACGGAATTGTTAACAGGAACTTTTATTTCATAATAACATTGTATTGGTGCCATAGATATCAACTATCACACACACAATTGTGCGTATGAAAACCAAGCTTGCCATTTTTTGAGTACCTACTATGACGTCATAAGCACTATTTAGTTAACATACAAAATAGACGCTACGTTTTTGTTCTTTAAATGTCTAGAATTCAGTTCTTGAGTTGTAACGTTTATCTATTTTAGAGGGGGACTTAATGCCATAGGCATTTACTACCATATCTTTATCTGTGATAGGTACTTAATTTGTCTGTTCCCTAAAGTCCATGATATAGGCTATAGTGGAGCTCTCTGAGAAGGAGCCCACTCGAGGTAGTATTTGTATATCACCATAGTTTTAAGTCATTAGCTTTTAGGTTGTTTATAGTTTTAGTGGACGCATCTGGAGCTCGCACGGATAACGTTTAAGTCGAAGGACGACTTTCAAACTTAAGCAGTATTTACTGCTAAAGCTGCATATTTAGGTCTTTTCAGATTCAAACGGGCTAGACACTCCATGGACTACACTTCTTTTCTTTCATATCCATCTATCTTTTAAATCAAGTTATGTGTCATAAAATCCTGGGTACATTAGTCCTGTAGCTTCTTTATGTGAGAAGAGCGAAGTAATTTTAAAACCCGTACTGGGTTTGAGAATTTTCAGAAGTACCGAAATCTACATGTTTCATACATTTTATTTTGCATGGAAATTCTGTAGAGGAACTCCCAACAAAATTCTGTAAGCAGCTGAGCATCGCAGTTTGCAAATTCGCTACACAACTGAGGCGTGGTTCGCTACATCAACGTATGTGGAAAGTCTTTTTCTTCCTTAAAATTTATTTTGGGATATAGTTTTACGTAGTTGAAAACTTTGGTTCACTTCAACAGCTTGAGAAAACTATGCAAATTTTACTATTATACAAGGTGTAAACGGACTCTTCACGAAGCCGTCGACCAAGCATTATGTTAATCAAACTAAGTAACTCTACGCAAAAATTATTGCTGGGAAATGACTTTTTTTTTGGGGTGAAAATTTACGTTTTAGGGTAGGACTCAATGTAACGCACTCAACATTGTTGGTGGATAGATTGAATAGTATGAGGGTCGTGGAGGTGTTTAAAGTAAAAATCTTACATTAAAAACATGTCTTGTATTTAAATAAAAAAACTTGTCAAAAAGTTCGAACTTTGACGCCCAATATTTCCGTAACTAGAAGGTTCCCAGGTATGGTCTAGAACAAAAAAAATGATCGCAATGACGGGGAGAACAAGTCTTCTTTCCTTTCGGCTGAGTTAAAGGTCTTGTTACACCATTCCTGCCCTTGTCCCAACAAGTTTTCTTCTTCCATTCCCCCCTGTCAGACGTCAAGGCATCACTTACTCCTTTCTCTTTCATTGCATTCCTCACACAATCCATAAATCTTTTCTCAAGATGTATGATTTTTTTTCATACCCTGCTCTGTCCCACTCCCCACTACTGGGCAGATAAAACAAAAACGAGACCACACGAGAGACCACTCAATGTTCAGATTCAATGTGACATTTTTTATTTTGTATTTTTTTAAATAAAAATTATATTTATTTATAACTAATTATAGCAACATTACAGACCAAGTCCAATACGATGCTACAACATAAAATAAAACGATATAAACAGTAAAATTACACTTAAAAAATATATATATATTAGCTATATAAACTGTTAAAATCAAAATAAAATCCGTGTTATTTTCCGCGTTTGTTGTAAACTATCTCCACTCTTTAGCAGAAAACATAACAAAAGAGCAAGCAAATCATTGCACATTTACATGCAAACAGCGGCTGTGCCGGTCTAGTACTTTTTATTTCCATTGAAGCTTTGCGCAGCAGCCCGCTGCCCGCAGTGGGATATAAAGATCAATAGAAATAGTTAGTACTGCAGTGGTTTATTTTTACTGCTGGTATTGTTATATTCATTTCAAACCATTCTATTTTGATCCAGCTCTATAATTAAAGCTACATAACGATGAAAAAAAAGTTGTATCAATACGCCTAATCAGTGCATCGAGTGAGCGTTTCTTTGTTTAAGTTAATAGTTCGTTTGTTATAAATTGTATTCGTTATTTCGTTTATTTGTTATCAAACAATGTTTTTTTTTCGAAATGGCATCTCGCAGGTTAACCAATGAGGCTGGCTTTTGCTTAACCCGACTGTTTTCCGAAACAGTCTTTAAAGAAGAATATTAAGCTAAGTTTTTTTTTTTTTTTTTTAATAATGTGTTTAGTGGGCTTTTGTATCAGAAATTTTCAGTAGCAATCTGAAGTCTGGATTGATGGCAATAGGCTCACCCCCTATTGTAAGGGACTAAATATAGATAGCGAAAAATGATTGCACTAATTCCATTGCATTAGTTCCTTTTATGGATTATATGCCTGATGTTTTGTTATTTTTCGATCGATTAAACACCTACTAACTGTTACCGTTTATTTTGATGTAAACTATTTTGATCAGCATTCATACAAGATTTCTATTTAAAGCCTTCCCAATTTACCTTCACAATAACATACACACATAACTAAACCGAAAGTCGTAAGCAAATGATCCAATTCGCACATTCAAAGCTTCCCAAAATACCGAAAACAACTTTGAATCCACATTATTCATTAAAAACACGAGACTGCGTCAAGACCTCAAAACGTGACTCAGTACGCATAGAATAAGAACCAATGGTGTAGAAGAGATACTCCTGTTCGGAAGGCATTCTAACCGCATGCAAGTTACCTACATTTATAGCCTACAGTTTCAGGCGTATACCACGGTCAGGATTAAATCGTCACTTAAGGCCCAAAAACAAGCTTTAAATTAGGTGTGAAGTCATTATTTTTTTGTGTTCTCTTCAGCAAACCCTTTTAATTGATCCCCGTGTCATGGAGGTTTATACAAAATAACTAGTTCACCATCTTTGTGAGTCCGCCATATTGGATTTAGAATGACGCCACTTTGCTAACCATGCATTGTCATCCAAACTAAACGTGTATGCAAAATTTTAGCTCAATCGGTTATAACTGTTTTAAAATTCAGTTGCAAGATTTGACCTAAAGAAACCAACAAACAATGCAAGTTAAATGAAGCTTGTAGAAAAGGTCCGATGCACAGAGCTTCCGCTTTGTAAAAGCTCCGGTTTTAATTTAGGTATTTGGTGGTATAATGTTCAAACGTAACATTAACACTTGGGTGCTAGTATGACACATGCAGTGTTAGGAGGTGACAGTCAGGCGAAATTCTACTAATGCTGAACTTTTCCAAAACTTCATGGTCCTTTTCACGACCGGGCACTGTACATAGCTACATTTTTTTTTAATGTTTATTTATTATATTACAATCTAGCCTAATAAGGCTAATAAGCAATTTTAATCTAACTTAATTTGCTAAAAGTACATGATCATTTCGATTCTGCACGGTTTTTCTTACTCTATGACGGGTACTAGATAGAAATGTTTATGTTATTTGAGAGTCCTCACGTTTTTACTGGCGGAACCGCAATCGTGAGCGCGACGTGTTTAGGTTTGTCAACTACGTGAGACTGTGCAGTCAAAGATTCTGGGTCGAAAGGAGTATTTGTTTTATTTATGGACACTTCATGCAATGTGTGGGGGAGAATTTTAAGTATTAACATAGATGGAATGCATTTGAGTGCGAAGTGACAAGAAGCAGTGAGTTTTCTATGAAAAATGTCAAATGACACTCTTTGATGTTTCTACCAGTCTTGAAGGTCTAGACAAAATTTTGTAGTGAGAATGTTTTATATAATAATTATGTATTAGATTAGAAGCGAAACGCTTATGTCCATCCTCTTGAAAATTATTGTAGAAAACACGAATTGCTTTGAAGACGCTTTGCACTCGTCTAAATCCCTCTGGATTAATTTCTAATAAATATGTACGTACACTACTGCTTTGTTGGTCTAGTGGTCGCAAGCGTCACTGCTGAGCATGGGTTCCAGGGTTCAATTCCCAAGTCGGGCAAAGTGTTAGATTTTTCCATTAGAAATTTCTCAGTAGCAGCCACGGAGTGTGTATTTGTGCCCGGTTGATGGCAATAGGCTCGCCACTATTACATGGGACTTAAGCATAACTGACGAAGTTTGGGTTTATTAATGAGTAGGTACAACCTCTGCCCAAAACCCTTCGGGGATTACAGGCGTGATGCTATGTTATGTAAGTACGTACAGGAACTTTGTAAGATGTATCAGTGGTGGTCGTGTATTGAAAACAAATTCAACCGACTCATTTTGCGCCAAATGATTTTCTGTAGATTGTATCTGAATTTACAAACTCGGAAAGCATTTATTCGTTACTTTCAAGGTAATGGCCTTCATTAATGAAAATGAGTGTGAAAACCAGTCAGCTTGGTTCGCATATTTTATTTAACTGTCAACGTAAAATTAAGTCTGTAAAGTTCACTAAACTTTTTTGTGAAGGCGCGTTCACACAAGAACCAATTTTTTAAATGTTAATTTTTTGTACCTACTTTTTTACTACGCTGGTTTCACTCACGTAGTGAGCAGGCTTGTGTGTGATTAATGCGCCACCGGTTGTAGCAAAATTTAAAAGTAGTTGAATTGATTTTTTATTAAAATAAATAACTAAAGTCAATTCGTAATTATTCTGTGGTCCTGTCAGTTTTACTGACACAGTCATTATGATCATCTGCCTAGGATTTTTTACAACTTTTTGATGCGGTTTCAGTCTAACCAGAATATATATAATATCTATCTGAATTCCAGATTTTAAATAGAGCGACTGCCTATCTGACCTCCATGACTAAATTCTTAGGTACGATAAACATGCCTTTATTTATGTTATTTATTCCTCCGTGCCTCGGAAAGCACGTTAAGCCGTTGGTCCCGGCTGTCATTTGTAGATATTTGACAGTCGTTACAGGTAGTCAGTGGCCCAAAAAGTCAGACAACTAACTACTACTAACTGGGTTGCGGGGGTCAGATAGGCAGTCGCTCTGTGTAAAATACTGGTTTTCAGCTGTATCCGGTTAGACTGGAAGCCGACCCTAACATAGTTGGGAAAAGGATAGGCATATGATGATTTATACTTATGAATAATTAAATGCGTTTTCTGCGATTTAAAGAGACCTTTATCCCATTCCCTAGACTGACAAAAATATTCACGATAGTTAATTACTTTTTCCACTTAATTAGTAAGCAGACGAATTGTGCAATGAACTCGTGCGTGGTCACTCATTCAAAACTTTTAGTTGTAATCCACTTAAAATAACGCCAAACGAAAACATTTTATATGCTAGTAAAAATAAGTTTTAATTTATTTTGATATTTGAAACCACATGGGTACCAACCGAGTCTATGTATAATCGACTTCGTAATTAGTTTTCCATCCCAAGGTGTAATGTTACTTGGACGTCATAAAACGATAAGTTTAATTTGTCAGTGTGATTGTTGAATAGTTTCAACCTTACTAAAATTTCAATTTAATGGCAGCTGTCCAAATTGGTAAATAAATTACTAAGTCGATTTAACCTATGTTAAATTAAATTTGTTTTATCTTTTTATGTTTAATTTTTATACAACATTAGTTTTAGTATATGCCAAACCTGAAACACGTATCTAGTATTTTTATGTAAAGAATCTATGTACAAAATTTCAAAACTGTATCATGGAAAATCGCAAAGTTATAAGCTTGTTCTGGTAGCTGGTTGGACAACCAGCGACAAAAACGCGGTCACCATGAAGCGCGCGCGCCTCCTGCGTCGTCCTGAGCTCATTGATAATAATAATTGGGCAGTAGGCACCTAAATGATTGCGATAGGTACTTAATGTCGCTCGGTGTCCAACTTGTAACTTTTTTTAAATATTTTTGGGACAAAATATAACATGATTTAAAAATTATTGGTATCGATGCAGTTACTTATTCTGAACAAATTATATTGAGGTTTCGCATATACTAAAAATAATGTGTTTTTTTTTTTTTTTGTGAATTCAACCACTTTTTTTTTGTTTTGTCCTGTGTGAATCTAATAAATACTTTTTCTTTCATTCTTAGCACGAGAAAACACGAAATTAGAACATTTGAGGCCACTCTTTTTCTTGCAGCTTTTCTTTATCCACGTTACTTATTAGTAATTTCTACCCCATAGATTTTCGTCACAACTGGGTTTAGGCCATTTCCCCATAATTTACTGACGTGACATAAGTATTTATGAACGTCGTAAGCTACGTTACCCAGCAACTTGGTGGTAGAGATCAGATATGCAGTTGCTACATGTAAAATACTGATATTCAGTTGCATCCCGATAGACCGGCAGCCGACTCCAACATAGTTGCGAAAAAGGCAAAGCAGATGATAGTATTTTATAAATCCTTATAGCTAATCTTAGTATTAATTAAAATTATATTCAGATATACACCTACCACGGCTTGTCTCTGCACCACCCAAAGGTTGACTGGTAGAAAATGCCTATGGCATTAAGTCCGCCTCTGTACTTTTGTGCTTGAAGTGTTAAATAAATAAATAAACAAATAAATGATCACTTTTTTTTTCGTGTGTTTAGTGCCAACCCTGGTGTCAGAATTTTTATCCCGCTCATTGGGCATTCACTTGGCTTTACATGCCGTCGACAAATATCTCTCAGGCATACTGTTTTAGTTTCCTTACGATGTTCACTTTTACCGCAGCAAGTGATAATTATACAATACGAACATGAATCCGAAAAATCAGAGGTGCGTGTCTTGGGTTCGAACTTGGCAGTCCGTAGCTCACACCGCTAGGCAATCACTGCTAGATGGTGAACGTATTAGGCTTTTTTTTTTAGGATGGGGAATCATCAAAAGACCCCCCCCCCCCTCCGCTCTGGGCGGAGCGGAAGGGAGTGTCAGACTTGTACTGACTAAAACCCATCCATGTTTCTTCTTTGTCCTTTGTGTTCCAGGGCCGCGGTATCTCTTTCGAACAGTCCCGGAGCCCAACGTATTATGCTGACAGATTACCTTGTGAAGTTCAGTTACAAAGTTACTCTGTGAGATTCAATATTTCCTTCTATTTTAAGCGCAGTATTAGTCTAAAGTTACTAAAAGGTAAACGCTTTTATACGGTCTTAAGTTTGTTTTATTTACGATTTCTGAAAAGTTTTGAGAGTAAGAACAACAGATTCGTTTTAAAATTAATATTTAACTTGGTTTGCGTGAAACAAAAACATACGGCGTACCGCAAAGTTGTTTTAATTTATAGGAGTTAGGCACAAGCGTAAGGTGGGACGCCCTCAGGTTCGATGGAGCGACGATCTTTATAAATCATATTTATTTCTGTAAATTGGTTTACAAAACTCTTTTACATGTCACAACATGTTGTTTTAAAACTAGACGGGGCCGGTGTTTTGTACCTGACTACTCTGAGAAGAAACATCCGAAACAAACTCAGAGGTCACAGTCTCTTTTAAAGTCCAGACATTGCTCAAGTCATATGAGGACCATGTAGATTAATGCTTCGCAGGGTGGCTGGTAGCAACTGGATGAGAGTTGCTGAGAATCAAGTTGGTAAAGTGGCGTGCGATTTAAGAGGCCCATGTCCAGCTTTGGACTGTTGTAGGCTGATGATGAGGCCATTTATTATCCTTGGGAAAAAACTGCACTCGCTTGAACGTAGTGGTAACGGTCCCGAATTATGAATGTGTTCTCGTGTTCAAATCAAGGCAGTCGCTTTACTTTGTTTACATTATTTCATCACCACTGCTCTCAAAGTGATGTAAGAAAATGTCTTGAGGAATGTCCTAGAGCCAAAAAATCGTTGTCCTAAGAGATATCAACCGGCACTGGGCCTGCGTGGTGAATTACGACCAGCTCCCTCTTAAGAGAGGAGGCTTGTGTCCCAGCAGTGGGAACAGTAAAGGCTAATAATTTGTGAAATACTTGTATTACTAGGCACCTACACCTCTGGTATACTCTTCGGGGATTACCAGGAGTAATGTTATGTTACTCGTATTTTTACAAAGAAACCAACCAAAAACTTGGTCACGCTTAAAAATCATTAAAAACTCAATAAACATATTGCGAATGTTTACTTAAAGTTTCATAATCACTTTGTTCTTGCTCAAGTGCCTACCCTATTGGGCACTTAAAAAAAATACGATGGCCAATCCTTGGCCAACGTTTTCTTGCTCCTCATAAAAATTAAACACTTTGATTGTACGCACGATGACCAATCAACCCATACAATCCATTATAAGCGGATCTCTCATTGAAAGGGAAATCTGTACAAAGCGAGGCCATGTTTTACTTGAAATGTACAGCTTACTGTGTTGCCGAGTGGACGTGGTACTTTTTGACCTCGCGTGGTTTTTAAGATGTAGCTTTCTCAGTCACCACTCAATATTAAGTAGACAACTTAATATTGAGTGGTGACTTTTACTTTATATCATGTTGTCACAAGTTTTATTGAAATGACAGAAAGACTTTTAAGTATGTCTTAAAGTTAAACTGATTTTCTGAGGCCCTAGCATGAGCGCGCGGTGTAAACTTAACGTAAATATGTCGAAAATACAATTATCCTTTGGTATTTTGACAAAATATTTGCAAGCTGAATCAGTATTATGTTTGGATTTAAATGAATTCTTAAAATTATGAAAATAATTATTATATGTGAAACGAGCATTTTAATTTAAAAATCGACGTATTTAAGTCACCGCGCGCTCGTGTTAGGTCGTCAGATTTAGGGGTATCTAAGTGTTTTATTTTTAGGAAGAAAAAGTACGCCAAAAAGTGATCCTCGTCTGCGCTCGTAAATGCACACAGAACTAACTTCATCACCATTCAATAGATAAACGTCGGCTAGTAGTCATTGTTCTTCCACTAGTATCGCCCCAACTACCAACCCAGTCCTGCAATTCTAGTAGATTCTCCTTTGACCATTGACCAGAGGCGGACGGGGTTGTCGGTACAGTTGGCGCAGTGGCTGAGTGATTACCTATCTGCTGCGCTGCGTGTCGCGAATCAGATTCCCGCACGGAACAAATGTTTATATGGTCTGCAGATAGTTGTTCCGGGTCTAGCTGTTTGTTTATGTAAGTTTATTTTTTTGTAAACGTACCCACGATACAGGAAAAGTTCCTAGTCCAAAACTTTACAGTTCCATTGATTATCTGTTATTCTAATCTTCGACAAATAAATCCATACCCCTTTTTTAGTATGGAAAGTCATCAAATGACCCATTCCGCTCTGGGCGGAGTGGAAGGGCGTGTCAGACTTGTACTGACTAAAACCTATCCTTGTTTCTTCTTAGCCCTTTGTGTTCCAGGGCCGCGGTCTCTCTTTCGTACAGTCCCGCAACCCCGGCAGGAATCAGCCCTTGCGGATCCCTTCCTTGTTGCTGACATCTCTTTGAGGCGCGCGTGGAACACGAACGCGTCGTCGAAACGGCCTGTCGTCATAAGACGGCCGGACGGCGAGCTAGCCCATTACTCACCGTTCACAGGCCCGCGCCTACGGTGGCCGGGAGCCACCACGTGGCCCCCGACGCTCGGGGCATATCCCGCGGCGGCTGGGACGTGAGGTTGTTTCCCTCTCACGTCCCGCAACCCTTACCCCTTCCAGTGCCACTTAAATTTAGAAATTCTTTGGACTTTTTAAGTTCTCTTGCAAGTCTCTTCACCAAAACTAGCTAAATTAGCTTCACTTACCAGCAATGTCCAAGGCCTGTGCTCTCCACACCTGTCCGAAGGCACCTTCTCCTACAATGTTGAAGATTCTCAGTTTGTGACGAGGGAACTCCCATTTGTCAGGTGGCTGGTCATCCTTTGATATCGATGTTTCTTCTGATAACTGTAACGATGATTAATGGTTATTAATTGTTATCATTTTTAAACTAATTTATCATTCGCAAGATGACCCTTCAAAACAAACGGACCCTTTACGAACCCGTCAACCAAGCATTCTGTATATCAAACTAAGAACCTCAACGAAAAAATTATTACTGGTAAATTACTTTTTTTTTATCTGAGGTGAAAAATCACGTTTTACTTTAGAATTCAATGTGACGCACTCAAAACTTTGTGTTGATAAATGCATTGAATAGTATAGGGGTCATGGAGGTTTATAAAGTTATATTAAAAAAAAAAATCTTGTGAAAAAGTTGGAATTTTGTCATCAAAAATGGTATGATCCATAACAAAAAAAAAATGAAATAATGGGTAGAACAAGTGCGTTTCGCCTTCGTTAACGTCTTTTCTTTAACTTTCGCATTTATAATAAAATAATAGAAAGAAATAGGTTGCTTGGTTTGCGTGCGTCGTCTTCAGTACAAATAAAGGTTCTTTCATTATTCTGTTACTTTTTCTTTACACGAATGATATTTTCTAGACTGAAGGTAAAAAACAATGATTTAGACAGCACTAGATATTAATATCGGCAAACACACGTAGCCTATGAAAAAATATTACATTTCTTTATTAAAGTTTAGTTTACCTATGCGTGCCAAAGGTGGATTGAAACATCTGTATGAAAACGTAAGCAATCAAATAACAAAATCTAATAATATTCATGGATTTGAAATATGAAAATGAAATATTTTTTAGAATAAGACAAGGTATTGACAAAGAGTGAAAGATAGGTAAGACGAAGCAAAATGAGTATGCACAGAGCGGGATCATTTGATGATTTCGCATTCGGAAAAAAAAAGGTAGGCTTCTGTAGTTTCTGCCTACCCCCATGGGAAACAAGCGTGAGTTTATGTATGAAATTATGAATGCATAACTATGTGAGATAATGATGTCAATAATAAAGGTGAAAATCTGGAATTAATACCTAACAACCACATTAACGAAATAATTAAGCCACGGGAACTCTCATTAACACTCTAAGAAAAGAACACGAATGAAAATTGTAAGCATTAACAGAGACGTACGGCCTAATCCCCCGGCTGCAAGGTGAAAGCTTATTTTCATCCGGAATACTAATGAATTTATCAGCAAATTGAATGGCAATGAATTTGAAGATAAGAGAAATGATCATGATGAGGGCCAACATCAAGAATAGGAGAGCCGGGTTGATTGAATGGATCAGTAGGAAGTTGATGATGAAAATGAAGGATATACAATCTTAAACTGACCTGCAAGTGACCATTATCCCAGGACTCGTATCGATTGGAGTATGCCCGTGGGTGATCCCACATATTGAGAGAAGCATCTTGAAGGACTATCCCACTTGAGTCTTTACTCTGTGGACAATGGGAATCTCATGAATAAGTTTTATGAATGGATTAAAAAATAGAAAGAATTGAAATGATTAGTATTTGCTTATTGAGATTGTTTACTTGAATAAGGGTTGTGGGTGGAAGTCGAGACTCTTGAACTCATTCTTATTCGTCTTCAAATCAATAACTGACAAAATGAAAGGTCATTCCTTTGAAAGTATTTGACGCAATTCGGATGATGATGAATTACCTATACGGACCTAGGAAGGTAGGAAATTTTAGAACATGTGACGATGTTGGAACCAGTGTGATCCAAGTGTCATTTTTACCAATACTGAGGTTATGACACAATGGCATAGAAAAATCATAATTCTTCCATGCTACACTTATCTAAGTGCTCTTCAGGGCTTTCTTCCTTGAGGGATCACAACATGTCACTCTAGAATTGGTGCGGTCTCTAAAGTGAAGACCATGTCACACTGATCTAAGTACTGAGGTGCATCTACATACTGTTGTGCCCTAGATCAGTCTGGTTCCAACGTCGTCATGTAAACTTTTTTTTACCCAACTACGGCAAAAAGGAGGGATATAAAAACAAATACTTCTGCCTAGTCAATTAGATAATTTCCATTGGAATAGTCATAATAAAAATAAAAGTGTTTTGATGGTCAAATTATGTCACATTAACGAATATTAGTCGAGGACTGAGTTTTTAAAAATAAATACAATGTTATTATTATTGTATCCGAGAGCATAATAATATGATCAACTGGCTTTCCAATGACATTTAACTTTAAATCCACACAAAATTATCGATGGCCAATTTTAAATAACCTTCAGCGCTTATCCAAAATTCCAATAATTTTGTTAACGTAACACGAGAATTTAATGGCATCAAAATGCCACATCGTGTACATGGAAATTATAAGCCACATAATATGGATTCATATTTCCATATAGGCAATTATATTCGTGTGAGTTTTTAACGAAGTCGTTAATTGAATGGTCCTTCTACTCCAATCTACATTGTTCTGTGAGCGCAACTTAATTTATCAAATTAATCATACATTAAAATATGTCTGCACACTAAAAGCATTTTCATTTAGATTAACTAGTACAGTTAACGAGTTAAAATTGCAGTCGCTTCACAAATTGAACTTGACTTTTCCAAATTGACATCGCCATCAAAGGTTATGAAACTACATATTTTAAGAATTGCTTCATTCCTTACCATATCATCTTTCTTGCTGTCCTTCTTCTGAGCATTGTTCTTCTTGCACACGAAAAGTATGACAACTGCGACTATGAGTACCAGGGCACCAATAGCAACAAGAGGCACCACAGTCAGAGGCATTTCATTGTTGGTTGGATTCTTATTAGGCGCTTCAGTGCTGGTTGTTCCATCATCATTTTGGATAATACTCTCTCCACCAAGTGGCGTATCATCGGGAGGATTCGGAGGACTTAAAGTAGTGAGTGTTGTGGTTGCTTCAGGTACTGTTACGTAAATATTGGTTGCTTTGGTAGTGCTTTGCGTGGTCCTAGGAAACTTTGGTTGTAAAGGTATGTTTGGGTAGGCGGGGAAGTTCAGGGTTGGCGGGTGGGGTAGCTTCGGTCTTTGACCGGACTTGTCGGAGACTGACGCGTAGACCTCGGTCTTCTGTGGTATGGAGCCGTCGTTTGCTGTTACCCATAGCGAGTAGGAGCGGTTTTCCTGGAACGTGATAAAATGCTGGTTAGATCATTTAATGTTTGAAACGAAAATGAATTAGAAAGCTACCTGTGGGCCAAAACAATGTGACGATTTATCAGGGATACAGGGTGTAAACAGACCCTTTACGTAGCCGTCAACCAAGCATGCTGTACAACAAACTAAATAAAAGACTTTTTATCTGGGTTGAAAGAAAAATTACGTTTTACGGTAGGACTCAATGTAGCGCACTCAAAACAATGTGCTTATGGATGGATTGAATAGTAAACTTACATTAAAAACACGTATTTAAAAAAAAACTTGTGTAAAAGATGGAACTTTGACCCCCCATATCTCTGTAACTAAAAGATTCCCAGACATGGTCCAGAACATAAAAAATATCGCAATGATGGGGACAACAGGTGCCTTTCGGCTTCGTTAAGAGTCTTGTTACACCCTTTATGCTACCAAAAATTATGTAAACCTTGTTGGAAATCGTTATTTAACTACTAAACACATTTATTACCAACGGCAAGCTAAAATGAATGTGGTAGTCAAATAATCTGTTCATAAATACGGTAGCAATTAGTTGCCGTATTGCAAGACTTAAGAAAATAAGAAAACTTATATACTACGTAGAAGTTATTTCATGCATTGAATAAGTTATACCAGAGCGAAGATTTTATACATAACTTAGAACTTGTTGAACGAAGCAAATACTGCTTTTATTTAATTTTCAACTTCTTGAGAATTCTTGAGAGTGAGTTATCTTGCAAATTATGCTACATGGAAAAGCATGTGTGTTTAATAAGTTCTTGATAATAAAACCTATACATAGAAAACATTACGTCTGTAATCCTCGAAGGGTTAGGCAGAGGTGTACCTAATAGTACTCCCATATTTCGCCAGTTATGTTTAAGTGCCATTAATAGGGGGCGAGCAGAGCCATCAAATGGGCACAATTCCAGACTTGGCAGAAGTGGCTGCTACTGAGAAACTCCTGATGGCAAAACCCAATGATACTGGCGGACCTGGGAATCAAACCCAGCAGTCGCGATTCCGACCAATAGACCAATGAGGCAGTCATATTATGTTCTGCAATTTTTGATAAACACTTTAACAAGCGTATTTAACAAATATTCTGAAATCAATCAATACAATAGACAGCAATTATTTTCCTTCTAGATATTCTCGGTATCAAACAGAACTTATAGATGCTCTGAAAAGATTTTCATTTTAAGGCGCTTAGAATTTAAGAATTTCCCAAAATAACATCAAAATACATTTTGAAGAAAAAGAGAAACTAGATCGTTTAACTTTATACAGTGCTTAAGTTTTAATATTACGAGTACTCAAATGTTGTAATTTCAAACTATCTATAAAAATAAATAAAATGGAAGTATCTGTTTGTAAAATCAAAGTAACAGCTTTTTACAGAATGCGTGTGAAAGTATATTACGGTACTTGTAACAAAAAGAAAACAATTTATTTTTTATTTTTGTCTGTCTGTCGGTCGGTCTGTTTGTCAGTCTGTTTTTTCCGGTTAATCTCCAAAACGGCTGGACCGACTTTTACTGGCAGATAGCTGATGTTATAAGGAGTAACTTAGGCTACTTTTATTTTAGAAATAGGATTAGAGTTCCAGGTGACCTTGAAATTGTAAACTAAATCGTGATTTAAAACGGGAAGTATTATTTTTATAATAATTTCACGAAGGTAGCGGGACACAGCTAGTCTATAAATAAATACTACGACTATTACTATAAAGCTAATCCAATTTATGAAAATTAAATTGAATTTTGACGTCTCCTAAAACCGATTAACTGAAATGATTAAATCCTTTAAATCAATTAATTAACTGTTGTTAATGGATTCAATTATTGTTTGACACTCGAAATAGAAACTTAAAAACCAATAACTGATGGATTGATAGAATAAGTTGATTGATTTAATTTGTAATTTTAATAACGAATGAAAGTTAATAGTTTTACTTCAAGATGAATTGAAGTTTCTGAACGTTTATTGTTGAGTTAATAACTGTTTAATTGGTTAATTAGTATTCATGATCTAATTAAGATTCTTTGTTGTGCATGCAAGAAGATAATTAGCTTAATGCGTCATTTGCTAGAGTTTTATTAGAAAATCAATCCTCTATTCGTCGATTAGCTTTTTGCCGCGGTTCTGCCTGCAAACCTGCATGGAGGGCGAAGACTATCCCATGGAAATTATCGGGATAAAAATTATCATCAATCCTAAGCCAGGTTATGTTATATCGGTATGCGAAATGTACAATTCTGATCAACGGCAGTAAAGAACGCGTGTAAAAGGACTGAGAGACAGACCCAGTTTCTTTATAAATTAGAATGGGTATAGCAGGGATCTGCTGAATGCGAGTCGCACGGGTCCGGTCAATGTGGCGACACTTGGGGGAGGCCTATGTCCAGCAGTGGACGTCTTTCGGCTTAAATAATGATGATGGTTATGGGTATAGAAACAGTCGCTCCATGTATTCAGCTGCATCTGGTTAGACTGGAAGCCGATCCCTACATAGTAGAGAAAAGGCTAGGCATATAATAATGATGGGTTTATGTTAAATTAGTGATGTAAGCTGGTATATAAAAAATGTTGTTTGAATTTATTTGCTGTATTCAGCTATCCGTTTAGATTCGTTTGAATGTTGATTAAACCTGCTTATTGCTATTGATACTGCTAAAATCAATCAACTACCAATTAACTTTTTTATAATGTGAAAGTAATTCATATCGATAAATTAAAACATAAAATAACTACCTATTTATTTCGTTTATGAGATGTTAAACAAAATATAACATCACTCTTCTGTTCCTCAAAGGGTAAGGCAGAGCCTTAGCCTTGTTTAATTAAGTCACATTTGTCCCAATTGACATTTAATACAAATTTTTAGATATCACATTCATAATACATATAGTAAAACCCAAGAAAAATCGGTTTTATCATGGAACCGAAACCCGGTTCCGCATGCCATAATTATAATCATATCATTTCATTGAGTTTTACAGTTTATAGTAAAACCCATTTTTTTGTATTGTATTGTATGTCACTATTGTGAATGCTGCGTATTCCTGTACTGGGCATACATACCAGTACTTTCATTGTTTCATTTCATTTCATTTAATCAATAACAATTACATTGAGTCTGAATGTTACATTAAAATAAATAGTTAAGTAGCATGACCACCGTAGACAAGGATTTCTTTGACGGAAGAATCGACAAAATGACAGATTGTGTCGACACAATGACAGATTTCTATGCACAATTTAATTTTTATTATTATTATTATTATAAATTAAACAACCCGACGCAAAACTGATTTCAAGCTACTACTGACAAATTCCTTTTAAAAACAGCCAATACCACTTTGCTGGGTACTGAAAAACAGAAACCGAAAATTCCGCTTGAACACTAGCGAGAGATAAAACATTTATTTATCATCTGCCTAGCCTTTTCCCAATTACGTTGGGGTCAGCTTTCAGTCTAACCGGATGCAGCTGATTACCAGTATTTAAAATAGAGTGACTGCCTACCTAATCTCCACAACCCAGTTAGTACTGCGCAATACGATATCCCATGGTAAGACTGGTAGGCAGACTTTCGGGCCACTAACTGTAACGACTGTCAAAGATCTACAAATGACAGCCGGGACCAACGGCTGAAGGTACTTTCCGAGGCATGGAGGGAACTCGGTATATAATAGGCGGTGACCCATCCACGGACCAACTCAGGCAAGCTAGATTAACCTGAAGATCGAGCCGAGTGGCTGTTATTATTTAGCCACGAGCTTCTCACACAAAACATTTCATATCTCACATAAAACATTTATTCATAGGTATAAAATATTTATCTTCTTCTATAACAGATGTTACAGACATAAAAGCTGCCGCGATAATTCCCACAGCATCAATATTGATTGATCTGACCTCCAAGACTGAGGTATACTTAAATTGCCACTTAAGTGATTAAAATAACGACCCGTTCAAAATCGGAACCCAAAATGAGAGGTATTTCGTTTTGCATGCGAAGTTTTTATTGTGTCTGATGGTTTTCTTTTTATTTGAAGAGAAGTGTTTGCTTTCATGGTTTTAATAAACTATGAGAATACTCATACAGGGTGTAAGAAGACCCTTAACAAAGCCGAAAAGCACTTGTCTTCCCTGTCTTTTCGATCATTTTTTTGTTCTAGACCATACCTGGGAGCCTTCTAGTTACGGAGATATTGGGGGTCAAAATTCCAATTTTTTCACAAGTTTTTTTTTTAAATGCACGTTTTTAATAAACTTTACTTTAAATATCCCCACGACCCCCCTACTATTCTATGCATCCATCAACAGCATGTTTTGATTGCGTTACATTGAGTCCTACCGGAAAAGGTGTATTTTTACCCCAAAAAAAAAAGTAGTTTCCCTGCA
This sequence comes from Noctua fimbriata, assembly GCA_905163415.1. NCBI lineage: Eukaryota > Metazoa > Arthropoda > Insecta > Lepidoptera > Noctuidae > Noctua > Noctua fimbriata. The sequence continues at coordinate 15,737,475 of LR990927.1, read as the reverse complement.
ATAATTTTGGGGTAAAGTTACTTAGTGTGATGTACAGAATGCTTGGTTGACGACTTCGTGAAGTACACCCTGTATGTAAGTGTGGCTTGTGTACCTTACATTATGCGTAATCATTGAAATAATCTATTTAATCTGACCGTTTACTTATTATTGTTAGCTAATTAGAACTGGTTAAACAATTATTATACCCACAGCTACTTAACATCCCCAGTGACATAGAAATTGCGAATCAAAATTAGCAGCATCATATTTTTTTTTAACGTAACTCGACAAAACAGAATGCTTGTTTTTAATTTTTTCGCGATTACACGGACCAATAGTACAACTTGCCTCGTCCAAGTTAATATATCTGGTCATACACGCTCGCCGATTGCGAGTTCTATGCACCTGAGATTTCTGGAGATCCTCACCAATAAGGACTTAATTAAATAGGCAAAAGGAGTATGTAAGGACCTTAGCAGGTGGCGCTGTTGCTTCTGCCTACGCCCATGGGAAAAAGGCGGGGGGTATATGTATGTTTGTATAGTACAACTTGTACATAGTAATAGATTTAATATATAAGTACCTAATTTAATATTTTGAAACTTAAAAGAGGTACTTTATGTACACATAACATGCTTTACATAATATAATTATTAATAGCTGTAAAAGAATTTTCATTTGTTAATTTTCAGTTATATCTGTTTTTTTTTTTGGATCTCAAGTTATTTGTCAATCTCAATTATTTTGCCAGCAATCGACTTCACATTAGTGAATGATAAATAAATAATATTTATTCAGTTAATACATCTTAAAAGACACATTTTTCAATTGCTTTCAAATTTATTGAAATAGAAGTGATTTGTTGCTTGTCATGGCCTTAGGATTAAATTTATCGTTTATCGAATTAATGCTATTTTAAGTGAAACAGTTATTTTTTTACTCCACCAGCCATCGCTTCGCCAACTAGCAATAGTTGCAATTCGTTTCAATGCTTCGTTGAAAACTTAAAGTCTTAATGACCTTTTATACTAACAAAACTTTTTTAATGTTTCAAAACTATTCATAAAAGATAAAAAAAATATCTTTCATGAATATTTTTGAAACATTTTATCATAAATTGTGCACTAATTGGGCCTGTATTTGAGTAATTTCCAATCAATCAAAATGCCTGTAATTTCAGCTGTGGCTCGAATGTCTTTTACTGTAGCGTCAGCTTGTATCTTTGCAAAGATAAAACGGAGAAAATATCAGTAGGTATCACACTATAAGCAAAGTACTATTTCAACTAGGAATAGGACCTGTTAACTTTTTACAATTACAGATTTTGAATAAATATAAAAAAAACGGGCCAAGTGCGAGTTGGAATCGCGCACCCAGGGTTCCGTATAAACTTGTAGGTATTTTTTTAATGAATTTCATATTTACGGTTTCCGTTTTTCCTTTACATGTGCTGTAGGATCAGGCTTCTTGCCAAATTTCATGATTCTAGGTCAACGGGAAGCACCTTATAGGTTTTGATTGCGACATAAACGGTCATATCAATCAGCTGTTGCATACATTTAGACCGTATAGGAAAAAACAGTTTTTCTTTAATAAAAATATTCTATATGGTGAGGCTCAGAATGATGTACTGAACGTAGGTAACCGTTTTTGCGTCGGTGTTCCTTCTACCTTGTATAAAATCCCGGAATGATTTTTAAGTTCCGAAACGACAACTGTTAAATTAGAGGGAGGTAATAACCCTAAAATTTTATATAACCGTGTTTAATTTCGCAAAAAAAGACCAAGTTGCTTTACTAGTTATTTTTATACTATATCAGTACTAACTATAAGCACTCACTGAACCGTACATCAGTGCCGAGTGGCCGTGGCCAGCATCCGACAGCTAGATTAATGGTGCTAAAGTTATAGGGCAAAAATGTCTCTTGAATTGGATGAGTTAAATAGGGTTTTGTGTGGCCATTTTTATTCAATTAAAGGCAATATCTGAAAAGCAAAATTAAAAGCTTATCGCTTTTAATTAATAAACGTAATTTGTAGATAGTGTAAAATGACCGTGTAACCGTTCAATAGATTTTGATATGGTCTTAACAGTCATTTAGACATTTTATGCTAATATGCTGGAACACAGACCAAGAGGTCTCAGAGGGTCAGAGAGGACTCTATGAGAGGTAATGACATATTAATCTACCACGCGGGCCCAGAGCGGGTTGGTATGGTATGTCTTCGATATTTTGGTTCTAGGACATGCCGGTTTCTTCACGGTACTTTCCTCCGCCGTTTTGAGAGATGTGGTGATGAAATAATGTATAATAATATTTTTTAAATTTATACAATGTAAAAAGCGCCTGTCTGAGTTGGAACCCACTATCTATCACTAGAAAGTCGAGGCCGTTACCACTGGGCCAACACTGTTCTATAATATTTAAAACTTCTAAAATTATATTATAAAATTATTATTTTAATATAATATAATTATTATCACAATGTGATAATCCACCAATATTAATTGGAAGCTTTAAGCTTTGTTTTTCGACACGGACGAAGTCACAAGTAAAATAAAACTAGTAAAATATGTTTACAAATTAATAATTGCAAAACTTCGCTTTGTTCGAATTACCTATTTGAAAATTAATAGTTTTAAGTCTTATCATATTTCAATTTTAGAAGTAGTTGTAGAGTTAACTAGTTTCTAATTCGCTATCATGAAAATTCAGTAATTGAATAATCTATTGCGTGAAACTAAGTTTTTAATTTTGTTTGTTAGCATGCAATAAGAGAGAAGTTAAAGGTCACATAATTAAATCTAATAACTCTGAAAAAAAAACCTGATTAATTCATTAAATCAAATCAAAATATCATAACACTAATTTTTCCCACGGCTTCATTTTAAATATAGCCGACGACTCTTGGGAATAATTTAGTTTCCTATTATTAAACTTGATACTGGGTTCCAAAACTCAAATTGCTGATTTAGGTCACACTGCTGCCAAGCTCAAATGGAACTGGGCTGGCCACATCTGTCGCATGCCGGAGGAGCTATGAGCTAAAGTAACCACACAATGGATCCCAAACAGCAGCAAACGGCAACGCGGCAGGCCCCAAAGGAGATAGCGGGACGAACTCGACTCTTTTCACAAGGATTGGCGCTTAACAGCACTGGATAGAGATAAGTGGAAGAAGGGAAGGGAGGCCTTTGCCCTGCATTGGGACACAAATGATAATAATTATTGAAAGAAATTTCGAAATCGGATCAGTAGTTCCGAAAATTATCCCCTAAACACAAACTTTCAAACAGATACTGATACTGCTAGCCTGCGTCATCCCACTGCTGGGCAAAGGCCTCTCTCCTTGACTTCCAAATTTTTCGATCCAGGGGCATTGTGGACCACTGGTCGCTAGTTCTGTCCAGCTCGTCCCGCCATCTCGAGGTCTAACGCGTCGCCGTCTGGCTGTGTCAGGGCTCCACATCGTGGCCCATTTGGCCCACAACTCGTCAGGAATGCGGCAGACATGGCCAGCCCAGTCTCACTTTAGCTTAGCGGCTTTTTGAGCAACGTCAGATTATAGTTTTAATTTCTATAAACAGCTTTCAACACCCGCATTCACTATCCAACTTAGTTATTTTGCTCTGAGTAGCACCAAGTTGTAATTTAAATGTAATTACGATAATATCGCAAACCTGTCAATACTTCTCGATTGTGATCTTTGAACTCATCACGTCACTACTGCACGTCTTTACAACGTGCCGACCGTCTTTTGTTTATAACTACGGGTGATCTTTACTGCTGAGTGAAAAAAATATAGTTAACTAAGCGACCCACTCCAGCTTCGTATGGGGCTCCATCTTTCGGAACTAAACCTATCCTATCTTACAAGCTGGAACCAACCATACTCATTCATAAAATTTCATTGAAATCAGATAGGTGGTTTCGAAGATTAACGGTACTCTATGGAAGCTGTGTTACTGTTATGGTGCTTAACACATTGAACGCCGTGGTTCAATGTTTGTGTGGGTCACCGGTGACCACCACTATACTTTCCATATGGGCTGACGCCGATTCACGATTTCGACAAATTTTACACATTATATTGTATTGGCTTATACGGTTCAAAGTTTTCAAAAACACCATTCTAAATAATTATTTCTTAATCCATTGTTTTCTATCTAAGTTATAAAAACTCATCTTGTCATAAACTTTCTATCGGATAGTTAGTAAATCTTTATCTACCATTTTCTCACTGATATGTGAAATAAACTGTTTATATTCATTTCTAGTAAAATTCTACACTCAATTCCAATGATACCGCTAAAAGTTTTTTTTTTTTACAGTAATAAATTGCATTTCATAATAAAAAGCAGAAGAAGCACAACATCGTGAGAAGTGGGAGGAATGGGGGGAGGCCTTTGCTCAGGAGTGGAACAAAACGGGCTAATAAAAAATAAAAAAATAACATTTTTGGTACACAAACTTTTCTAGAAAAGTTCTATTCAACCAAAGGGACAACATTAGTAATTAACGTTATGTTTTAACAAAAACATTAAAAAGATATAAATAGAAATCTCACCTTATCAACAAGCGTATCATTCACAGTAACCACTCCAGTATGAGGATCAATCCTGAACGGCGCTGGAGGTCCATAGGTCTCCAGCCCGAAGGTAACCCTGTCACTGCCGGTATTCTCCCGGTAGACCTTCGTCACGAAGGAGCCGATGGGCTCCGTCGGCATGACGTACCAGTTCCTTTCGACGTGCATGATCGTTGGGAGTTTGAAGCCCGGAGGCGCTTGTGATGATGCTGTAACAAGAGAAGGATTATGTTAAAGAGTAGTAAAAAAAACTCCTCAAAAATTCTCAACTCCTACCTAAATTGAGACAGCCTCAGTAAGTTACAACAGCACTTGGGTCGAAGCTGTCTGGCTCTTCCATTAAGTGGTAGCTTAACAATGATGAGGCTTATAAATAAACTAGCTGTGCTCCACGGTTTCACCCGCCGTTTCTGACTTGTTTTTTTTTTGCTCGGCTCCTATTGGTCGTAACGTAGCATCTATAGCCTTCCTCGACAAATGGACTATCCAACACTAAACGATTTTTTTAATTCGAACCAGTAGTTCCTGAGATTAGCGCGTTCAATTAAACAAACAAACTCTTCAGATTTATAATATTATAGTATAGATAGAGAATTTGAAGAAGAATAAAACATTGATTTAACAACTTTCGAAAAGCTGCTACAAGCTGATGATGATATCACGGAAGACCGCTAAAGTGTAAAATGTACGTATAATTCGAGGCGTAGATATTTAGAATAGATCAAGTGACATAATATAAGTGTATCAGGTATTCAGAAACAAAGCTTTTGAATATTTAAACCATCTACTGACACGAGCTTTAACTATTAAAAATCTTAGATTCACCGCTGGATCTAGAAGCCCTTCTGTAATGAATGTAATGGATAGTCATCTATTTCATTCGTTACTTTACCCATCCGCGAACCGACCTAGGCAAGCGCGGCTTTACCGGAAGATCAACCCGGGTGGCTGTTATCATTTAGCCACGAGTTCCTTCATTTATAGTAATACATAATACTATTTTATTTTCAATTTTAAAGATAAGGTTAGCCTGACCTTTAAGATTTTAGAACTTTACTCCTAGAGGAGGCGGTAATTGGTCCCCTGTAGTAACAATAATTACGCAACGCTTTATAGGGCAGTTGACAAAAGGCATTGGCGTCTATTAATAAATTAATGACGTTAATTATGTGTCAATCCCAGCCTAAAAGCAAATCCATCACGTAACTAATGAGATTAATCTCGATAATGAATTTTGATTTTGTCATTTAATATCGACGCCCCATCGGCTTGAGCCGGTTAGAAAGAATATAAGCGAAAATAACTACATTCGCCTCGTTTCGGTTCAGACTACACGTACACACGGCGGCTCATCAAGCTATACATATCCAGTATAGCCTGACCTCGCATTGAATGAGCTGCAGGTATAATGAGAGATCAGCTTAAATTGGTTTTGCCTAGCTTGATTGGTCGTCGTGTGTACTCGACACCATCATCTTTCTGCCCATTCTATTTGGGGTCGGCATTACACGTTTTCTCTTTCTTATCAGACGTTACGGCATCATTTACTCCTTTCTCTTTCATATTATTCCTCACACAATTCATCCATCTATTGTTTGGCCTTCTCCCTCTCCATCCATCAATACTCATATCCATTACTCTTTAGTCAAATGCGTCTCATCCCACTACACGTACTCGAAACTGAAACGAATTAAATGCGACTAGGGCGGTGAAACGTGATCGGTTCAAGCTGATTCTTCGTCGATAAGTGTGGTCACTGAAACCTCACACATGATGCTACGTTATGGTGACTATACTTAAATGCCTTATGTAAAATGTTTTATTTTATGTAAAATGAAATGTGTATGGTGTACATATACTAAAGAATATTTTATCTAAAAAATACGATTATAAGTAAATGATTCATTAATTTAATGACCCGTAATTTGACAAAATGTACAAAAATTCTGAAAATGTTCAAACGTTATTAGTGACGATAAAAGCAACATTAATGAAAGCTATTGTAATTCCAAATAGAATTTTGTCGTTACACCATAATTATACCTAAGCCATAAATAATACAGCGTATACCAGAATGGTGTGGTCATATTTCAGGGTATGATTTAGACCATCAAACTGCATAACTATCTCCATGGGACCAACATCGAAATCGCGAAAAAAAAACATTTATAGACGGACCACTTTAATGAGACCTCGCGAAGGTATCAATTTAAATGGAATATTCCGAGGTTTGATCACGTATTGGTTCAATTATTATCTTAATACCTACGTGTATTATGGTTATTTTGAAGCAAATAACCTGTGGGATATTGTTAGGACTTTGTGGACGCTTAATGTTCCTTTTATGGGGCAAGGCGGAGGACTCATTAAAGCGGTAGGTCTATAGTAGGTAACTCTAGTGCTAATTGGCTGAACCGAAACCTTGACAAAAATGCACCCGTCAAATCTTGAACTTCGCCAGAAATAGACCTTCGGTCGGACACTAGTTGCCAGTCAGCAACGTTATCATTATATCACGATTTAAAAATTCATTATTCATTTTTTCTGCTCTATACAACATTATTTTTAGTATATGCGAAACCTTAATTTAGTTTGTTCAGAATAAGTAACTGAATTGATTCCAATAATTTTTTAACAATGTTATATTTTGTCCCAAAAATATTTACAAAAAGTTACAAGTTGTACACCGAGCGACATTAAGTACCGATAGCAATAATTAAGCTACCTACTGCCAAATTATTATTATCAATGAGCTCAAGACGAAGACGCTGGGGGCGCGCACGCGGGTGACCACGTTTTTGCGCGGACAACCAGGTAACAGAACAAGCTTATAACTTTGTGATTGATGATACAGTTTTGAAATTTTGTATATAGATTTTTTACAAAAAAATACTAGAGACGTGTTTCAGGTTTCGCATATACTAAAACTAATGTTGTATAGCTAAAGGGCCTCAATTTTAGTTAAATCAAACATCAGTAGTTATGACACATTATAAAGCAGTAGACTTAAAAATACATTACGCAATAAAGCATCCCACACTGCAGTATATAGCAATAGTATTTTTTGTGTGGGGTACAAATTTATAATAAGCGCTACCCATAGACATTAAGAACATTTATTTAACTAGTATTTTTAAAAGAAAGTTAAAAGGATTCCTCGAAGAAAAGTAATTATTTAACATTAAAATGATTGTAATACTTAATATAATGAGATATAAATTATAAGAATAGTATGATATAATATAAAATGTATGAATAATGTTAATTAATATAATATAATGTAAACTGTATAACTGTAATAATACATATATTAAGTAAGTAGGTATATTTTTTAAAACCATTTAAATTACAATGCCTTAATAGGTAACTAAGTTCTAAGAACCTACCTATTTTTAACATCTTCCAAATACTGTAGACTTATTTCGCAATAAAGGATTTGAATTTGAGTTTTGAACCCGTTCAGCAATCCTGGTTGTGACAACTAGAATAACAAGATTTTTTGATAGACTATATTCCAATCACACAATTATCCTTATGTAACGTTATGTTAATGAAGTGACGTGAGGGGGAACGCCGGGTGGGGACGCATATACATACCTACCGCATACTACGCTACGCTACGCATACTACGCACTTGACCTTTTTAGGGAAAGGTCAGGTGCGTAGTACTCGCAACCGGCGTGCGTGAATGGCCAGATATATGAACGTGGACGAGGCAAATGGAGAATGTAAGGATCGTAGCATGTGGCGTTCTGTGGTGTTTGCCTACCCCCATGGTTTATGTATGTATGTTATGCCAACTGAATTTATTTTTAGTGAATTCATGACGTATGAAATAACATAGTCTTAATAAGACATACCTACATAAGTAATGCATTTCTCCTTTTACTTCAGCAAGCTTAAGCTTTAAGATATACCCTCCTCAAAAATAGAGCACGTCATATATCTTGCCTCTTGAGATCTGTAATGGAATAAACTGAGAGAAGACGTTTTCCAAGAAGCCTTTAACCCTATTACGACTTGCATTCAGAGGGGAGATTAGAAATGGCTGAATCCTATCTACAGCTACCTATTTTATGACATAATCCTTTTACTAACTAGCACAGTGTTGGATTTGTAATTTTAGACCCTAAGCAATAGGTTGAATTTCCAAAAGTTCGCGTTTATCGGGCTAGATATTTAGGTATTGTGTAATACATTACTTTTTTCTTTTGGTAGACGAAGCCCACGCCGTGATCTTGTATAAATTTTATTAATTTACTTGGGTAGTTGAATAAGATTCTATAATACGTATTTTGTCTTCAGCTATTTTTATGATCTAATATCTTATAGTCAAAATGTGAAAGGAACACATGCCAAGAATTTGTGAGGAATGTTACAACTAAAAAGGTTAAATTAAAAAAAATGTTTGCAAAAAAAAAAAGTGTAATACTAAGAAGTCGTTTGTTTTTTTTTATGTTCGTACAGTCCGTCCAAATTTTTTTTGGAAGATATCTCTATCAGAGATAAGACCGCAATTGTAAACATAGAATGAACAGTATAGTAAAACAGTGGCAATAAAGTATATTCTATTCTTTTTAACTTAGCAACTGTGCTTCACTACATAGTATAAAACAAAGTCGCTTTCTCTGTCCCTATGTCCTTTTGTATGCTTAAATCTTTGAAACTACGCAACGGATTTTGATGCGGTTTTTTTAATAGATAGAGTGATTCAAGAGGAAGGTTTATATGTATATATTGCACCCGTGCGAAGCCGGGGCGGGTCGCTAGTGTAATAATAAGCTAAAAATCTGTTTTGTCGTCGCTGAAATCTTGAATCATGACATGCATAGCTATTCACAAACGCTTCGATTCGGAAAGTCGTATGTCTATCTCGCTCACTTTTGAAATAGCAAAGGATAGAGATACGACTTGTCGAATCGAAATCGAATCGAAGCGTTTGTGAAGTTATTCATTATGCTGAAGAAAATATATATAGTTGGTAAGCTTAGCCAGTTTGAGTCAGGCAACGTCACATAAATGTTTAATGTCGCAGCGTCACATACGTATAACAGTTTTGTATGAAGACAGTTGGTGTCGGTTTCGGTTTCGGGTTTCGGTTTTGTTTCATATGAAGACGGTTTTAATAAAATCTTTAGTCGAGGGTTGAGTAACCTCGCCATTCCTCATGAAATGCTGGATGCAAGTTGCCGTATGGGTGAGCTAAACGTGAACGTTTTTTTACGCGTTAAGCGAAACTTTGATTCGTTTCATATTATGTTTCTCCCAGCTGAAACAACTTATAGAATTCAGACTTCATCTAAAAATTCCTTCTAAACATTTCAGATACTTAAATGCACATCAAAGAAAAGTCACATACAACAAAGCAATTAAATCCAGCCAATGCACATTGTTCTTTAATGCAATGTAGCGCAAAGTCAAAGTTGCAGCACAAAGTTCGATACAAAATAGTTGTTAACTTAGAATCTTTAACCTCAGGAGAACCATTCTTGGAACTCGAGTTCGTTTCTTCTATTTTCTTGACTGTAATTGAAGAGTTCTTGGAAGTTTCGCTTTTCAAAGAAAGACAATTTCGTGTTCTTCCGAGGGTTAAAGCTGGGTTTTTGGTTCAGCAAAGTAATTCTTTTGTACGAATACTTACTGTCTAAGTATACCTTGGACATCACTGATATTGGTGAAGTGAAACTGGATCGTTGGTCTTAGTAGTCGCAATCGCGAATGCTGAGCGAGAGGAGAGGTCCTGGGTTCGATTCCCGGTTTGGGAAAATTGTTACTGGATTTTCCATCAGGAATTTTTTCAGTAGCGGTCACGGAGAGTGTATTTGTGCCCGGTTGATGGCAAAAGGCTTGACCCGTATAACATGGGAGTTAAACATAACTGGTGAAATTTGGGTGTACTATTAGGTATAACCTCTGCCTAACCCTTCGCGGATTACAGGCGTAATGTCATGTTAGCGTTGTTGGCGTGTTGTCTTATAATTTACTAACTTCCGCCCGCGTATTTTTTTTAATTAACACAATATAATTATAAATTATAGACTAGGTATCTGCTATTCTGATGTATAAATTACAAAAAAGCCTAAGGTTACTAACCGTACAAAAAAAATTGTTTCAAACTAAAAAACTAAACATAATAACTCAACATCTTGGGCAACAGCATGAGCCTATTAAAACTGCTTTACCTTTCAAAATTTTAAAACAACTCAAATAATTCCTTTTCTACCAGTATACTCTCTGAACAAGCTGTCAAATACTACTCTATCCTACCAATTGTGAAAATGAACCAAAGTTCAATTTATTATTCAATTAACGGAGAACTGCTAAAGTCTTGGCCAATACACATTTATTATTGACTTGGAGAGAGTAAGAGGAGACATTACGTAAGTCCATTAGCTAAATGCCAGCTAGACAGTTTCTAGGTCTGGTTTAATTTATCATCTTTATCTGCCTAGCCTTTTCCCAACTATGTTAGGGTCGGCTTCCAGTCTAACCGGATGCAGCTGATTACCAGTATTTTACATAGAGCGACTGTCTACCTGACCTCCACAACACAATTATTATTAGTACTGCTAAGACTAGTTGTCAGTATTTCGGGCCACTGTCTACCTGTAACGACTGACTGACTTAACGTGCTTTCCGAGGCACGGAGGCCACCCGGGGTGTCAAATGGGCGGTAATCCATCCACGGACCAACCTAGGCAAGCGCAGCCTTAACCCGAAGATCGACCCGAGTGGCTGTTATTATTTAGCCACGAGCTCTTTCGTTTAATTTATACTTATTAGAACAAAGTCAGAGCTGGGGAAGGATTCTTAAGACCCTAAGTTGCGTTGTCTCTTCTGATTTCTTGGTCGTTTTTCCTTGTTTTCTTTATGTAAAATCTCTATGTAGACAGACTCGTGATCGTATTTTGTTTTTATAAGCAAACATAAATAAAGTGCCGTAAATTCTCTTTGCAAATATCTAGACTGGAAAATATGGTTTTGCTTCCAGGTATTAAACACATTCTATATCTTTTACATTATAAATATTTTTGTTATTGCCGTTTTCAACATCGTAAAAAGGTTCTGTCTTCAAACCGTCCACGCTTCACAGATTCTGTTCTATCTTGTGCTTTAAATACAAATAACGAGAATTTAATTTAACTGTCTCAGGTACGCTATCGGGTCTCTTGAAATACAACTTAGCCTGAAACTAAAAATCCCAAGAGAAACTTGGAGTTTAAAAATGGAGTGAACGACAGTTCAAGTTCCAAAGTTTTTAAAACTTTTGCAGGCCGTATCTACTGCTGAAACGAGAATAAAAAGGGGATAGACGTGAAGTTTTCTCTTAAAATATTTGCTTGGAGATCAACTAAAGTCTTTTTAAAGACTGTGAAAACGTTTTCATCATCATCATCATTCTCCTGTCCTTAATCCAATTTATTTGGGGTCGGTGCAGCATGTCTTCTTTTACCATACTTATCTATTATTCGTCATCTCAGCAGTCACCTCATTTCTAGCCATATCATCGTTCACACAGTCCGTCCATTGTTTCTTTGGCCTGAAACTGTGAAGGGATAAAACCCTCGTTAATACTGCCTTGTTGGCCATAGTGGTCAGGCCAAATAAACCAAAGTCGGTCAACAGCTCCTTGGGTTGACGATATTGTTAAAATCGCGGGAAATACCTGGATGACGGACGCAGTGAACCGGGAAGTGTGACAGAAGAGATCGAGCTGATCTGATGATGACGAGTGGTGGTGGTCTAGTGGTTACAAGTGCAATTGCTGATTACGGGGGTTCGATTGCATTTGTACGGCGAAGAGCATTTTTTCATCAGGAAATCTTCTCCACTAGACCAGCGAGGCAGTCCATTGCATGGTACTCCATGCAATGGACTGCCTCGCTGGTCTAGTGGTCGCAAGCACGACTGCTGAGAATGAAGTCCTGGGTTCGGTTCCCAGGTCGGGCTAAGTGTTATTGGGTTTTTTCTTCAGGAATTTCTCGGTAGCAGTCACAGAACGCCAACTATTACGTTGGACTTAAACATAACTGGTGAAATTTGGGTGTACTATTAGGAACACCTCTGCCTAACCCTTCGGGGATAACTGGCGTGATGTAATGTTATGTAATGTTTAATGGCAATAGGCTCACACCTGTTATTATGGGTTTTTACTTCATGGATGTTCTAAATATCAAGAATTTATTCATATTCCGGACCGGTCAATGTGTCGGCACTTGGAGGAGGCCTAAGTCCAGCAGTGGACGTCTTTCGGCTGAAATGATGATGGTGATGATTCATATTTATGGATGATACTGATTGTGCTTACTCGTACTAGCACCTCTGATGATTCGATAAACAAATAGAGTAGAATATTATATTAAATAACTGGCAAAATGGGGGTGTACTACGGGTAAACCTCTGCCTAATCATTCGAGGAATAAATGTTGTTCTTTTAAAGTATCTTCTAACTCCTACTATGAAGTTAAATGAAGCTTATGCAAGCAATTTCTTGACATAGAAATTGAATTGTTTCGCACATTAATGGGAAACAGTGCGACCTTTTTGCTCGACAATTCGATGCCTATACATACAAATTGGTGGCAATAATAGAAAAAGAAGATCCTTAAATACATATACCTAATTTTCTGAGAATATCACCAGACCGTTTATTTATTATTTATATATTTTTTGACGTAGGTAGCAGTTTTCCTTATTCCACACATGTTCTCTTCCACCTGTGTTGAGAAAAACATGCGTGGGCAGTCAAAGGATCTATGAAGGTAAATAAGAACCATAAAGTCTGAATTAAGTGTCTTCCCACATTGTGATAAATTATAATGACAAGAATGATATTTTAAAAATACGTTATTTACTATACAAACCTAAAATAATAAGAAAAACCGGACAGCTATGTAGTCCTAATAGTTTCGAAATAAAGTAGCTGTGACATACGGACGGATAGACAGACAGACAGACAACGAATCTATAAGGGTTTCATTTTTTGCTATTCGGGTAAAAATGTACATGTATCAAAGCAAAAAATAATTGAAGGGCGTCAAAAAGTTCGTCCGCATTACTGTCAACGGGAAAAGTGTCCAGAAGGCTGGCAGCATTACCACGTTTGATAGCAATGCTGATTCTTTGGCCGAAAAATAGGCCAGCCCTCTGGTCACGAGAAAAGTCGACCAACTGTTTGGCAATATCCCGAAATACTAGGTAGGCACTCGGACCCCATGGCCTCAGTGCTTCAACCTCAAACGGCTCAAACACATAACTGATAAATTGTGTAAATCTACTAACAACAACACTGGTTCACGTCACTTTTTGCGGTGTTTTCAAATTGATTACTCTGAAAAGAAACTTAGAAGTCTTTAAAGTCATTAAAGTCCATCACACCTAGTGTGCAGCTATGTGTATAAGTGAGATCGACACGGTGAAAAGTATTCGCGAATGCGGAGAAAATTATTGTCGGCTTTGATGACTTTTTACTATATTAGGACTAAACGGAAATTGGCATTTGGTATATTTTTGGTTTCGGAAAATCGTTGTAACGCCGGACGGGGTTCCGACACTTTTTTTTTGTTAAAGTTTTCACTAAATGCAATCGACCTTCAATTTATTTTGTTTCTTCCAGTGGCACATCATTAAACCACGGTCTTGGAAAAGTCATTAAAATTATTGGAAGTCAGGTTACTAGGAATTCAATATTTACACTTATTTTTAGGACTAAATGATTCTCTTTGTATTTCCTTCCAAGACATTTATTTTCATTTACATAACATGAAAATAAATAAACAAATATCATATTTGGGTTTCCTGTACACCCAAGAAACTTCCTACGCTTAAATTACGAGGGGTTTTCCTTTTATAAGTAAAAAAATATGGAAGGAAATATCTTGCAAAAGTATCTCTGTAAAAGAAACAAAGTTACTATTTATTGTCAATATCTTTCTTTAACAATTCCAGTGTCAGTACCAGGATATCATAAAAGGTTGGAGCTGTTACCGTCACCTGACATTTCAAAGCTTTGTTGAATTTTTCAAAGCGTACGCTGTACTGTCGCCCGTACGTACGGCTTGGAGCGTTGTTTCGACATACCTACAACCGGTCCTGCTTCCTTAGTACATGTTGCCGTTGACATTGACACCTTGGCGGCATGGTATTGTTTCACACTTCTGTACAAACTTTACTGTGATAGAATAAGGAATATTCATGAGCTTTGTTGTTTTCGTGAACACGAGAGAGAGAAAAATTGGATGTTATGAGACCCAAAAGTTGTAATAACATGGGGGCATGATATTATGCGTATCTTCCTACACGTGTTTTGCTTTGAAAGGCAAACAAAACTTAAGCCACTAACATTAACTTAACTTAATCTAATAACTTTTGCTAACTTTTGTTTTTTTACAACTAATTCGAATTTAACTTCCTAGAACTTCCAATTAGTTATACTTCAAGGTTTTTTATCAGAAAAATATCCATGACGGATCCGGTCGTTAGTATGGAAATAAAATGAATCGCAAGTGCACTGGTGGTGACGTCACGAGACCTAGTTACAAGTCTACCCACATCACAGCTTGCTTCTACAGAGCCCTGATGTTTACAGCTCGAGGCGAGGACGAGAGTCAATGTCTGATCGCAGCGGATTTGAGACGTTCTGGAACTGTACCCGATTCATTGTGCCCCATGTTATTGTGTTAAATTGTAGTTTCAAATAATTTGTTAGTTTAATGGAAACAGTGTATCGAACCCATAGTATTTTCATAGCACGAAACCCATCTTCTGCCCACATGATGTACAAGCCTAACGGAATAAATCCTGACATATCCGACATACAAGTTCTTTTATTTTTTATATAGACAAATGTAGGTTTCATACTTTGTATGATCGACCTTACACTACACGACAGGTAATTAAATATGACAAACAATGAGTTTTCCTCAGTCCTAAGGTCGGCATCATCTTCATCAACTTCGTTGACAGGAATTACAACTACTTTGCAATGACAATTGGCACACACTTGCCTTGGTATTAATCATATTATTATTGTATCGAATACATGTATTCATGAGATGAACTTGGATCAAAAGAAATATGTATTATGATGTTTCATCTTTTATTTGCAAGTTGATAGCGTTGGCGCTGTATATCAAACGGGGAACATGCTGTTTTTTTTTCTTTTATTAATGAAAGAAAAATAAAACAGTTGTCCTTGCTTAATGTTAGTCTTTACTTTAAAAAAAGACATCATGGCTGTCTATGTTGATACGTGTTTTCTGTTGTTTAAATTTCTTTAACTCAGAGTTTTTTAATGTGTAGATGGAAAGGAAAACCTAAAGTTAAGTCCTTGTGAATAAAAATCTTTGCAGTTTTCTGATTTTTTTTTTTACTTCTACTGATACGTTCTTTCAATTTTGTTTCTCAATATTCCTTTTTTTAGGGTTCCCTAACCGAATGTCAACATGGGGAACCCTTATACATTCGTCATGTCTGTCTGTCTGTCCGTCCGTATGTCACAGCCACTTTATTCCGAACTACACAGTTGAAACTTGGTACGTAGGTACTCGTAGATGGATTCTGTGAACCGCTTTACGATAGTTAATTAAAAAAAAAAACCAAAAAAAATATGTGTTATACGTGCTCTGTGTGCGTGTGAGTACTACTCGCACTTGGCCGGTTTTTTATCTACTCTCCTTTCGCAGGTATGCTGGAAGAGATTTCTTTAAAAATAATCAAGACTGAACTGACTGAAGTACTTATTTTTCTGTGCCTTTCCTGTTTTCTGTTTTTATTGTGTACATAAACTATTGTGTAAATAAATAAATGAACCAAGTATTTGTGGCGTTCGTTGAGAGAACCATAACACTAACTTATTCAGAAATGTACTTGGCCTTGGCCAATTTAGCGCCACCGCGAACTTTGTACTTTATAAAGGTACCGTTTGTTATGATTCAGAGAGTGACACATGCAGCAATCTAAACTGATAATAAACCAGTAGAATCGATACATGCAAGAATATTAATGTTAGGTAAATGTTTAGTTTATTTTCTTCATTAAGAGCATTTAAATAAAAGTTTATTTAAAAAAATGTTGTAACTATATTTACGCTGGGTTCGTATTCTTTTCAGCAAACCCTTTTTGTTTATACCTATACCACGGGAGTGCATAATAAATAACTAGTCCGCCATCGTCGGGAGTCCGCCATATTGGATTTAAAATGAATGTTTTAAAACTCTGTTGCAAGATTTAACCTAAACAAACATACATACTAACATTGTAACTTAAATAAAAGTTTGTAACAGAAAGATAAAACATATTTTCCGAGCCCTCACCGCTTCAAAAGGTTGATAAAATTTTAGTATCTCGGAATGAAAAGCACCTAATGTCGCTTTTAAATTGCAGACAGCTGCACAAATTGGGAATTCTAGAGTACTCCAGACGAGTTTAAATATGAATTTGGTTAAATTGTATGCTGTTGAATAGTATTAAGAATATAAAATGAGAAGTGTGTATGTACGTAAGTACATCAAAGATACTGTACTTGTGGCCGAGTTCATTAAAATTGTGAGTCAAACGGGGCAAAATAGGTAATAAAATAAAAAGAGAACAACAAAAAAATAAAACTTATATAAGATATTCAATAAACTAAATTGGTCCTGTTCTTGGCCAAAAGACCCGTATCTCAGCATGGTGCTGTAACATTTAAAAATGTCACAGCGCTGATATACAAAATAAGACGGCCAGACCCATTTTCGAATATAGAACGGTCGTCTCCACTACTTACTAACCTTGATTGTTGTTTAGAATCCGTCCGTTTTCGAAGAAAACTAGCGTGGTGGTATCTTATGTTAAGATTTTTACTCAAATATATATAACATTGGGAAAATTCACGACGTGAAGGATATCAAGAAAAACTTCTTACGCAACATTGAATCCCGTTCAATCTTCTAATGCGAGAATGTTCCATAAATTCTTATGGAACACAGCTCTGCACGGAACATTTGACTTTCAATGGTGTTTGTTTTTATGGAAACCTTCGCGTTAATATCCTGTTAGTGTTCCTATAAAGGAAAAAAAAATGTGTAAACAGACCCTTCACGAAGCTGTCAACCAAGCATTCTGTACATCAAACTAAGTAACTTTATGCAAAAATTATTGCTGGGAAACGACTTTTTTTTGGGTGAAAAATTACGTTTTACAGTAGGACTCGATGGAACGCACTCAAAGCATTGTGCTGATTAATGGATTGAATAGTACGGGGGTCGTGGAGGTGTTTCAAGTAAAAACCTTACATTAAAAACATGTATTTAAAAAAAACTTTTGTAAAAGTTGAAACTTTGACCCCCAATATCTCCGTAACTAGAAGGTTCCCAGGTATAGTCTAGAACAAAAAAATGATCGCAACAACGGGTAGGACAAGTGCCTTTCGGCTTAGTTATGGATCTATTTACACCCTTTATTAAAACAAGCCTGCCTCTGATAGAATTACCCATTGGCAAAAATGGCGAACTTTCATTCCATTGATTATTCTCTATGTTCTACCGAGTTCTCTGACAGTCTGCCACTTTTCACTTTTATGCCCTAAGTCATAAGGTTGAAAAGTGGTTAACCGTCACTGAACTGAAATGTGGTAGGTACTCGTGTGCAAAATATCATACTTCTAGACCCATTTGTTTAGTCTGTGTGACTACCAGCGAATTTAGGATTTTTAGAAGGTAGATTGTACTGCATCTAATAGGTAAGATGGCGCTAGTTAGCTAAATATATAAAGATACCTTCACTAAAAACCCTGGTGTAGATATCCGTTTAATAGAGGTAAGGAATAAATTAATAACGCTCGGTCCCCAAAAATAAAAAGTTATTTGCTTGGTTCTTTTACAATAATCCGGTTTATTGACGTCAGACGACGTCAAACCTAAAACTTAATTGGTAGAAGAGAGGAAAACAATGAATAAAAAAGTTGACAAGTAAAAACCCTTAGGTACCTACACTATACCTAAATAAGGCATCTTGAGAGGCAGTTCAGATTTAAAACCATAAATGATGTAATTACTACTACAGACCGACCGCTTTAGTGAGTCCTCCGCCTTGCCCCAGCAAAGGCACATTAAGCGTCCACAAAGTCCTAACAATATCCCACAAGTTATTTGCTTTAAATAATCATTATCCACGTAGGTATTACGATACCAATTGAACCAATCCGTGATCAACGTTCAGTATATTCCAATTCAATTGATAACTTCGCAAGGACTCTTTAAAGCGATCGGTCTATAATAGTTTTTAGATAAGAAAATTCTGTAGACTGTGTTGTCTAGACACTAACTTTCTAAATCAGCAAGTAACAGGAAATAAGAAAATCTTTTACGACACACACCATTTTCTTCCAAAACGTTTTATTTCCCATGAGAGGTCGGTTTATCATTCTAACAAAAACAAAACAAGTCTTGTTCAAGCTAAAATAGTCCCTCGTCTGTACTGCGCCAGGGGCAAATTAAACCAATTTTGTAAGAAGACTCTCTACTCCGTATAGGGAAAATTGTTTTTATTATGCAACAGTCGAATTGAATCAGTAATAATATGGTAACATGTTACGTGTTCCATAACCCAAGGTTATCTTGAAGTGAAAGTGTGAGGTCGCCTTGCTTTCACCGATGACTGTTTGTTTAATCGCGCTATCTCTGTCCAACGCTTAAAGGAAGAGCGAGATGCAAAAACTGGAATGGACTCGCAAAAATGTTTTGCAAACAAATCCGACGGCTGAATTTGAAGAGTGGATGCCTTCTTGTGTTTGTTTTTTTTTGTGAATCGCGTGTTGGTAAACGCGGAAGAGAAGTTATGAAATACGGAACAAAAACACATTAAATACGCATTATCGTAGATACCCAACGTAATGTAAAAGTTTTTGATATATTTTATCTATCCCATAGAAAAACATTACCGGAATAAACTGCAAAACTATTTGACCCGTATTTTTATGTAAACCAACTTAAAGCTTTTTTTTTCTTAACATAAAAGTAAGGCATTGAAAGACGATAATTATGTACGAATTAAAAAAAAAAACAATTCAAAAATAGTACTGAAAAGTAATGTTTTAGCGAACTGGTCACTATCAAAATAACTTTATTAAAATTTTAATAGACACTTCGGTTTTATACTTACGACCGACTGTTAACACTAAACCATAATTTTATGTGAACAATTTGTTAAAGAACACTAAACGTAGTTTAGTACTGGTGTAACTAGTCGATATAGTTGCTATGTCATGCTTAGTTCCATTTTCAAAGTTACAAAGCGTTCATTTTAGATCTTTAGCACAAAATCGATTGATTCGCGTTCGAACTTCAAATCGGGCGAGACCATTTTTTTTCCTTAAAAAACTGGTTTTTGACTCATCGATTGTCTTTCTCGAGAATCTTGTTTTAAAATTTGGTGAGTCATTTCCTATTTTTAGACCTATATTGCGAAATTTTAATGAATGTTTGGCAAGATTTTCTATACATGTTGTAATTTCGTTTAATTGTGTTTAGGGTGCATAGACCTTATACCTACCACAGATACTTTCTCTTATTATCCCCAGTGGAGTATTTTATCAGTTATCATAATCGATCTCTTTGAAACACCAACAATTGTTTAGAAACAATAACATCAAACAAAATGAAAATCGCGCGATTCATCACAAAGTATGTAACAAAGAGTGTTACTAACTGATCGAGATATCAATTGATTTATATAGAAAAGAAAATTAAAGTCGCCAGTCAAAAAACATTTATTTTTCTTTTGTAAAATCCTCACCACACTGATAAGTTACGAAGCAGCTAGTGAAAAATGGCGGGAATGCCTACTTCACTTTCAATTTGCTTGATATTATTCTTAAAAGTAAAACAAGAAGACAAAAAACAAAAGACAAAACGATTGTCATTTGTCATCTCTAGAGTAAGCAGAAATTCAACGGTGTATTCTAATTTCAAATGGAGTGATAAAATGTTCCTTAAAATTCTCATGGCGCATTTCCTTGAAGGTATTTTAGGTGTGGATGATAATTTTAGTTAATTTTATTAATAAGTATCATTTTCTTCTCTGGTTGCGGCTAAGATTAAAACCGACGCTACACAGGCATACAATTAGCTTGGTGCTTCGATCGTAGTCGTAGAGGATATTAATGCACCAAAGCATTAACGTTCCAGCTGAAAAGACCAGATTGTTTTGTACAAAATCTAAGTCTTCCCTAGTCTACTATTCTAGTGGGTACCATGTTTATTTATTTGTTTCTATCTATCTTTCACTCTTCTTAATTATTCTTTGAATTTAAATATGAGAGATTTTGATTTTGAGACTGCCTCATTGATCTGGTGGTCGCAATCGCGACTGCTGAGCATGAGATCCTGGGTTCGATACTTACCCGTAAGTCAAATTTTTATTGGGTTTATCCATCAGGATTTTTTCAGTAGTCACGGAGTCTGAATTTGTGCCCGGTGGATGGCAATAGGCTCTCCCCCAATACATGGGACTTAAACATAACTGGCGAAATGTGGGTGTACTATTAGGTACAATTTTGCCTAACCCATAGGGGATTACAGGCGTGATGTTGTGTCATGAAAGAGAGATTTAATATAGTAAGTTCGTAAACTTCTTAGGTTTAAAAAAATTTGTTACGAAACATACTTTACATAATTATACAATATTTTTATACCTGACTTTATGATTCATCATCCTCATTATTTTGTAAAATACTGAAAAGGATTGTGTAATTGTATTGCCTGGTCTGAAATGAAACTACATTATGCTTTTATGAAACACCTTTACAACACAATCTGTTTGCAATTCTATGCACTAGTTACTGATATTTCATTGGCTTTTGCAAACATTCATAAAGTCATGATGCTCACACAATAGGAGGTTCTTCAATGCCTTAGCTGAGATTCTTCCTATGAAAGAAAAAAAGTGTTCCTCTGCCTAATTACCTAGCGTTTACGAATTATTTATATACTTCCATGTGTTTTTTCACACACTAGTAGCATATTTTACTAAAACTCATACACGCATTAGAATATTTCTATTGAATGTATTCAAGTTTAACCACATACAACGGTATTAGAATAAGTAAATAGCTCCTACGCTTCTTGCCGCCCTGGTACTTCATATTGTATTGCAATGGCGTATCAAACGTCATACAGCAAAATGAGAAAAACGTATAGTTAGTATTGCGTTATTTTTTGTTGTGTTTTACTTGAACTATAAAGGGTAAAAAAAATTCAAGTACCTGGCATTTTCACTAAATTCAAAGAACTATGGAAAAGGTATTTCTTTTTTAAGTTATGAGAACTGTTACAAAGAAAATTCTTGTAGTTATTGCGTTCCTCAATAATGTTATCATTGTCGAGTTTCTAAGGAAAGCATGATGACCGCAAGAAAGTTCCACGTAAACGTCTAGACAGCGTAGTCACACAACGAAAAATATTCCTGCCCTTGTCTCACGGATATATTACAAGTATGTGTGACAAGGACGGACGATAGCAGCTGCATGTGAGTCTATGTGACCTTGATATATGGAATGAGAATCGCGGCGACACGACGTGTGTGCGTTCGAGAGTACTAGGCTAGCAGAAACTCCGAGGAGGTAAATGAAAAATATGTACATGCGAAACGGGGCTTTAACTTTAGGGAGATAAAGATGATGTTTCGTTGTGGAATGAAGGGAAAACTAAAGGTACTAGTACAGCCTAACCAAGGCGTGTTCACAGTATTATGGTGTTAAGCTCACATACATTTGATGTGTGTGTGATGCTCAATAGGCCACCTGTCTTGACATGTTTCCTAACCGCTCTTCCACACATCGACAATGTATGTAGTAAGGGTTTAATGAAATAAGTAAGTTTTGCTTCAGTGTTTATTTTTACGATTGCCGGTTGTGTTTTGTTTTTTATTAATGGAATTCCTGCAGTAACAGAACTTTTCGATTTAATCTTTGATATGATCAGTACCTTGAAAGAAATGACGATCTATCGCTACGTAGAACATAGGAATACTAGACGGAAAAAGCCAATAACTCCTTGCCCAACCTGGGAATCGAACCAAGAACTTCATGCTCAGAGTCGCGCTTGTAACCACTAGACCAACGAGGCAGCCATATTGTACGTTACACATACAACTTTTGAAATAAATGCCTTGAATGATGTTGAAAATCCGTTTAGGGCGTTTACGACTAAAAATATATAAATGACATAATCGTTTTTAATTAAACTTCATACACTTAAGCAGGATACATAGGTCTAAAGAACATTTTCGAAATGTCTTTTAAAAAAAAGATAATTGTAAATTTTTGTTTCTATGGAAAATTTAAAATCGGTCTAATTTAGCTGTAACACTATCTTTCGAATGAGGAAATCTGCAAGAGAACCAAGGTTACCGACGTAGCCCGAAGAATAGCCAAACTTAAATGGCAGTGGGCAGGGCACATTGCTCGCAGAACGGATGGCCGATGGGCCCGAAAAGCTCTGGAGTGGCGACCGCGAACCGGAAGACGTTGCGTTGGAAGGCCTCCCACTAGGTAGACCGATGACCTGGTGAAGGTTGCAGGGATCCGCTGGATGCGAATCGCACGGAACCGGTCAATGTGACGACACTTGGGGGAGGCCTATGTCCAGCAGTGGACGTCTTTCGGCTGAAATGATGATGATGATGACTATCTTTCAAAAATGTTCTCTATACTTTTTAAAGCTATGTATCCTGCTTAAGCGTATGAAGTTTCATTAAAATCGGTTCAGTCCTTTCGAAAAATAAGGACTTGAAAGTTTGTATGAAATGCCGTAAGTCGTAAACGCTCGGATCTAAGCATAATAATTATAGATAGGTAGATACAGGTACCCGATTCATAAGAAACTCATCTTACTCTCGTCCCGAAAACCCCAAGTATTCACCTACTTCTTCAAATTCCTTAGTGCTAAAGCGTATTAAATTAATAATTCCTAATTACTTTGAAACGTTACTAATTAATATTTTGTACCTAGTTAAATTTTTGGCGGTATTGTCTTCTCGAACGAAGATTTAACTCGCTAGACTTGGTTTACCGCGTCGTAAAATGATAATGTTTCTAAAATTTTACGAAAATGTCATTATTAATTTGAACAGTATTGTCCTGCTCACTCATTCTGAAAATCATATCTGTTGTTGTGCGAGGCCATTTTTCTGTGTGATCACTCTTTCGTTCTAAGTATGATGAGTGCATATCTATCGATTTAAATAATTGTTCTAGACGCTGTTTTAAGGCGCGAATTTAATTTTGTATTTCTAAGAAACTAGATTTTCGTTATAATAAGAAACTATGGTATTCATTAATATCCATTTAAGTGTAGATTGAAAATTTATTTAATTTATTAATTACTATGTTTAAACAAACTACAAATAGATCTAAAATTATAATAAATTGAAAATAGTCTAGTCATTAAGATGAAAAATTACTTCAAGAAGGCTCTAAAGCCTGAAATATTACCAGCAGCGTATCAAATTTTAGTTCCATGAAGTGCTTCATCAGTATTACTCAGCATATTCGAGTTTTTTGGGGTTATTTCCAGGATCTGGCTGTGACTATGTAAAAAGTGCGATTTCTTGGCACGGATTACGAGCCTGACTCGTCTAGGCTGTTCGGAGTAGGAATAGGTCCTCCGACAGTTTCATGGTAGGATCATTTGTTAGCATAAGAACAGATTCGCTTTACGCCAGATTTGCGTTAGATCAGATTGGCGTTAGGTCAGATTCGCTTAAAGACAGAAATACAGTCGGATAAAAAGTAATTTTGTTCATTGATACGAAGCATCAGAGAAAATAAAAAAACCTTACAGACATCGTCACTAACCAAAAATAAATTCCCTGTACTAATTTTTAATCCTATTTTTTTTCTATATTAACCAAATTCGCTAAATGTTTTAAACATTCTAAAGTTGAAATTTGTCCTTGTAACACATTGTTGACAATTTTTTCAATCTTTTTATCCTTTTTTAAGCCTTCGTCTTTTCTCTTGATTGTAAAGACTTAAACTTAATTTTCTTTCTTGTATTTCAGTTTATTTTTTTAACAACTGAAGAAAATAATATAAGGCTGGTTTGGGTGGTATTTTTTAAATTTAGTCTACGATGGTGTCCCTCCACACTATTTGTTGTTCTGATAATTTCTCCATACCATTATGGAAACCAAACTAGGTAGTAAAGACCTTGTAAAGGAGGCTAAGACAGACTGGATGGCTGGATGCGAAATACAAAGGACAGGTTGTTGAGAGAGGCCTTTCAACAGTAGATCGAGTTGATTGAAAAAGAGATCTTCCAGAAACAGGACACAGCCGCAAAACATTCACAATAGTTAAGACAGCTTACTATCTCAATTAGTTTAAAACTATTCAGGGTGGAAAGGACATTGACGCACAAACGATTACCACGTATTCAGTACATCATTCCGAATTTCCGAAATCTATATGGTAATTTTTCTTTAGAAACAAAATAAAAATTCAGCTGTTCCATACATTTTGACCATTCACTTTTGTAGAAAATAGTTTAATTTTTTGGGTTTGGAATCATTATTCTCCTGCCTTTATTCGCAGCATGTCTTTTTCCTCCATACTTCTCTATTCCTCGTCATCTTATCAGACAACTCGGGTTTTAGGTTCAGAATAATGTACTGAATACGCGGTAATCGTTTGTGCGTCGATGTCCCTTCCAACCTGTATACAACATTATTATTAGTATATGCCAAACCTGAATATAGTTTGTTCAGAATAAGTAACTGAATCGATTCCAATAATTTTTTTTTCCCAAAAATATTTAAAAAAGCTAAAAGTTGGACACCGAGCGACTTAAAGTACCTATCGCAATAATGTAGGTACCTACTGCCAAATTATTATTATCAATGAGCTCAAGACGATGCTGGAGGCGCGCGCTGCGTGGTGACCACGATTTTGTGCGGACAACTAGGTAACAGAACAAGCTTATAACTTTGTGATTTTTCATGATACAGTTTTGAAATTTTGTACATAGATTCTTTAAATAAAAATACTAGACACGTGTATCAGGTTTCGCATATACTAAAACTAATGTTGTATTTTGCAGGCAGAACCGTACGACAAGCTAGTTAGGAAAACCGATCACTTTGCTGGTTTTAAAACGGTGTCTCTAGAGGTGATTTTGCTTTGTCACTCTACCCTTGAGACAACAGATTATTAGCAAACAAACAGGAGTGAAATGTATACTTTTCTAAATAGGATCTGTGTAAGTACAATTTAAAACGCCATAATACTTTAGGGTTGAGCCTCATGTAGCAGGACGGAATCGCACTTTTCTATGTTCCTATACTTTTCCTGACGCTCAGAATCGTCATTTGCTAGAGTGAGAAACAGACCGTGCTGCCGAACGCATCGTCGTTGCAGCCGCATATTAGAAGCTAAGAGCAGTAAAAAGTGCGGTTCCGTAATGCTAGATGAGGTTCAACCCTTAAAGTAACTCTCGGATTAGCTGTGACTGTGACTAAAGTTATTAACTTTACGAGTCTATAAAAGTTGCATTATAGTGCAATTCTTGTTTCGCTGTAAAATGGATTCAGTTACTTAGTGTTTAGAGTTAAGGTTGAGTTAGACTGCTTTAGTCAGTACACAGATTGTAACATAGGTAAGCAGGTACTAAAACTTGTTTTTTATTTTATTGTATTAGTATTTAATTGTTGGTACATACATTTGCTAGCTTTATTAAAAGGGAATTGCTAAATAGTTCCTTACTTGCAGTAATGCGAATTTATTTTATTATATCTTCTATAATTTGAGGTACTAAAAATAAATCAGGCAGGTGTATGAAGGAGACACATAAAAAAATTGTATATTTTTATACCAGCTACACGAGCGTTCCCCTTTTTGTTCGTCTGTTGCTATCAGGGACTCATAACCCAGCAGCGGTGGCTGGCTACAAGGAAAATACACTTCAAAAGGTTACGTTACGTTTGATCTAAAACAGGGATATATAAAAAGAATACTTAATCAATGTTTTTTCATATAAAAAAAACTTCAAGTACACAATTTTGGAATATTTTTCCAAGGCATAAAATTGAAAGATAAAAGGAAAGCTGTTTTGAGAAGGCAGCTAATTTTACCTTTTTTGTCACACGATGTTGATGATTGTTGATTTCTAACACGATGCGTTACTAATCAAATTAATTATTAATCTGTAAGATAGAACTGTTAGAACTAGACCCACCCATATTTAATCAAATTAAACCATCCTAAAATTATTCAGGCTTTCCAGCGACCCTATTTGATCCCCTTCTAATACTTTAATGCCTAAATCAATCTTCTATAGTTCTGCTTCTAATTTTTGGCCCATACCAAAATGTTTTGTTCATTGGATCACATGCCTTCAATACTTCGCTCTCTGTCACGCACACAACCATGAAACAAGAAAAAAGAAAATTGTTCCCGCTAACCACACTGGTAGTACATATCCCAGCTAGTTCATAGACGCGTATCCATATGTTGTCTTGCTCTAACACTCCGTTATGTGAGCGTCAGAAAGAAACAGGGATAGGGATCATAGAAAAGTCCTCTATCAATGTGAGTTTACATGTGTGCTTGCGTCGGGACTGGACTCGGGATACGGGCGTCCCACATACGGGATCGCTAGGCTAGACCTGTTGCTACGTTATGATACCCTAGTACTTTCTAAGAACGTCTAATGCTCTGAGGAATCTAATACACACGAGGAATGAAGACAAGAATGTCTAAACATGTTTTGTATGTCGTGTTTGTTGACATATTTAGAATTTAACCAAGTAAAATTTCTCAATTTCGGAGTATTTACTTGAAAATAATGTAATTTCCCCGTGAATATAGTTTAGTCAAGCATGTTTCATAGAATTAAGTTATTAATTAATAATACCTATTTATTAGTAGGACAGGAAAATACTTCGCAAATGATGTTGTAATTAAATGTTGGTTGTATAAGACATAATTGTGCGTACATTTATAATTTACGTGCGTGGCTCATAATTTCCAATTAAGTTTGCTAAGACGTGTTTGTTTGTCTCTGAACAATTGTCTTGAGGTAATTATAAATTAATTAGCTCAAGCATTTGTTTGTTTTTTTTTGTTTATAGTGGTCAAAATACTTTGTAGCACATTTTATATGAATACTATTAAATTTGCAATTTGTGGGTTTGTTTAGTTAGATATTAGATTCCCACAAATGTACGAAAAACTTGAGTAAGTAATTAATTAAACTTTTAGTTTCTTTCTCCTTTAACTTAAGTAAAAGACGTAAGAAATTTATTGACGATTGAGATATTTCATTTCCTGTTTTATTTGCAATAAACTATAGTTTTAACTATCCTTCAAAGTAAAATTACGGTACACACGACGACCAATCAAGCTATGCCAAACCAATTTAAGCTGATCTCTTATTGTACGGGAAGCTCATCACTAAACGAGGTCAGTTTATACTGGATTTGTAAAGCTTGATGTGTCGCCGTGTGTACTCTTTTAAGTGTCCATAAAATTAAAGACGACGGATTTTCTTCAAATTGAAATACTCGTTTAAACACAATTTAGTCACAAAATGTTGGTTTATTGTTTTGCCTTTTACAACATTGTATACAGTTGAGGAAAGGATGATTTAACCTAAGATTTAAAAAGGTGCTCACTAGGCATCACTAAATTCATCTGCATCGCTGTCAAAGGGAAAAGTGCCCAGAAAGCCGGCAGCATTGCCACGTTGTATGGCAATACTGATTTCTTGATAAAAAATAGCCCAGCTCTCTGGTCACGTAAAGAGACAACCAACCGCTTAGCGATGTCCTGAAACACTCTTTTTGACTTAAATGTCTTTTCTTGGGTAAATAAGGTATTATAAGACGGAAAAAAACTTCACATAAAAGCAAATTGGGTTCATTATATCCAGACACAATACCATGGCAATATTAAGCACAAAACTTTCGCTGAAAATGCTTTCAGTACGATAATATTTTATCACTTTTGCATCTCCCTCTTAGATTAATGGCTCAACCTTGATAAAGAAACTCTAAGGCGCTCTTAAGTACTGGATATCCTAGTGATCATTCAGACTAATTGCGTTTCGTCTTGGGTGATTCATTAATGCTTAGTAAGGGATTAGGCGTGGGATATGCTATGACTATCAATTCACGACTATTAACACCGAAACAAGATTGTTTTTGTCTACAACATTAGTTTTAGTATATGCGAAACATGAAACACGTGTCTGGTATTTTTATATAAAAAATCTATGTACAAAATTTCAAAACTGTGTCATGATAAATCACAAAGTTATAAGCTTGTTCTGTTACCCGGTTGTCCGCACAAAAACGTGGTCACGACGCGGCGCCGCCGCGTGCGCGCCTCCAGCATCGTCTTAAGCTCATTGATAATAATAATTTGGCAGTAGGTACCTAAATGATTATGATAGGTACTTAGTGTCGCTCGGTGTCCAACTTGTAACTTTGTTAAAATCTTTTTGGGACAAAATATAACATGGTTTAAAAATGATTGGAATCGCATGGAATAACTAAGTTAAACTTCAAATGTGGTGTATTAAAAGGCAAATTGTTTTGGCATTGTAGTATTAGGAACAAATGAGGTTGTAGTAGCCTAGTAGCACATATTAGTTCTACAGAAACACCTACGACTCGTGCCGGTAACAGCGCTCAAAGGGCCTTACGATTTATATTTTCCTATGTTGTGTACTTTTTCGCTATTTTTCTAAACAATTTCGTGTTAATTGAATGAATTGTATCAGTGGTTTATATTTTGTTAATAGGTTAAAATAAACGGTTTTATTCCTTCTTGTTGTCTTTTTTACCCAACTACAGCGAAGCCAAAAGGAACGGTTATGATTTTAGCAGTCGTATGTATGTATGTAAATAAAATAAAAAAGTAAATTAGCGTCAGGTGTGTGTTGCCATCTGGCATTATGCTGAGCTGAGGCCCTTTTGGCATTATTAGTTTTGTTTGATTATTTATTTTGTAAAATTTTTAAGGTGTTTTTATTGCCAAATAAATGTTTTTTTTTCTTTATTTATTTATGTGTTTGTATTTACGGATGTTCCTCCGTAGCGCCTAAACTATTCATCCGATTTTGATGAATAAGTTGTCAATCGATTAGTTATTATGGCCCGAGTAATATTTTATTCAGTAGTCGGATTTATTAGTTGTAGTATATCATACAAATTCTTGTTAAACATATGTTTTCAGGCTATAATAAAACTACGATTTAGATAGTTGAGAGGAAAACCTTTGACTTACTGCTGTCAGTGCTGCTATCAGCAGTCGGGTCTAAACAAACATTTACTTGGCTTAGGAAATTTTGCTGACATTCTATATATTTCAAAATTTGAGATGAAGATGGCTTGAACGGAAAATTCCCGTACCTAGTACGGAAATTTTCCGCTGAAGCCTGATTTCGATTTAAATGTAAATAGAATATTCAGATTTAGCTCAGATAGATACGCCAAACTAATTGACTAATGATAGTCAAATTAAGTGAACGAGACTGAGTTTGTTCGCCCTTTCTATGTTTTCTCGTGTAAGTAGGACGAAAATACTGTGACTAAGAAGATGTGCTCATCAGCAGGGTTGCTAATGATGGTTATGTTCTTTTTTTAATTCCGTCCTGTTGTATTTATACGCTCGTTTACGACAAGGATGACATAACTCAAAAATTAAGGATTTCTAAGTTTTATTTATTGTTTTTTTAAAAACGTCTCCCCACACTAGTAATTTCTCCTGTATCGTGGGTGCGTTTACAAACATTTAAACTTACATACACAAACAGCTAGACCCAGAACAACTACCTGTATATCATATCATACAAATATTTGTTCCGTACGGAGATCGAACCCGCGACACGCAACGCAGCAGCCAATCGCTCAGCCACTGCGCCAAACGTGCCATAGAAATTTTTTTTAGTTAAATTTAAAATTAAGAAAAATAAGTATTCAATTAAGTTACGAAATACGTAAAATAAACCTTTCATATTTTGATAAAAGGTTTCTATGCAAAAAATATTGGCATTATAATGTAAATGTTTTTAGTTTAACATAAAAACAATGTCCTGTATTTCTTAAAATTCAAGTTATGTCATTATTGTCGCAAAATATTTGTTAAGCGTTGTATGTCCATTGTTTTTTTTTTCATATTGTATTTTGTATGCATGTCATGTCCCTGCGACAAAAAATTTTTTGTTTGTTTCTTTTCTATGTCAGGTTAATTTTGCTTGGTTCGTCGGCCATACTTCCCCGGTTGCACTTTGGACACAACCAGTGCAGACTGCAGATCATGAGGTCCTGGGTTCAATTCCCGGGTCGGGCAAAGCGATATTGGGTTTTTCATCAGGATTGTTTCAGTAGCAGCCAAAGAGTCTGCATTTGTGCCCCGTTGATGGCAATAGGCTCGCTCCCTATTACATGGGACATATACCTACATAACTGGCTAAATTTGGGTGTGCTATTAGGTACACCTCTGCCTAACCCTTCTGGGATTACAGGCGAGATTATTTATCTGTGATTTGTTCATTTTGCAGACTGCGTTCCACTTATGTATCAAACTGCTATTTACGTAAATAACCAAGTTAAATCGACACCTAAGAGCTAACCTTTAATCTTCA
Source organism: Noctua fimbriata (assembly GCA_905163415.1). Taxonomy (NCBI): domain Eukaryota; kingdom Metazoa; phylum Arthropoda; class Insecta; order Lepidoptera; family Noctuidae; genus Noctua; species Noctua fimbriata. The sequence goes on along the minus strand of LR990927.1, from coordinate 15,706,279 downwards.
TTAACCCTTTGGAAAGTTAATTGGGAGCCTGTAAACCTTTTTAACTTTTTTTTCATGTTGTTTTTTATTGCTAAAATTAACAACTAATTGTACAAGATTAGGTCTCTACCTAACTTTGTTATAGATTTCCTAGGAAAAGCGCATCTTAAAAACTCAAAAAAAAACTCAAAGAATTTATTTCAATTAGACCATCACAGGCACTTTTGAATGCCAAATAAAACAAAAAAAAAGCGAAGCTACAGTCACAGTCACAAGGCATAATAACTTGAGAAAGTACTGTTGTTGCATATTCCAAAGCGTAGATTTCTATGGAGAAGAATGGGCAAGTAACTCCTTGGGCACTCTTTTAAATCAAAATGTTCTTACAAAATCTATTATAGGTTTATTATCTATTTTAAAAATTGTACACAGTTTCTAGGAATTGTATACTTTGCCTCGTTGATCTTGTGGTCGCAAGCGCGACTACTGAGCATGAGGTGTTGGGTTCGATTCCCAGTTCAATCAAAATTCCATTGGGTTTTACCATCAGGAATTTCTAAGTGAGTCTGGATCTGTGCTCGGTTGATGGCTATAGGCTCGCCCCCTGTTACATGAGACATGAATATAAATGGCGTAATGTAGGTGTAAAATTAGATACACTTCTGCCTAAGCCTTTGGGGATTATGTCAGTGGTTTTATTTGGAACAAGTCTCAATACTTTACGAATCCCACTATATTTTTGTCGAACGTAACTTGTCTTATATTTATGACAGTTCCTAAAATATCGTCTGTGCTTATTGAACCTTGTAGATCATTATTTTTGGAAATGTGACTCAGTATCTAAATTTGGTTCTTATATTTAGCGCAGGTAGGTCTATTATTATGATGTTTGGGCCTATTTTCATAACATCCAATTAGTTAAAAGTAGCCCCAAATTACTTGTAAACAAGGTGTTATTTTGAACAAAATTAAATCCTAGTTTGTTGTGTACAATGACAGTCTTAATTATTGACATACTACGAGGCCAAGTTTGAAATCTTCGAAAATAAGTGATTTTTTGCATATATTGTTGTTCCCATAATTTGACAAAATGTAGGAGTGCAAATTTTTTGTAGGTATGAGGTTTCATTGTTGGTTTCAGACTAAAAGTGTATAATTTGTATAATATTCTATACGTGAGGATTTGTAATTGGCTTTCTGGTGGCTATGGTTTCCTTTTTTGTTTGTTTTTATTAGCTGTAAGTCCATGTACTAAAATAAATAACTAATTCTTCTTTAAGATTTTATACTATCATGGTCACTAACATTATTATTTAGACTAGAAACGGGATATTTACCAACAACACCAACAACATGGTAAATATCCCGTTTCTAGTCTAAATAATAATTCTTCATTATCGTGTGGTTAGTGCCTATCCTGGTTTCAGAGTTTTTATGCCGCCCATGGGTTTCTGAGTTGGTTTAAGTTTATAATTATTGGTACAATGACCGTTTTCAGGTCATCTCAGTCTCATCATTTAGTTCATAATTACATTTTGTAGATTTTGATTGACTTGATTAATTTCCCTGATTAGTATAAACAAAAATAACTTTAATATTATTTTAACATAGACAATAAGTTGTCGATTGCAGTCACTTCAACATTATAATTACTAATTTACTTCTTAATAAACAACTAATTATGTTGAGTTTCTCAAAGAATTTTAAATTAAGTTTGGAGTAATTTTCTCATGTTAAATATTCAAATCTTACATTATTTAAGTAAACAGCGTTTACATTTATAATAAGATTTTGAAAGCATCGTGTTTTTTGAATTATATTTTCTGCACGCATGTAATCCTTTTGTAAACAAATTAGATTTAAGTATTTTGAAAATATAAAAGATATTTACTGTATACTTTTAGTGTTAATTTTGTATTTTTATTTTAGATCTATTTGATTTTTTTAATGTTTTTTGCAATTCGTTTTTGACCGAGTCAAAAATATTAAAAAAAAAAATACATACTGGTGATACTATCGTAATAGTGTAATTAATTAAGTACCTACGTAATTGACATAGCATTTATTTACATGTTTAAGACCTATAATTATTTGTGTGAACGCAACGTAAATACGTCTATTTAAAAATACTCGTTTCACAATATTTTCATAATATCAAGAATTTATTCATATTCCGGACCGGTCAATGTGTCGGCACTTGGAGGAGGCCTAAGTCCAGCAGTGGACGTCTTTCGGCTGAAATGATGATGGTGATAATTCATATTTATGAATGATACTGATTGTGCTTACTCGTACTAGCACCTCTGATGATTCGATAAACAAATAAAATTCTAACTCAATCAATCTCTAAAAACCTCAACAGAATACTAATTGACTGGACAAATTGGACAGACAGAGAGGTCTCTTTCAATTTATCCAGACACACCAAAATAAGCAAACCTAGCTATACCAGACATTCTGACCTAGAATTCCATTCATCTTCTCTTGACCTACGGTAACACTTTCTATTTCGGCACATTGAAAGGACAATTTCTATAAAGGGTGAGACGATGACTAGTAAAACAATGGAGAAGCGGTATTCGATGGACCATGGTTTAAAAATAGAACAAGTCTAACTTAGTCTAACACCCGTAAAACAAGTCAAACTGATTACTTGAGTAAAAGTAATTACGGAAAAGTTTTTCTTTCTGTACCTTAGTAATTGCTTGAAGTTAGAACTCTTAGCTTTGCTTTCTTTGACTTTCTTACTTCGTTCAAATACTTGTCTATTGCATAACAATGGTTGCATAAGTAATTACTTGAACTTGACTATAGATACAAGTGTAAAAAGTTCGACCTAATTTTCAAAAAAATAAAGTCATGCCTTTTGTTAAATTGGTAGGAACAGGTTAAAAGTAGGTACACCCTATGATAATCAACTGTGCTATTTAGACAGGCTGCTTCGAATAAATTTATAATAAAAAAACCCGAATAAGACTACCTGACTAGGGATTACCTTCACCCCAGACACTATGCTCGGCAACTACACTAAGACGTGCTTGCAACCACTACAAAAATAAGGCAATTCGTTCCTTGTTTAACTATACAGGGTAATTTTTTAAACGTTGGCAAATACTTTAAGGATGGGTAGTACTCATGAAAATGAACAACTTTAATTACGGGACAAACCACGAAATTGCGAAAAAATATCAGTTGTTGCGTACAATTTTTCGAGTTGTGCGACCAATAATGTATGGAGCAGCCGATATTACTTTCGCGAATTTTATGGTCGGTAAAATAGAAAAAGTGGTTCTTTTTTATGAGTACTACACGCCCTAAAAATATTGGTAAGATTTAAAAAGTCACTCAGTATTTTTATACGTTACAACGTTTTGAGATAAAACCGTCTCCAACAAAAAAGAATCATTAAAATCAGACTTCTTTGTAAAAAGTTATCTATAGTCATACATTAAAAAAAATACATGTCGAGTTGAGAACCTCCTCTTTTTTTTTCGTCGGTTGAAAATGAGCAAAATATCCTTAATTTCTCGCAGTCCCTGTTACTACAGAATAACAAAAAGATGTGAAACAAAACGTGTACCGGAGAAGCTTTAGGAGTGACTAAGCTCGGAATATTTGCCCGTAATAGAGGTCGTAGTGTGGGAGGCATACCTACTTGTAACATTGAGACATTGGGTACAATGTTGACAATGTCAATATTGAAGGACAATGTTGTGATTGAATTATTTCTGTATTATTTATACGTGGGTAAATTGTGTTTTTTTTTAATATAAATTGGCCTACTCGTGGACCTCAATCGTGTCCTGCGGAGAGAGATGAGGTCGACGATGGCACGAGCTAAACCAAAATAAGTCTGTGTGTATGACCAGATGTATGAACGTTGACGAGGCGTAAGGAATATTTAGTGATCGTAGCAATCCCCCAAGGGGAAAAAGATATAATATGATAATGCGGTAAAACATCTGCTCATAATTATTATAATTTTCTTTGAATACCGCTTTAGGTAGTCTTTTGTACGGCTCTCAGTGATTTTATTCCCACAGACTGGCTATAATTAAATTAATTTCAATGGCAAACTAAAAATAGAAGCTTTTGCATTAAAGGTTAATAATTATAGATAGGTACTTATAAAAAACTGGTAATATTAGGCAACTAACTAGCAATATTAAAAAAAAAAGCCGGTTGTTATTTGTTCAGTTTTTGTTTTGTACTATTGTGATATATACTCGTGACCACTTACAGTATAAAACTGTAAACATAATAGAAATATCACTGGTTTGAAATCCTGAATGAATATCTGAATAAAACAATAGAAAATCTCGTGAATCGGTTTTCTGCGTGTCGTTTCATTTGTTGTTTAAAAAAAGATATTTAAAATGCATGGGAATTGTTTTATAACTTTTTACCGTTTACAAATTGACGATATTTTTTCTGATTAATTTTCCAGTGATAACTTATAACTTATTTTTAACCGACTTTTAATCAATTCATCTGAATGTTTTTTTTTTGTTATTGTAAAATAATATATTCCTTATGATACAAAATTAAATAAATGAGTTTATCAAAGTATAGTATCCTATTTACTGACTACTACTACTAAATCAAGATAAAAACGCTATCTATTGCTATGCAACTACATAAAAATCAGAATTTAAACATTGTGTTGAAAACTCATGAAGTACATTTCGTGACTGAATTAGGAATTGCGTAAATAGAGGTAGTTTTGATAACATTCTTCTTCTAAAATTTTATTTAAATTTACTACACACACACACACTTACACTTACTTTGGAACATGAAAATGAAAATGTGCTTTTAAATATGAACGTTTCAACTAGTAATTTATCTTAGTATTTATTTTATATGATGTTTTGAAGAGAGCTTTTAGGGTGAAACCTCTAATCATGAATACACCCACTCCTTCCACAAACATTGCAATTAATTAAGTAGTATCAACCTTTAAGTGCGTGCTCAAGAATTTGTTTCAATTAATTCCTTGGGAACTATTATCGTGCTGAAAGATAAAATTATGGATTCACTGAATATGAAGGATTTCATTCAGGTTAATGTGAGCAATTATGGGTATTATTTTGAATAAAGTTTTAAGAAAGATAGAATAATAAACATTAAATCTATACAAATAAATATAATTGGAGTGTCTGTTTGTAATTTCAATATAACAGCTTTCTACTGAATGCATTTAAAGTATACAACATTATTTTTAGTATATGCGAAACCTGAATATAGTTTGTTCACAATAAGTAACTGAATCGATTACAATCATTTTAAACTATGTTATATTTTTTCCCAATAATATTTAAAAAAGTTAAAAATCGGACACCGAGCGACTAATCGCAATAATTTAGGTACCTACTGCCAAATTAGTATTATCAATATGCTCAAGACGACGCTGGAGGCGCGCGCTGCGTGGTGACCGCGATTTTGTGCGGACAACTAGATAACAGAACAAGCTTATAACTTTGTGATTTTTCGTGATACAGTTTTGAAATTTTGTATATAGATTCTTTACATAAAAATACTAGACACGTGTATAAGGTTTCGCATATACTAAAACTAATGTATAACTTATAACAAAAAAACGTTATTTTTTTTTTTCATTTTTTGTCTGTCTGCCTGTCTGTTTGTTCCGCATAATCTTAGAAACGGCTGCTCCGATTTTGACGGAACTTTTACTGGCAGATAGCTGATATTATATGGATTAACTTAAGCTACTTTTATTTTAGAAAAAGAATTAGGGTTCCGTGCAAAAAAATTAAAAACCTTTAAATTGTTAACAAAATCCGATTGAAACAGGGAAGTAATATTTTTATAATAATTTCACGCGGACCAAGCTCACGGGCAACAGCTATTAGATACTAAAATTGGGTATCTGCGTCATTTGTCTTGAGGTCGCAACCACGGACTGCTGGGCGTGAAGTCCTGCAGGGTCCTATTTCCACATCGGGTATTACTTAATAACGTTTTAGAAGTGACCCGGATGATGGCAAAAGGTCAGTAGTACATTGTAAAGTTTTCAAATAATTAGTAATTGTTATTATAACATAACATTACGCCTATAGAGCAGTGATAGCCTAGTGGTGTGACGGTTGGACTGCCAAGTCATAGATCTTGAGTTCAAACCCAAGACTCTCTGACTTTTTGGATTCATGGGCGTATTGTATAATTTTCACTTGCTTCGGTGAAGGAAAACATCGTGAGGAAAGCGGCATGCTAAGCCGAGTCAGAGGCCCGTGGGCAGCATAAAAACTCTGACACCAGGTTAGGCACTAACCACACGATAAAGAAGAAAAAGTAATACTACACCCACATTATGTTATTATAAAGTTCAGAGAAAACTCTGCTCGGTCTTGTCAATATTGTTTTTAAACTTCGTTCTGTTTTACATGCATATTCAATGTTCAGTAATAATATTAAAATGGAAACTCCGGTTCTTTAGCAAGTTTTAGGAGTAATTTAGTCAGCTAGGATAGTAGGTACTTTCCATAATATTTTTCACTACAATGGGTGGAAGCCGAAAGGCACTTGTTCTCCTCATCATTCCGATTTTTTTTTGTTCTGGACCATACCTACTTGGAAAACCTCTAGTTATAGAGATATTGGGGGTCAAAATTCCAACGTTTTTTTTTTTTTTTAATTATTGTTTTTAATATTATAACAATACTTTACATACTTTTTTTTTATTATTCTGTATGGGCTTACTCTTGACCTCAATCTAGTCCTGAGGACAAAGATGAGGTCGACGATGGAACGAGCTAACCCAAAAGAAGCCTATTAACTCGCGATTTAAATAGATTGGGGTCATATGAACTTGGAAACACCGACGCAGGCAGGGAATTCCACTCCTTGGCTGTGCGCATAATAAATGATGTAGCAAAGCGCTTCGTGCGAATGTGTGGAACATCGACAAGGTATGGGTGATAACCTGCAGTACGTCTGGACTCTCGATGGAAGAAAGGAGATGGTGGAATGAGTTCGTGGAGCTCTTCAGCACACTCACCGAAGTACAATCTGTAAAAGACCGACAAACATGCAACTTTGCGCCGATGGGCCAGGCTATGAAGCCTGGTACCAACCAGCTTATCGTCACCAATGAGCCTCTTGGCTCTGCGCTCAACAGAATCGAGTGTGGCTAATACTTCCACGACACCCGTAATATTCAATGCATCCATCAGCACTATGTCCTGAGTGAACGTTGAGTTCTACCGTAAAACGTGACTTTTCACCCCAAAAAAAAGTCGTTTCCCAGTAATATTTTTTGAGTAGTACCTATTTATTTTGGTGTACAGAATGCTTGCTTGACGGCTTTTAGGAGTGTCCCTTTTCACCTTGTATTTTTAACTACATATATTCAGGGAAGTCAGAAAATCCACAGAAACTAAACACAAATAATGATGTATATGTCTGTAAGTACACACGAGAACACCTCAAGCTATACAATTCCAGTATAACTTGGCCTCGCATTACATAGATTTCCCGTACAGTGAGAGATCCGCATAAACTGGTTTTGTGTCCCTTGATTGGTCGCCGTGAGTACTCTTACAGACAGATCATTATGTGCTTTGTTTCTCCAGTTTTTCAATAAATAGGTAATTTCCTTTCATCATTCTATAAATATTTTGTTTTGAAAGAAAAATATTTTATTTATCCATGTTAGCAGGTTCCTAAATTGGTTGGTTATTTGTAATGATCTGTTTTTTCTACATCATCATGTTATGGTAATAAAGTTTATTCAATTAAATAAATTATTTGAAGTATGTAAATAGGTACCTACTTAGATTATACGTCATTTGAATCATCATCATCATTTCAGCCGAAAGACGTCCACTGCTGGACATAGACCTCTCCCAAGTGTCGCCACATTGACCGGACCCGTGCGACTCGCATCCAGCGGATCCCTGCAACGTTCACCAGGTCATCGGTCCACCTAGTGGGAAGCCTTCCAATTGTCATTTGAATGCTACGCGGTAATGCTACCAGCCATCTGGGTACTTCGACAGACGAACTTTTTGACGCGCTTAAAATCTTTTCTGCTTTTGATACATATACATATTTTATTATTATTATATGTTTGTAAAGCTAGTAAATAATGTATATTTTTAAGTAATACTTCGCCTTATACATAGCCTTTTCCCAACTATGTTGGGGTCGGCTTCCAGTCTCACCCGGATGCAGCTGAATACCAGTACTTTACATGGAGCGACTGCCTATCTGACCTCCACAACCCAGTTAGTACTGGGTAATACGATACCCCTTGGTAAGACTGGTTGTCAGATTTTTTGGGCCACTGACTACTTAACGACTATCAAAGATCTACAAATGACAGCCGGGACCAACGGCTTAATTTGCTTTCCGAGGCACGGAGGAAACTGGGTATGCAATGGGTGGTCGGTGCTCTCTTTTTAAGTAATACTTATCAAATAAATTTATCATTTGAATAGGTATAAAATAATTCTGTGAACATGGTTGTTTTCTGTAAATTTTTTGAAGCAAAGAATTTTTAAAATTAAAAAAAAACTCTAAGGTTAGCAAAATAGTCTTGTATGATTTCTGAAAATATGTCTTCGTGATAACATGAAAATTTGTAGCTGTAAGTATTAGGCATACATACACTAAAGGTAAAAAAGATGTGTATTGTATAACGGGCTGGTGTCCGCAACTCCACGTCATTTACATACCAATCTAAATCTGAATTCATACAAGAAAACTTCAAACGATACGTCTAACGCAGGTGGCACGAGATAATTTTAATTTTAGATACTTATTTTTAGGATAAAACAAACTTTTTTAGGGTTCGGCACCCGAAGCGTAACCAACGGGACCCTATTACTAAGCCTCCGCTGTCCGTCCGTCCGTTCGTCTGTCTGTCAGCGGGCTGTATATCATAAATTTTCACAGAATATGTATTTCTGTTGCCGCTATAACAACAAATAATAAAAATAAAATAAAAAATTAAAGGGGGCTCCCTTACTACGATGGTGCGGAACCCTTCATGTGCGAGTTCGACTCGCACTTGGCCCGTTTTTTTTTTTTGGCTTAAAATATCACATTAAAAGACCTTATTACTGTCTAATTGTTAGTGTGATCCGTGTAAGATTTCCTTTCAAAGTATCGCTTTGATTCGCGGTTCAGGCAAGCAACAATAAAAAAAGATTTATTACCGTTTTTAGAAAAAATAATCGAGTGTTTTCTTTGAGCAAAATTGGTAGTGTAAATAATTTAGTTTAACGTTTAGGGCGCGTTACAATTTTCCACCTGATATACCTACAACTACATCTAATAATAAAATTTGTTTGCCAAGTCATGTCGAGCCTCCATTTAGATACCGTAGGCCTATTTGCGACGTGTCTATGCAGAAACATTACCATAGAATGGCCATAAGTTCCCAATTACGTTATGAGTTCAATGCAATCGCTTAGCATTGTTGACTCATGTCTCCCTGGTACCTTGGTATCGAATACATTGTTGTTCTGAGGTTGGACTTGACATTTGCCAAGCTTTTGTGAATAGGATTATTGTTTGTTTTGTGAATTTGTATTGTTTGTTGGTGGCTTAGTATTTCACAAGACATATCATCTCGCCTGAATATTTTCAGGCTTGGCCAGAGGTGTTAGTGTACCCACATTTTTACTGTTTTGTTAAAATCTATGAAAGTAAAGGACGAATCAGACCTTGGGCTATATAATCGCTCGCCCTAGTAAAAGACATTTGTATGCATAAGATGTAACTAATTAATGTTGACTTACATTTAAACGCACTGAATTAGAACATGTGAGAGACGTGAGGGTAATCCATGATCAACTTTTAGAAAAAGAAAATTTATTCTTCAATTCTTTTTTCTCTAGTTAGATCTAAAAGCAGTTGATATTAGAGCTAGACCAAAAATTCTTTTCAATTCGACTAAAACCAGGATCTATAAAACTTTGTACGAATGGCTACCAACCAAGCAATACAAAACCAATTTATGCGGATATCTCATTGTATTGGAAATCTATACAAAGTGAAGCCACAAATCATACTGGAAATGTAAGCAGACATAACTATGACAGATTGCTCTATCACTGTTGACAGAACAACATGATTAAAGTTTTATCAAATTACGTGACAAGTTGATAAGTATTTTTTATACATATAATTATCTCGATCTCAGACTAATGTCACAGTATTAGTCTGAACTGAGTCGAGGGTAATTTCAGAACCACCCATATATTTAGAGAGGAAAAGATTTTTTTTTAAATGAAATATTTCTTTTCAGAGGCGGGACTAGACTGAAAATGTAGGTCATATTTTAGCCTGTGTTGGATATACAGTGGTAACAATTCAGACCTAGGGTGGTCGGAAAGTGGGCCCGTATTATTTATTGGCACAGTGAAGTTGCTGATAAGATATTGTAGAAATTTAAAATAAATTATGTACGAGTATTTTATTTATGTGTTGCAAACTTACTACTACTAACTACAAACAAATAGAAAGATCATTTATCTTTTACAGTCCTTAAATGAAATATTTTGATAAGAAGAATCACTGCAAATTAACACAAATTGAACAGAAGTAAGCTTGTATCCACAAAAATAAAAACCTGGGTACATTCGTTACAAAGGAACATTACAGACTTACATTGCCAATCCCGGTTTGTTGGTCTTAAACTTAATGAAGAGTTATGCCGTTTCAACAAAACTAAAGATTACACTTTTCTTTAAAAAAAAAAAAAATAACTAGATTGACAATCCTGAGCTCCTGCATAAATTGCATTTCAATGTCCCCCAGTGATCAGTTAGATTTATTCCACCTATCTCCATTCTTTTTTCTTTATCTAATTATAGGCAAAACTCAGACATAGTGCGAGCGAGTAAGGACTTTAATATTCTGTGTAAAGAGTTCTTATTTGACCCATTTACCACGAAAAACTATTCAGCTCGCACTCGGCTGAATGCAAACTTTTTTAAAAGCGCGTAGTGCTTCATTTTTGTTTTTTTTTTTTTTTTTTTTCTACCCTGTCAGTAATGTCTAACCAGCCCCCGTAGCATGACAACCGTAGACAAGGATTTCTTTGACGGAAGAATCGACACAATGACAGATAGTGCAAAGAAATCTGTCATTGTGTCGACACAATCTGTCATTTTGTCGATTCTTCCGTCAAAGAAATCCTTATCTACGGTGGTCATGCTACGGGGGCTGGTGTCAGTGTGTTTTATATCTTATTTTAATTCCTTTTATTTTTATTTTTTATCGTGCTTGTTATTTAGTAATCCTAAGATTTCTACTACCTTTTCTGTGTTTACTCGTGAGAACCTGTAATGGGCTCTGTGTTGCACATCTAATTGTTATTCAGTTTTTACATCTGTCGGTTATCCTATTTCATAATCATCATCATCATAATCAGCCTATAATGTTCCCACGACTGGGACACAGGCCTCCTCTCTATGAGAGGGAATGGGCATAATCCACCACGCGGGCCCAGTGCGGGTTGGTAGATGTCACATGTCTTCAAATTTTTGGTTCTAGGACATGCCGGTTTCCTCACGATGTTTTCCTTCACCGTTTTGAGAGCAGTGGTGATGAAATAAATTACATAAAGTAATGCACCTGCCTGGGTTCGAACCCACGACTTACTGTTCGTAAGTCGGGGCCGCCACCACTGGGCCACCGCTGCTCTTATGCGGTTCTCCTATTTATAAATAAATAAATATTCTAGAACAATAACGTGGGGCGATGTTGCTTCCCTACTTTCTGTAAAATAATAATCTAACAGGTTACTTATCAATAATTACGTCGCTCACTTCGTAAGTATCCAACTGAGCGTAATAAATGTCTGTAATATCTAGCCATTCATCTTACGGTCGACTTAATTGATTGATAACGAGCTGAACTCGGCTAATATACCGTCCAGAGATAAGCTAGTATTAAATGAGTAGGATAATAGTATTAGCGTAAAATAATAGTGTTTGATATGTGGTCTACGATTAGGTACAGGAAGATTTCGTTCATCTATCGCTAGTAAAAATGAATAACGGATTATAATGTGTGTGGTCTGTAAACAAATGGATAGGAAAACGATATGTTAACACATAACATCACACCTGTAATCCCCGAAGGGTTAGGCAGAGGTGTACCTAATATTACACCCACATTTCGCCAGTTATGTTTAAGTCCCATGTAATAGGGGGCGAGCCTATTGCCATCAACTTTCGCGCAAATTCGGAGCAAATCCAGACTCCGTAGCAGTTACTGAGAAATTCCTGATAGAAAAACCCAATATCACTGCCCGACCCGTGAAGAACCCAGGACCTCATGCTCAGCAGTCGTGCTTGGTACCCCTAGACCAGAGGCAGAATTATGGTTGAAATGTGTTACTGATTCTTTTTAGTGAGGCCTGATTGCCTGATGATTCCATGGAGCGTTTGGTGATTTATGGTAGAGTCGAAGGCACGAGGCCACGTGGTCGATCACTAACCTGATGGACAGATTCCATCAAATCTGTCACCAAAATCCCTGAAATGGCAGAATGTGCTCGCCATGCAGCCAATAGAGACCGCAGTTATGGGCGACCCCCGGTAACCACGACCACTCTGTCAAGAGTGAACGAGTAAGAAGATCAGAAAACCCCCGCCAACCACCGCTATCACCACCGCTATCTGCCTGATAATTAAACCTGAACAGATTTTGTTTAAATTTGCATCAAATACTGGAATAGGTGATTAACCGACGTAGCCCGAAGAATAGCCAAACTGAAGTGGCAGTGGGCAGGGCACATTGCTCGCAGAACGGATGGCCGATGGGGCCGAAAAGTTCTGGAGTGGCGACCGCGAACCGGAAGACGCTGCGTTGGAAGGCCTCCCACTAGGTGGACCGATGACCTGGTGAAGGTTGCAGGCATCCGCTGGATGCGAGTCGCACGGGACCGGTCAATGTGGCGACACTTGGGGGAGGTCTATGTCCAGCAGTGGACGTCTTTCGGCTGAAATGATGACTGGAATAGACCTTAGTTTTTCGACACGAGGCTTTATTTTTGTTTTTAGTATTACCAACTGTTACAAAAATATAAATAGCTACGCTATAAAATCATCTGTATTAAATATCAAAATAAAACATCAATATTGTTTCTATTAATATTGGTTTTCTTGAAATTCTAATCCTTGGATATTTTTATCTGAAAAGTTATGTTTACATGAAATCGAAATTAAAAGTTTTGCAAATATTTTAAAAAATGTTTGGAGAGTTTATTAAACTTTTCTTTTAAAGTCTCAAGGGTACACCACAGGTCATATTGTTTACTTTTATTACTAAAATTCATCTTATTTACATAATAGATTCCACTTACCTACTAATTGAACTGTATCGTTTAATAAAAATCTAATTAGCACTTATTGTTAATGTTATTTGTATTATATTTAACTCATCATCTGCCTAGCCTTTTCCCAACTATGTCGGGGTCGGCTTAATACCAGTATTTTACATGGAACGACTGCCTATCTGACCTCCACAACCCAGTTAGTACTGGGTAATAAAATACCCCCTTGGTAAGACTGGTTCTCAGACTTTTTGGACCACTGACTAAATAACGACTGTCAAAGATCTACAAATGACACCCGGGACCAACGCCAACGGCTTAACGCGTTTTCCGGGGCACGGAGGAAACTCGGTATGTAATAGGTGGTCACCCATCCACAGACCAACCTAGGCAAGCACGGCTTAGCCTAAAGATCAACCCAAGCGGCCGTTATTATTTAGCCACGAGCTCCTACTGCTAGTATTATATTTAACTGTTGTACAAATAATAATCAAGTCTACATTTAAAATAAAGGGAACTTCATAATTAATGTCAAGAAAAATTAAAAACAACTACTTACTCGTATCAAAATTGAAGTCAAGACAAAATATTTCGACTGGCTGTTAATATATTATTTAGATACCCAACCAGTCAGGCAAGTGGCCTACCTTTGACAATCTAATAAGTCAATGCAATGTGTTTTATTTCTTTCCAGAAATTGAGAACTACAAAAACAGAGAAATTTAAAAATAATTATTAAGGTACAGTAAGTTGCAGATCGATATTATCAAACTGACCCGTTATTATGTTAGACTCCGTACTACGCCAGCTCGCTAGCTCTTGTCAAAGTGTTACCTATATGTGCAGCTGACTGTCCAAGTAAAAGTTTATTAAACTCAGTCTACCTTAAAATATGGAGCTGTTCATCGAAAATTTACTACATTTTTTATTGAAAATGTTTATTTTTAGATACATAATTTAAAAACCATAACCAAACCAATTACAAGGCATCAAAAACACTGTCACAATCAACGGGAAAATTGCCAAGGAACGCTGGCAGCAATGCCACGTAGGACATCAATGCTGTATATTTGGCCATTTAAAAAAAAAGCCATATTATTCCATTTCGAATGTGAACAGGGCCGTAAAATGCTGGTTCTATTAATACAAGCTGTACTCGCAGGCATTCTTTCCATTATACGCAAATTAACCGCCATTTAGTCTCGCTTATTCGCCGACATTCTTCTGAACCGAACATACTTGTACAACGGTACAAAACTACTAAAACAATGGTTGTTCGCTATTGTGTAGCCTAAGCTTTAAACTAAATGCACTATGACTATTTGTTTAGTAAGTTTCTTTGGTATTCCTGTGTAGATTTTAAGTTTTATTAAGAGATGTTCAAAAGTTAAATATAATTTTGCATAAATGTATTTGTTGAGCCGTTTCTAGTGTTTCTGTAAGAATAACTGAAAAAAAAAAGTATCTTATGCATTAAATTATACGTTAAACGTTTATTATAAGTTTTACTTAAAAAAAAAATACTGGATTGTTTGACTGGTTTCCTTACGATTTTTGCTATAAATCGCCGGATATAGGCAACTTTAAACTCGGTAAAATTTATACTCGTTTTGTAGTCTTTTAACAAAGCGACAATAGACTCGCTAATTAAGTACTCAAGACTTAACGGCCTTAGAAAGTCAATAAATTATGTCTATAGAAAGTTAATAAATTATGTCTAGATTCCACTAAGACTTAGGTAAAGATGACGTGAGCATACTTATGAATTAAGCAAACCTTCATTTTTATAAAGTGTCCAAAATGACAGCGAAAATGATTAAACTAAAAGGACCGATACCACCATGGTCGATTAAAATTTGCGCTTCAATGATTCCGCTAAGACTTAGGTAAAGATGACGTGAGCATACTTATTAATTAAGTAAACCTTCACTTTTAAAATGTGTCCAAAATGACAGCGAAAAAGATTAAACTAAAAGTACCGATACCACCATGGTCGTTTAAAATGTTCGCTTCAATGAATTGAACGAAGATAACATTATAACCGAATTTCTAAAGCTAGTCCTTTAGGTTGGAAACCCTTATCGGTAAGTGGCGGTTATCCTAATCCGAGTTCATTAAAAATTAACACTCCAAGTTGAATCTCTTGCAGGCCGAAATCCAACGCCCGGAGAAAAGATAAGGGTCACAACTTGAAATTGCCTTTATTTGAGATGTCCACCAGAGGCTTTTATACATAAAATCGCGCCTGTAATCCCTGAAGGGTTAAGCAGATGTGTACCTTATAGTACATCCACTTTTCGCCAGTTATGTTTTAAGTCCCATGTAATAGGAGGCGAGCATATTGACATCTACCGGGCATAATTCAGACTCCGTGGCGGCTACAGGGAAATTCCTGATAGAAAAATCCAAGAACACTGCCCGAGGAATCAAACCCAGAACCTCATGCTCAGCAGTCGCGTTTACGACCACTAGACCTACGAGGCAGTTCAGATGCCTTTATTTTTTGGGTAACTCCGTCAAGAGTAATTTAAGTGAATAGTTAGTAATATCGATCAGTGTTTTGCTAGATCGAAAAAAATATATTTTGTTTTGGGTGCTCAAACCAAAAAAGAAAACATTTATAGTGCTCACGCTAATTCTCTTAATTTTTGTCACAGTTCTCTGTTTAAACCGTAGTTGCGTCTTTCATAGTCTTCAGTAGCACAGTCAACCCCGCGTCAGTAGTAACAATTTGACATTGACAACACCCTTATATCGTAGAAGTAAGGGCGGTTATCATAGTGTTAACATTGATATACGGTTTAATATTTACAACAAAGTTCTACTAACCTACCATAGCATCATACAGCAACTTTCCCATCCTTACTATATATATATATATATATATCTATACTAATATTATAAAGCTGAAGAGTTTGTTTGTTTGTTTGGTTCTAAACTGGTTAGGATTGAAAAATTCTCTAAGTGTTAGATAGCCCATTTATCGAGGAAGGCTATAAGCTATATAACATCACGCTACGACCAAAAGGAGCGGAGCATCAAAAAAAATGTTACAAATACGGGTAAAATAGTATTTTATAAAAAATTTCGTTGCAGGCAACAGCTAGGTAATTTATAAAAGTACAGACAAATCCACTTACCGATAGCAAGACATCCTGCGAGGAACACCCAAGCTTGTGTCGCCAACATTGTAGTTTATTCACTGTACCGTTTTAGGGACAGCAGTCTTCGTCGCTTCATTTGGGACCGTCTCACACTATACCACATCACTTTTCACACATATATGTATAGCACTTTCGTTCACAACACTATTTCTGGTGATATTGTTGGGATCTGTAACAAAGGAAATGAGTATATAAGAAAAATATTATCAATAGAAAAGGTGATAAAACTGACTGACATGGATTAAAAGTATTGCATTCTTTTATATAAAAATATGTTTTGTGTATAAGGAAATCAACAGTAAAATACAGAGCACTCTCAGTTCAGGTAATCAAATTTTTGTTCTGATGCGAAAAAAAAAGAATTCACATGTCACTGTTAATCAATTTTTGGAGAACTGTATTTTCGCAATAAATACGTTTATTGCGAAAATATAAAATAAAAGCATCTTAATTGTCCAGAGATACAGCGCACTGTATCTCTTTTATTTTATTTAGTAACGTAATATGCTCTCTTGTCGTTAATATTGAACAAGGTATGAAGTCTAAAACAGGGAGAACAATATTATGGTATAATTTCAAGATAACTGATGCTCTGTGTTTTTATTTTTCTTGTAACTAAAATCAATCCACTTCAAAAAAATGTTTGCTACGACTAAGAAGCAAGCAATGTTTCCAGTGCTGATCTTATTCTTAGTTTATGTCGACTGGTTTATCCTTTCACCACAATGGGAATTAAACCTTTAATTTCAAAAGCTGATGATACCACCATTCTTTAAGGACACAACACTATTCAAATAAGATTTACGACCAACAAAGTCAGTATCATCGTGTTGACAAATAGCATATTTAATGCTACCTTCCGCCTATTCGCAGAAAACTCAACTGGTTTTACATACAATACATACTAATTACTCAGTTATAAATAGCTTGGCGTAGGTGCATAGTGCCTACGAGCCTTGTTCTATCAAAGTGACTCACAAATTGAATTTTACTGATTGCAAAATGAATGAGGTTTTACTTTAATCATTGACCTGGTAAAGGGTACATGGTTGTATGTTGACCAGTTTGTGGTTTTATGTGTCTTAGTTTTATTCTGTTGTTAAGACTAATAAAGCAAGAGGTTCTGGGTTAGATTCCCAGATCGGGCAAACTGTTACCAGGTCATTCCATCAGGAATTTGCCGATTGATGGCGATAAGCTCGCCTATTACATGGGACTTAAAGATAACTGGCAAAATGTGGGTACTATGTCTAACCCTTCGGGGATTACAGGCGTGATGTTATGTTTTTCCAGATATTGTTAGTCATTAAAGGATTATTAATATTAGTTACGAAGTTAGAAACGTCCTTCCATACAGTGACACATCATTATTTCTAATCTGCATTTATGAAGAAGAATGAATGGAATCACATCGATGTTTATTGTTTAGGTAATAAAAACCTTAGGATAACTAAATGTTAAGTTCATTATCTCATATCAGGATCTAATCTACCATCGTTTGCCAGAAATATCTCTGACTAGATATCCAAATCTACAGTTTGCGAAAGTAAGCTTACAATTTGCGAAAAGCTGCTCTATGTAAACAAAACCGACGAACGGACGGTTCCAAGATTTAACTTCTCTAATAATATTATCTGTGCCGGCTTTTCAATATATTTAAAAGCTGCAGTAATACTGCGGGGTAGACAAGGTTGAGAAGATTAATTTTAAGAAGAAACTTTTCAAGGCAGCCAGCCTTCGTCCTTCGTTCGTCTTCGTCCTAATTTCGTTCTTTCAAAGAGAAAGAAAATATTTTACTGTTAAGACATTTGTCCGGACAGTTGATAATTATGAAGGTTGTGACTTGCGATGACAGTCAAGTAAATTGAATAAACACCGGCCTAGTGCGAGTTGGACTCGCGCACCTTGGGTTCCGTATAAACTTGTAGGTATTTTGTTATTAAACTACATATTTCCAGTTTCAGATTTTTTCCTTTACGTATGCTGTAAGACATTGCTTCTTGCCAAATTTCATGATTCTAGGTCAACAGGCAGTACCCTATAGGTTTTGATTCTTATGTGAAATCGCAAAATATGCCACATAAACGGTCATATCTTTTCATCGCGTTGACTTACAAGTTTGATTTTTTTTCACTGTTCCAAGGTGTTGCAGACCTGAGCAATTGATATTTTATTTCAACATGGTATCTTCAAGCGTTCCCGAAAAAAAGGATCCTTGACAGAGGACAGACTGACAACAAAGTGATCCTATAGGGTTCCATTTTTGTCGACTGAAGTACAGAACCCTAAAAACGATAACCACTAGCAAATAGATAACATCAAAACCATAAACGAAGTAATCAAAACTATAGCCAACAAGACAACAAACTAACCAAAGCACACAACAAAAAAAATATACTCCCAAGAAAAATTCAAGGCCACTCGATCAACTACAAACCCACTGTTCTACAAAAAGGCAAGTACCCAATAACTTTTAACTTTAATAACTAAATTGATTTATAGAGCTTTCTATAACAATAATGGCTGATACTTGAATAGCTAGTCGCTCCATTATTTGGTCAAAGTGTGGGCTGTGCTATGCGCCTGTGAAAGTGAACGACCACAAGCAATATTCTAACGAGACTTTTATGGTTGATCTGTATTAAGATATTAATGATGATACTTAAATTGGTTTTGAGTGTAGCATTATACTTTTATACAGTATCATCATTGCTTATTGAATTGTATAGAAAGAAATCTATTGGGCATTATTGGTAGTAAATTAGTTTTTTGTGTGCTGTTGTTGAAAGTTTTATAAAGTTCGATAAAACCGTTCTAATGTCATTCTTGATAGCGTTATTGGATACATTTTTATTATTTTCAGCAGTTTCAAAACCAAATTCAAATATTTTATTTCACATAGGCCTAGATGGGCGCTTATAAAACGTCGACAAAATGTGCACGGTTCGGGTTGGTCGTTTCCTATGGAGAAGAACCGGCAAGAAACACCATGGTTACTCTTTTCAAATCAGTTGGTATTACAATATTTGTTGCTTTAGATTATAATCCTCGATCCTACTGTTTTATTATAATTATATCTTTAACTGCCCGTCTCTTGGATACAATAGCCACTCAGTTTTCGATAACTGAGCGTCTTTCCTCAAGCATTTGGCATTTCCTCAATCTCAAATATTGCGACGATATTAATAAAATTTTATTTTCCAAAGAAGCCGGATTCAGTATTTGTGAGGAAATTCCCATCGGTGCTCCGTCTGAGCAAATATATTAGTGCCCTAAATGATTTGTGACATCCTTCGCGGTTAAAAAAATGCAAGAATCTTCTTCAGATTTACGTCATGGGTTTTACAAGGTAAAAGATGTAATTAAAAAAAAGAATTAAGGTAAAGTTCGCTCGTCTGCAGGTGGTATCTCTTTGCCCTTGAGCTGGTCTAGTACGGAGTGTCAATGGAATTGGTCAGTTTATTAAACTGGTTCTGTTACCACTAGTGACGTGCGGCCAGCTGTACAAATGTCATTATTTTTTACTGACGTAAGTTGCCAATTACCATTATCTTATTGTACATATCCGGGAAGTTGGTTCGATATAAATTAAACCTAATCACGCTAAGAACTTCCTTTCCGTTTCAATTGATACTATTATCAAAATTTTATAGTGTCTACTTTAACGGGAATTTGAGGTGTTTTAAGGCATACACATAATCAGCATTTCCGGTGTAGGAACACACGTATCCGTGATAGGAATGCGGGCCCAGTACGGGTTGGTGGATGCCACAACATTTTTTTTCATCTTTTTCATAGCAATTTCAATGAGATTGCCACTAAATATCGTTATTTTAAGAACCATTTTGTTGTCATTTAAGTTTCATCATTACGAGGAGGCAGAATAAGATGTAAAAGAATCAGCAAAAATCCCCTGCTTACATTTTATAATTTTTTGTTTGTAGCTATTTTTTCAGCCCTCAGCGAATCTATTTTCATACCAAATTAGATGAATCGTCCACAAAATACTGCTCAAACGAACATTTTCTTCAATATAACACGTTCAATTTGCTACTAACTCGAAATGACGTCACAGATTGTGTTGGCTTAGCTCTCTGACACGTACCGTGTAAACACGTTGGCACAGGACAATGTATCATACTGATTAATGTACAGACGGACCAGCTACTTTGCAACTAGCTTGCAACTATTTTTAAACAGTGTTTTGAAGGTGCTGAGTAGTCAATTATTTTAATTACGACTCTAATGCTATGATGTACAGCTTAATAAGTCATTCTGGTGTATTAACCAACAAAGTGGAGGGCCCCAGAGGGCGAGGAAGGTCACCCATGCGATGGTCCTACCAAATTAAGTAAGCTGTGGGTGGTCCCTTGTATCAGCGCACCAGGGAGAAGTGACGGTTTCTCCCTGCTGGCCAACATCCTGGTGCAATCGATCGTAAGGCAAAAGTCGCTACGCGATGGCCACGACCGCTCTGCCAAGATCTCACGAGAAGAATTAAGATTAATATTGGCAGTGTAATGGAAAGACAGCTCTGTGACAGTTAGATGCGGTAGTGACAGACCGAGGAGAAGACGACGGCACACCTAGGATGGATTTACAAAAAAAAGCACAAAAATGAGTGTTGTGTACGAAATGGGTAGAGGCTTTGCCCAAAATTTGGACAATTCAGCCTAACAAATACAAAAATAGAAAGATGAATATACTGCTTGTATACCAAATAGCTTGTTCAATTGTACTTGTGCAGAAGAACATAGCGATGGCCGGAGATAAAGAGGTAAACGTTGGACGATTAGTAGATGTTTAATGATAGCTGCGGTGTTGTTAACGAAGATGATGTCTTGTAAATCTTTGACGTCAATATTAATTGTACCTTTTTATTACTTGCGTCGATATTAATTGTTAGAGGTAGCTTCATGCATGTCGATAGTATTACTTTATACTTCCGTGTGCTTTCGTGAATGATTTTCCTCATGTTAATCAAGTGTCATTAGACCACTATCTTGAACTTATCATTCAATTACTCTTTTTCTTATTTTGCCTTTATTGAGTACAATTACTTCGTCATGGTCACTTTATTGATGATCCCACCTGGG
Organism: Noctua fimbriata; assembly: GCA_905163415.1. Taxonomy (NCBI): domain Eukaryota; kingdom Metazoa; phylum Arthropoda; class Insecta; order Lepidoptera; family Noctuidae; genus Noctua; species Noctua fimbriata. Next base: position 15,684,731 of record LR990927.1, on the reverse strand, counting down.
ATTAAATCAACCCGATGTGTTTACGTTAGCTGTGACGAATTTGAAGTTCTAATCAAAATATTGTATCAGTGGTAGCTGTGTCATTGTCTAGTTTATTAAAATTGATAAATGCATTTCGTGCAAAACATCTTGATGTAAATGATAAAACTAATGATGATACAAAGCAAACACATCAATTGCGTCAATAAACTGATCATGCTAATGAACTACAATATCAGATAAAAAACATAGATCTTATCGTTTGTTTATCTTTACTTGCAAGTTGTCCTTCATCATCATTAAGTTCTTGTACCATCCGTTTCTATCATGTAGACTGTCGGTCATAAGCATAACTTATACAACCTGTTTGATCGTCTGTATCAGTAAGTAAAGCAATTTTGTTGTTCGAAGTATGCAATCATTGAAAGCAATCTTAAAAAAACACAATTTGGACGATGATGCTAGTCATATTTTTTACGCTGATCCTGGTCAGACCAAATCCGCACGTCGTTGAATTACAATGACTTAATAACAAAGTTATCCATGGTGCTGAAAGTAGAAGCAGATGGAGATACATCCCAAATTAAACGAGACCAGGTCACATCCCCGAGTTAAGGAAATATATATTTTATAAATAAGGCTTTTCTTTCTAATTCCAGAGATACATTATGTATGAAAACATTGGCATCTCCTTCCATTTTGTTTTCTTATCTCTTTCATACCGTGACTAGCCTCCGTAACGTAAGTATGACAAATAACTTCAAATAACGGTTACGTGTAAGCGAAAAAAGTCGTCTTATTGTGTCATTCCATTCTGTACTATCATCATAATTTTAAGCTGTGTCAGGCGTAGCTGTGTACAATTCGTATTTCGTAGTGCGAATCTTGTTTGGATTGGCTTGTGGTATATTGGCACAAATAAGTTTTTTTTTAATAGCCTGTACTGTCCCACTGCTGGCCAAAGGCCTTCCCCAATTCCTTCCACGTGCTCTTTTCTCGTTCCTCCCCGAACCAGCCCACGCGATACGCGTCAGTTCTGTGGTTTCGATAGGTTATTGTGCGCGAAATCTACCAAAAGTTCTACGACATTTCCTAATATCTCGTTTATAAGCCTATCTAGATTTCTGTCTAACTGATTGTAATGTATGTCCATCCATTTGTCCCAAAAACTTTTAATATTGTCGATTGTCGGTTTCTGAGAGTTTTCCGGTGCGTTTAATCTGAGTACTGTCGTAAAACGTATGTTTAACTTTGGCATCTATACAAAAGCTCTGTTTAAGCGTAAGTACCTCAAAAGAATCAAGGTTCAAAAGAATAATCATGAGTGTTTTTTCAGAATAATCCTGTTTTAACTTTTGGCTCAGTCTGTGCAGACCTATTAATTGGGTTCCCCTTCACGGCTGTATCGCTTAATTACTGCGTTCTGCCTGCATTGAGCTCTCTAGAGCTTGGATTTATTTCACCCGAAATTATTGGTGAGAAACTCTTCAGGAAATGGTTAAGGTTTTTGGCTGGTGGTCATAATGGTCCCACTGCTCGCACTTCTCTATCCATTACGCAGGCACTTTGTGGGATACTGGATTTCACATTTGTTCGATTTTTTGGTTGTAAGACAAGGCAATAACTAAGTAAAAAACAAAAACATTTCACATACCACATTAAACACAATCATTCTTCGAATGAAGCTATTACAATAAATTCTATGACATTATTATACTACACTTTATTATATGTGACTTGATTTATAACACAGACAGACGATAAAAACAGCCGACAAGAATATTTAGGTACATGGTTGTGTCATTCACATGTACTTACATCATCATCACCGTTACTTGTAATGTTTAGGAGTCATCTGTCTTCTCTTTTATTATTATTGTCCTCTATTACTTTTGTCTCGTTCTTATTTTCTAGTTATTTATAAGGTTTTAGACTTGAATTATATTGGACGGTCACGTTTTTTGCCAGGTAGTCTGAGGTTATTTCGACGCTTACGCTTATCGCACACTATCCCTATTATTGCGCCTACGTACTATAACACCCCTCGAAGAGCGACGTTCTTGGTTATCAGAGGGCCCCATTAATGAAACGTCAAAAGAAGAAATAAAACATTGTTCCCTAAGATTATATTAGTTTATCGTTTCCTCGTTACAATTCAAATGTAAGACTATCTATACAAATAAATAAAATTGAAGTGTTTTTTTAAAATTCAAAATAAAAACTTTATTTCATTATTTTCGTCTGTCTGTTTGTTCAGGATGATCTCCGAAACGGCTGAACCGATGTTGACGGGACTTTTACTGGCAGATAGCTGATGTTATAGTAACTTGGGCTACTGATATTTTAGAAAAAGGATCAGAGTTCCGTGCAAAAAAAAAAAATTAAAACCCTAGAAACTGTTAACAAAATTCGATTCAAATAGGGAAGTCATATAATATTTTTGTAATAATATCACGCAGACGAAGGTCGCGGGCGGCAGCTAGTTACAAAACAACACAAGAAAATCTTTACTCTGACAAAACATGTTTCCAGTGTCACCAAACATGTCAGATTGAAATCCAAAATCTATAAAAGTGTGTTTTAGGCACAAGAGGCAGAAAAAAATTGTTCTAATAAACCAACTGCCAATCATTACAGCCAAGATCAATTGAGCAGAAAGACATCGCAGCGTTCAAAGTAAATTGTTCGAACGGCGCCATTTTGGACAATAGCGAAATTGATTGTACCAGATTTCAAGTTAAACTGAACAAAAGCAGTATTTATGATAAAACATTGACTTCTTTTTCTGCATGAGGTCCCTGTTTATAAGCTGCTATCCTGAGCTCGCAGCTTTTCCCGCGTGGAGTTCGGTAATTGAGCCACGGTATCGTACTACCGGGATAAAAAGTATTCTATGTGTTATTCCAGGTTATAATCTATCTGTGTGCCAAATTTCATCCAAATCTGGTCAGTAGTTTTTGCGTGAAAGCGTAACAAACATCCATCCGTCCATCCTCTAGTACGATATAAAATGAATAGGCTAGATTGACCTTAGATAGACTGCCTCGATGGTTTCGAGGTCGCAAGCGCTGCTACGCAGCCGCTGAGCATGAGGTCCTGGATTTGATACCCGGGTCGGGAAAAGTGTTATTGGGTTTTTCCATAAAAAAATCTCAGTAGCAGCCACGGAGTCTGGATTTGTACCCGGTTGATGGCAATAGGCTCGCCCCCTATTACGTTTTGGGGGTTTTGACATTTTGATGCCGTTTGCTATAGAATCTGAAGACGCGTTGTTTCAGGCAATCAGAAACAAGCACAATCTATCTAATTTGAAGTTAACACAAACTATAAAATGGTATAATAATGCTACAATGTAAAATTATGCAGTTTTGTCACTCTCCTGTAAAGTTGCTATTTTTGACTTAAGTGGAGTTAGAAATTAAGCGACGATTTGCTCATTTTTTATAACCCTGTTTTAATATTTAAAATGATATGAGTGCTAAGATTTGGCAGGATTCAAATTGAAAGTATACAACCAAATAGTAGGCAGGACCAAGGTCTGACAAACACATTAAGGCGACCTACTGAACTATTGTTTGTCTGAAAGCAAACATTGCCTAGCGCTACATATTGTATACAACAGACCTTGTGAGTTTCATATAAGCTTACCGAGTGATATTAACAAATGAAGGATAGTTTGGAACGAAATAAATAGATGAGATACTGAAAAACAATAATTTTACTGTAACATTGCTCAAGCAATTTTAGTGCTAAAGGAAGATATACAACATTGCTAAATTGAACCCATTCCTTCTATCACATTTTTATTGTGATTACGATACAATTTTCTTCATGAAACATGGAGGTAGAGCCTACGTACGATTTTTTGAGACTAGTTCTGCCTGTGACCTTTATAGGAACAGGTTCAATAACAAAATCTCTTTTAATATTCCAATTGTCCGTCTAATTTCACAATCATTATTTATTATACGGTTGAACTGGCATCAATACATAGTATAAAATAAAGTTGCTTCCCGCTGTCTGTCCCTATGTATGCTTAGATCTTTAAAACTACGCAACGGATTTTGATGCGGTTTTTTTTTAATAGATAGAGTGACTCAAGAGAAAGGTTCACTTGCACCCGTGCGAAGCCGGGGCGGGTCGCTAGTGATATAATAAAAAGGACATCATAAACAAACACAATCAGTCTCACTCTCAGATTGTTTTTGAAAACAGAACGAATTAACCTAACCTAACCTTATTTTGTGTTTTGCTTCGTGACGTAAAAAAACATTGCTTAAAAATTAAGTGCACCTCCTTTATAAAAAGCTTCGTTACATCAATCGATGTCAAAAAAAAAACTGACGATTTCTTTTTTCAAGATTACGTCAAGTTACGAAAGGACACGCGAAATAAGAAAGTTAATAATAGGAGCGTTTTGCATAACCTTAACGAGCCGAATTAATCGACTTTAAAAGATTTAACTAGAAGGATTTAAAATAACTGGACATAAAAGTCACGTTGTGCAACATTTTAAGATTAAGAATATTTAAATCATTCATAGGATTATTATATGTGTTCATATTCATTAAATCTCATGAATTATTAAACAAAGATGTGTAACACGTCGTCTCCACAATTTCTGAGGAGTATTAATTTCAAGATACCTTGCTTAATTACTATCAATGATACAATATACCTACAGGGTGATTGGTAGTTGGGTGCATTCCTTTAATTTCATCATCTTCCTGCCTTTGTCTCATGTTACTTGGGGTTGACACGTTTTATTCTTTCATTCTCCTCACTCAACCGTAACGCTAACATTTCGTTCATATCATTCCTACACTAAAGCTGCTTGGTAACAATTTTGTAACAATAATTTAAGTCTCAAACTAGTATTAAAAAAAAAACATTCAACTCCAGACCATAAAAAATATAACAACAGGTTTTAATTCCCGAAGACGCACGTAGAGTACCTAGTAGTACACCCAAATTTTGCCAGTTATGTCTAAGTCCTATGTAATACTAACGAGACAGTTAGTAGTAATATCAACCTTATAACAACAAAGCTAAATCCCAAATCTTTTGAAACAATCTGTAAAGAACATAAAATCATCCTTCTACGAATACCCATCACTATTAAAATCCAATGTAAACAAATGATACAAAAATGTTAGAAAGCCACTGATTCTCTGAGTAATTAACCTTGCATTCGTACGTACTGATCCGTCAATTGTGGAGAAAGCGGACATTATGGACGGTACGGTCCGTCGCTTGTGGTCAAGTAGACCACGGTCAGCGGTGCTAGATTCAGAAAACCCAGTCAAAACAATACTCGATGAATAAACCAACAACAACTGTTACAATGCAATCCTGTCTAATCAACCTAAAACGTTCAGGCTGGTGGTAGACAGGCCTTCAGGCAATGAGAAGTTGAAGACCATACTCCACTGGGCGGGCTCAGAGCGTGTTCGTAGAGTGCACACATGTTTTTAAATTTATAAAACTATCCATGCATTAGAGTGACAAAAGTGTCGAGAAGATCTAACAATTATGTCACGGTTTTTATTAAATCTCTTTCGATATTATTTTTTAACGGAACCGACTGTTGTGCTTCTTCATCTTCTTTTATTTCTACCTGACCTTGAAGCGAATTATTAGCTCATAACGAAATTAAATTAAATTAAAGTGAGTTTTACTGGGGTACTCAGGTAGACATAGTGTTGTATAAGCGCTATGTTTCTTGTTTTCTTCATGTGTATCACTGTTTGGATTAGCATCCTCTTTAGATTAAACCTTCTGTCCATTTTGTTGTGTCCACTAGCTGTTTATTTTGCTCATTGTTCCGATGGACGCGATGCATTTACAAGTCGCCTAGTTACCACTATCATCTCACAAAACACGTTAGTAATATGACTTTAAAGTTCATTGTTGAATTTCTTAGAAATGTTGGCATACACTTCGTTGGATGCGTGCATTGGAATGTTATTATTTGGAAATTTCTTGTTTGGCTTTTGTTTCACTTCAAATTCTTGACTCTAATAGGGGTAAATTTGAAGTTAGAACTTTGATATTTGTTTAAAGTTGAATTTTTAAGTGTCAGTAATTATAAACTTGTCCATAAAGTCAACGAGACAGTAACTTTAATGAATGTTTGTAAATTCTTCGAAATCTTTTAGAGTCTGGAGGTGTTAGATCAAATATTTAGTTTTTGTTGAGAAAAGTTCTAAGATAAGAAACTTCTGAAAGATAAGCTAATCAAAACGAAGTGAAGAGTTTCAAGTTAACAGAAGATGGATTGGATTAATTACACTTTATTTACAGATAGCCGGGTTTTGGAATCTGAAGAAAAAGAAATGAATGTAACAATTTTTAGTTAAAAAAGTGTCACTTCAGAATGCACTGAGCTGATTATACATGAGAATTCATGAGTCCTATTTTATTTCAACATTTTCGTAGTTATAATACTTACGTAGTTGGATAAAAAATGTAATAATAATTCCTCTCTCCTTGTTCCTGATGCCGATGGGCCATCTATTTTTTATATTTTAAATGTTTTGTTTGTAAAAATATTTAAAAATGTATTAGATAAGAGAAAGAATGAATAAAGGAAATAAGAATATATTTATTTGCTTAAAACATGGTATAAAAAGGTCTTACAGTACAAGAATAGAGCAGACATGTTTTGCCAAGATTAAACATAGCATGCTTTTGTAATTACAATTTCCTTAACAATTTTTTTATTTTTTTTATTATATTACAACAACGCTATTTTCGATCTAGGAATTGTTTTATACTATAGAACTTGTTGTTAATTAACCATTCATACAATTTATTATTAAAAGTATATCTGGAGTTTAACATTTTCAGATTGCTAGGTAATCTATACTAATATTATAAAGCTGAAGAGTTTGTTTGTTTGTTTGTTTGTTTGCTTGAACGCGCTAATCTCAGAAACTACTGGTCCGAATTGAAAAATTCTTTTAGTGTTGGATAGCCCATTTATTGAGAAAGGCTATAGGCTATATACCATCACGCTACGACTAATACGAGAGGAGCATTCATGAAAAATGTTGCAAAAACGGGGAAAAATCCAAACGCAGGCGAAGTTGTGCGGGTCAGCTAGTTTGTTATAAATTCGTAAACACATAGTTAAGCAGCTTTTATTCTACTTAGCAAGCCTGGTAAAAATAAAATTGACACAATAATTCCGACAATCATTAATTGAATGAAGTTTGAAGTCTTAACAGCCTAGCCACACCAACTTAGTTTTGATAAAAAAACGGAGACCAATTATGTTCACATACCATCTTCAACGAGGGACCACTACTATAAACAACAAACTACAACATAAATCAATCAAGATCTACTTTTTCAACATCAAATTGACGTAGCAACAACATAATCATCAACTAACTAAAAACTGGTGCAAATAAAACAGAAACGAAACAAGTACCCACCACAGTGTATCTACTAGAGTGATTCATCGCCCATACATTTGAGAAGACCTAAGAAAAATCAGTGATGAGGTACCTTAGTATGAAATAGCTAAAGTTGTATCAGCACTAATACTGGATGTAAACGGAGTAACGGACCCTTCACGAAGCCGTCAAGCGTCAACCAAGCATTCTATACATCAAACTAAGTAACTCTACGCAAAAAATATTGCTGGACAACGACTTTTTGTTTGGGGTAAAAAATCACGTTTTACGAAAAGAAGAAGATCAGTGTAATACACTCAAAACATTATGCTGATGGATGTATTGAATAGTACGGGGGTCGTAAAGGTATTTATAGTAAAGTTAAAACATTAAAACTTGTATTTAAAAAAAAGAAAAACTTGTGAAAAAGTTGAAACTTTGACCCCCAATATCTCCGGAACTAGAAGGTTCCCAGGTAAGGCTTCGTTAAGGGTACCTTTACACTCATTATGTATACACATAGCAATTTTTAAAATGGATTATCTCCTGATTGTAATTTGATGTTGTTACGATTATAATATTTTGGGACACGCAAAGACGCAAAAAAAGACGTGGAACTAAAATCTCAAAGTTGTAACTTTGAGATTCACATTTCTCGAGAAAATCGCTTTTGAATTTTGCTAAGTGTACACTTAGTGCTCGTGACTATACAAGGATATTTGGCGCGTGGTCAATTTCGGAACAAATGCCGCCATCTTGTCTGATCGATCCATTTTCAAAACAATTACACAAATATCTACCAACAGCGCACGTCTGTCTACGTCATTCGAGCCCCAAAGAATTCTTACAGCCTTGTACCTTCACAGAAATTAATTGTTAAGCAAATAAGTACCCTACGTCAATTAGCAGAGAAGCCATTTCTTACAACAGCTGTCAGTGACAGTTTTGATTTGAATGTACGGACTATTTGTATTCGGTCCGTAGTGAATTGGCTTACCAATTAATTTCCTACTTAGGTCCAGAACTGCCATACTTTAGTTCGAGACGTAAAGTGTAACTACTAACCACCGATTCCACACGATTTATCTGCAAAAAACGCTCCCGTTGTCCTACTGTAAGATATATTGACTGTGTGTCAGTGCCAGTACTAAAAGACAAATTAAACTTGAGTAATCAACTTTTTTGCGATAATGACGCGGTATCAATGATTGGAATATCTTCTATAGTCTCGACCTCGAGAAGTTACGACTCGCGAGTCCTATGATAAAATTGCTTTGTACTTTGACGTCTTCGTAATGATGGCAAAAAAATAACGAGATGTTTTGTAACAGAGTCTTGGTAACAGCTGTTGTCGGGCGTTTGAAATTTTTGTTACGACAGATTGTCGTGTTTTGTTCGGTAGTTATAAAATATAATATAATTAATTGGTTTTCATATAGAAACAGTAATGATCTAAAGAATTGGATTTAGATGAAATATCGGCTTAAATCGCAAGCTGGTAATATGGAGCTAAACAAAAAAAACATGACACAAACAGAATTTATGATTAGATTTATCTATCCTGAGGGTGATAAAACCCTCCTAGATTATTGAGTTTTCAATGAAAAGAAATAAATTATTTCTAAGAAAAAATATTATCAAAAAGAATATTACCTAAACAAGATTTTTACAAATAAACTCATTTGAGGGTAACTCATTTATATGCGGAAGTGGTTAGGAGAAAATTGTCAGCTGAAGCGAATAAGTTTTATTATTATGATAATGAACTTATTTTTATTCTGTCATTCATAACTTTGTTATGAGTTGAGTAATATTAATGTTGCTTTTGGATACTATATGTTAGTGCTTGTAACCAATTTGGGGAAACTTCTTGATATTTAAGTAAAAAAAAAAAAATTAAAAACAAAAGTACTTATTAGTGAAGACAATGTGTTTACTGCTCTGTTAAGATTTTATCAACGTAGTACCGAAAATATCACTGTTGTGGTAACATCATTATGTACTTAAAAAAGGAAGGCGACGCAGAAAAAGTTAACAAAAAAAAAATACCAATACTGTTATGCCAGTAATTCTTTTTGACGCCCTTGTAATGCGAAATCACATCGGATAAGTTCGGTTTTCATAATATCGTGGCCGAGGAGTTGGAAAATGGATTTTGTGATTCGAATTTGGAACTTGAAGATTGATAAACATGTTACACCTATTTGTAGCAATTAAAATGGCGACACAAAAAATGTTACAGCAATATTAAATGATGTTATTAACTAGCTTTTGCGAAAGGTTTTGTTTGCGTTAATTTAGACTTTGCAATCAATTCTGGTTGTACTCTGTTTCTAATAATGTAATTCAATCATGATTCAAAAGACACGTGGCGCCCTCTATTATCATAAGAACGTTATTGTTGTTTTCAGCGAGAACAGTACTGTTTTTCGGGATGAAAGGTACCCTATGCCCGTTTTTGTACATCTGACAACGTATATGCAAAATTTTAGAATGATCGGTTCAGTGGTTTACGTGTGAAAAGGTAACAAACAAACAAACACATCGCATTTATAATATTAGTAAGGAAGTAAGGATTACAGCCTCATTGGTCTAATGGTCACAAGCGCGATTGCTTAGCATGACGTCCTAGGTTCGATTCCCAGGTCTAAAGTGTTATTGGGTTTTACCGTCAGGAACTTCTCAGTAGCAGCCACAGCGTCTGGATTCGTGCCTGATTGATGGCAATAGGCAAGTCCCCTATTACATAAGACTTGTGGGGATATGATTATATAACTACAGCTCTGCCTTACCCTTCGGGGATTACAGGCGTGATTGTAATGTTATGTTATCTATACTAATATTATAAAGCTGAAGAGTTTGTTTGTTTGGTTGAACGCTCTAATCTCAGGAACTACTGGTTCGAATTTTTTAAAAATCTTTTAGTGTCGGATAGTCCATTTATCGAGGAAGGCGATAGGCTATATAACACCACGCTGCGACCAAAAGAAGCCGGGCAAAAAAAAAACAAATCAGAAATGGCGAGTGAAACCGTGGAGCACAACTAGTTACTAATAATGGTAACTATGTATGATTTTAGGTTATTATATTTTAGTCGCTTTGTATCTGTTGGTCTATTTGGTTTTCATGGGGGTTCAGTAAAAAGTGTTATAATTACTTATAACTGAACAACCATGAAAAAAAAATTTTCGTAAAACGTAAACATTTCATCATCATCTGCCAAGCCTTTTCCCAACCATGTTGGGGGCGGCTTCCAGTCTAGCCGGATGCAGCCGAATACCAGTATTTTACATGGAGCGACTGCCTATCTGGCCTCCAAAACCCATTTAGTACTAGGTAATACGATACCCTTTGGTAAGACTGGTTGTCAGACTTATTAAACATTTAAAAAGTTTAATTTAATTAAGCACTCAACCTGAGTTTATTTTAAATTGAAGAAAAAGAAAAAAACCGGTTCGCCATTTTTTCTTTAAGTTTTTTCAGACTCTATATTTATTTAAATTAACTATTTTTCTCGTCCTTTTATCTCTTTAAAAGTTGGAATATATTATGTCTTCTTATTTTAACACAAAAATGGTCTAGGGATAATCTTAATATTATGATGAAAATTTCAATAAAAGGTTCTTAGAAACTTGTTAAGTTGGAACCGTAGAAAATACAATTTCCTAATAATGTTAGGTAAAATTTAATATTATGTAGGTCCAACTTCTAACTCTAAATCAATTTGTATTTTTTTTTCTTAGAATCAGTATAAGCTTATTTTTACAACTCATTATTATTAAGTTATTACTTATATTATATTATTTTTTTCTTAAAATCTTCTTTTGAAGATCTAAGAAAATTATAATCTTAAATCAATAAAGTAAATTCATTCAATTTTCTTATATTAAAGAAGACTCAAAGAAAATCTAAGCAGCGAATCACAGTGAAAACTAAATATAATAAAAACATTCAAATATCATTTATTTTCTACGAAACTAAAGAAAACTGTGAAAGCAATGACGCAACGGCGGCAACGCGTGTATTAGAGAAAGTGTACACCGAAGAACATTGCAACGTCATTGAGTATCCATCCACTAATCAGCGTAGAAAGTTTATTGATAGTATCGGTATACTTGGTCTGGACATGTCCGTCTCAATAAACTCCCAAATCATTAATTAATTTACCTTTATTAGAACTGACAAATCTCCCAACAAATCCTTTGTGCACAAAACTTCCAAAAAAAAAACAATTCCGATACTCTGCACAGAAACCATAAACAATCACATAAAAACTTCACTAAAGTTCAACAAAATTCGCGTTCGAAATTCGAAATTCCAAGATGGCGTCGAAAGCGGCGCGCGCGCACCGGACCTCGCGGCTGACTGGACTCACGCACAGTTCACGGCAATGACATCAAACCCCACTACTCTACGTCACCTAATCAAATTAAGACTCTATTGTGAAAGCCTAAACGTGGGAAATAGCGTGACACGAGTATGTTTTGGCTAATGAATTAACAAGTGGAAGGCTACTAGGGAAAACACAAGTTGAAACGAGATCAGTGATTGAGATTGGAGACAAAACCTATCACTTAAGCATGGCGAAATATCAGAGTTCATGATTTTTTAGAGCAATACTATCTTTAGAAACAATGAGCTCATAATTCCCACACTAAGCAGCATAAGATTTAATGGAGAGAGGCATTATATAATACTAGCTTATGCTCGCGGCTTCGCTCGCTTGGAGTTCGGTAATTGTCCCACGGGATCGTACTACCTGAATAAATGTGTTAATCCAGGTTACAAACTATCCAGGATCGTCCAGAGGACACGGTGCAGCACACTGTGGACGTCTGCCCCGCTTGGGCGGAGCAGCGCCGTGTCCTCGTAGAGGCGATTGGCGGCGGCGACCTCTCGCGCCTGGCCCTGGTTCAAGCCATGGTCCGGAGCGAGAGGGAATGGGAAGCCGTCACCTCCTTCTGCAAAGCAGTCATGCTAGTGAAGGAGGTGGCGGAACGTGAGAGGGAAAGAGCCTCACGTCCCAGCCGCCGCGGGAGACGCCCTGGGCGTCGGGCCGTGGCCGTGGGCCCCGGCCACCGTAAGCGCGGGCCTGTGGACGGCGAGTTATGGGCTAGCTCGTATGACGACAGGCCGTGTCGACGGCGCGTTCGTGTTCCACGCGCGCCTCAAAGAGATGTCAGCAACCACGTAGGGGTCCGCACGGGCCGATGCCTGCCAGAGCTGCGGGACTGTTCGAAAGAAAGTTTAAGTAGGAATAGTACTAACAATCTATAAGGTATCAAGTATTTTTATGCGATTCAGAAATAAGATATTATCGCATACGAAAGGTGGATGCAAACTAGTGTATAACAGCCATCGAAAACAATCATTTTATCATTCGATCCATCGCTCATAAGATTTGGAGCAACACGGCATAATAATATAAAAGCATAAGACCAATTTATCACATGCCTAATCGGAAACTGCCTCGTTGGTCTAGTGGTCGCAATCGCGACTACTGAGCATTAAGCACTGGGTGCGATTCCCGGGTCGGACATAGTTTCGGTTTTTCCATCAGGAATTTCTCAATAGCAGCCACGGAGACTGGATTTGTGCCCGGTTGATGGCAATAGGCTCGCCCCCGATTACATGGGACTTAAACATAACTGGCTAAATGTGGGTGCACTGTAAGTTGACGTGGGCGTGATGTTACGTTAATCGGGAACTCATTTGCCGCAACTCATTTGCTCATTTTTCGCGGTTTTTTTTGGCCTGCTTGTCGCAGTCACGACGTGCAAGCTGTTAATTTTTTTCTTTTTTGTTCCATCCTGTTGTATTTATTTGTTTTATTTGTGTTTTGTTATTTTTTTTTTTTTGTAATTTTGTGTGATGCACGTCATGTACCTGCGGCAAATAAATATATTTTCTTTCTTTTTCTTTATTTGTGGTTCCTTGGGTCTTCTCCAAAAATAGCTAGCTTCTTGTTTTAGATTCATCAATGAATTTCGTGTTTGATCAACTGTTTTATATCAAGATTGTCTTGCAACCTGTTGCTGCAGAACCTGACCTTTAACCATAAACCGCTGATTTGAATAAAGACGAAGTATTCAATCCTCTTACTGATATCAAAGCGTATATTCTTAAGAGAGCATCTATAGCTGGTATTTCAATAACCATACCAGCCCTTGAGGCTTAATAATATTTCCAATAATAACCATTTAATTGTAAATTGGTCTCTTTATTCGTTTGTTTTCAATATTCTTAATTACAACAGGGTTCGTTGAAATAATGTTTAATAATGAGTCAGACTCGTACTACTGAAAGATATCCAGTAAGAACACAAGAAGACATCGAAAAGTATTTTGCTTCTGCATTTTTTTCGGGAATCAGAGCTCTCACTAATTTTATACTCGGGGAAAATATAAAGGAACTTTTCCCTCTCAAAGAAAAGCACTTGATAAACAATAACACGGAATATTCTTAAGGACAAGGTTTCAAGACATTAATATTAATAGCGCGAACATTATTCTCAACCACCCTTCAAGTCGTATTAGTATCGACAGCTGTCTAAGTGAAACCACTTATGTCATAGTAATAACGCCTACAAGAAAATAATATTAAAGAAAAAAAATAGTATACTACTTGTGTGATTAATTTTCGTTAATGGACAGCGTTCATTCGTATCGTTGAGTGACTGGTTAATCATATCAAATAAAATGTCATTTGTTCAAGGCTTCACTAGTTCCTAGAGGTTTCGCTCGAAAGTAGAAGTGGTGTAATCCAACTTCCCAGCAGCAGTCTATGAAAAGTAAGAAATGAGTTTATTTGAGGATGTTTGAAAGCGGCCAATTTTAGAAAGTTGAAAGGGAATCGTTTACCTTGGTATGGATATTTATGATCATGAGGGATCGACACAAATGTAAATAAAATAATGACGAATAAAAATAATGAAGAATAGAGAAGTACGAAACAAAGACGATGTTTGAAGTGAGATGAAATCACTGAACAGGATGAAATGTAAGAAAAACTAGTAATCGATATATTGACGAATGATGACAGGAGAATTGAGGTAAAAACATTTGTGTTACGGCGAGTCCTCAAGTACCGTGGGTAAAGGCAAGAAGATTCTTACAGTTCTAAATGTTAAACTGTATTTTTTGCAGTGTATCGCGGTTCTACAAACCTGCGTTCATTGCCACCAAGATTTTTAGAGGGCATTACAAGAGTTTCTTTTTCAGTAATTACTGCATATTCAACTTTATTCATTTTTCACTCAACACCTATAAAATAATACGGTCCGATAAAGAAAAACATTAATCTTTCTGTGTTGCCAAAGAAATACATTAATAAAACCAAAAATACATGTATTTTGTTTTTTTTTTTTGCTTTGAAGTGTAATTTTTATTTCACACACGTCATGCATAAAAAAATAATTCCCCTAGCTATTATGTGGTTGACGTAAAATACATCGATAAGGGAATTTAATGTTCATCGTGTCATTATGGTCTGAATATTTTAACGTTACAAACTAGCAATAGACTGTCGTACGTAGAATTCTGTAAATAGATTTCTAATGTCTTGGTATATTCATCACATGAAATATTAATAGCATTTTCAATAACAAGTGCAACTTAAGAAACGCCAATCATAAACATTTTTACAACCATGCATAACATAAAGATTTGCATTCATAACATAAGAAATCAAGTTGTATGCTTCGGAAACGGCAACAATTATTGGAGGTTCTCTTCTTTTTTTGTTTTTTTTTTTTGGGGTTCTTAGTTACCTACAAGGCTTTGTAATTCGGTTTGAAATTCCTCACTAATATATTCTTCTTCCCTTTCCTTGAACTTAACATCACCTAGCCTGGCTTCCAGATAGTAAAACAGATCCCAAGAAGCATTTCCAAAAATACCTGCCGCCGTGGTGTGGGGTTTTTACACCATCGAAAGTATCTGCTATAAAAGTAAATTTCTCACTTGTCTATTCCTCGACTCTTTCCTCGAACTTAATATCATCAAACCTGTCTACAACATGGTAAGACAGTTCCCAAGAACCATTTCCAAAAAAGGCTTCATCAGTGAAAGTGCATACTTTACTTGCTATCAAATTAATTTCAACCTTCAAAGCTGGCAGTATCACAGTACAAAAAATATCAGTAATAAGAACACATTCTTTTTCTTTATTGTACACAAAAATAATAGAAATACACACATAATTACTACATATAGCTACACACACATACACGCATACGCTACATTCTTCACTAATCTATTCCTCTATCCTTTCCTAGAACTTAGCATCAACAAACCTGGCTATAACATAGTTATAGTTAGTCAGATCCCAAGACCCATTTCCGAAAATGGCTGGACCAGTGATTTAGGTTATACCTGTTTTCAAATTAATTTCAACCTTCATAGCTGACATTACCATAGGAACAAAAATAGCAGCAACAACAACAAATTCCTCACTAATCTATTCCTCTACCCTCGTACTTGGCACAGTAAGTCAGATCCCGAGAACCATTTACCAAAAATGGTTGCAGCAGTGATGTGTACTGGCATGACGCTACCGTTAGCTAAAGTCAGTGACCACTCGCACGTGCTTGTGCGCACCAACTAGCTCAGACTTCGATTAAAAACCGATACGGGTATGGTGATGAGGATTTATTTATTTTTATAAATGTTTTTTATTGTTTGAGTAGCATTCTTTGTGATAGTGTTATGTTGGAGAAGATTTATTGAAGAATATTTGTAAAACAATACTATGGAATGTGTATACTTAACCATTTTTCATTACATTTGTTGGCGATTCAAATACAAAACATTTCATTCCGCATAAACCTTCATGGGCAAATGATCTCAGGAATTTGATGCTTTGGCTGTTTGAACACATCGTTCTTAGAATGTCTTTGACCTATTGTGTGATATAGAAAACGCTCTGAAAATGTCTAAAAGTGCAATGTTCTTCTCTCCGTAAGATATATACCTATTTTGCCTCGTGTCCGTACAAAAAAGATTAAAACTACCTTGTGTAGAAATGATAAACTCCTTGATGATTCTAAATTTAATTTCTTTATTTAATTAGCGACTTTCATAATCGCAATGTACATGACAGTTCCGTCGTACCCTAGATATTTGATGTATGACAACACCAACAAGATTCCATGTAAGAAAATAACAAAATACCAAGCTAAAAGAGTCCAAACAAAAATAAAAGTGTATCAGACAGTCCATGATGACGTCATCAGACACAAGTTATAACATTCGACAATAGGGAAACTGGTTCTTCTGGTATTCGTTATGAAACTGACAGGCCTACTCGTGCGTTATCTTTACTAATAGGTTCTCATTAATTATTATCTATGTTAGTTTTAGTGATCTTAAGTTTGGATGAACGTCTAACAAATAATCTTCTATTTATTATTTTTAATATGTTTTTTTTTTGTGTGTGAGAAATGATATGATAGCGTGACGGTTGACAAAGGAGAATGGAAGAAAAAAATGCGTTGCGCCGACCCCAAGTGACATGTGCAAGGGCAGGAAAATGAAATAATGAATAAACGAAATATACTAATTTTTTCTTAAATCTCTACGAGGAAAAGAAATAAGTGGCAAGGGACAATGAAAGAAGCAGTAGATCGAATAAAATGGCAATAAGGCCATATGGCATATCCGACAGTAGAAATGGTAATGGTATGGTAGTAATGGTATTGAAACAACAGATTG
Organism: Noctua fimbriata; assembly: GCA_905163415.1. NCBI lineage: Eukaryota > Metazoa > Arthropoda > Insecta > Lepidoptera > Noctuidae > Noctua > Noctua fimbriata. Next base: position 15,667,642 of record LR990927.1, on the reverse strand, counting down.
CCGCCTGCTTTTATTCTTACATAAAATCAACGGAAGACCATAACTTCTTCTTCTTCTTTCGTGTCGATGGTACGCCTTGTTCAAATTTTTTGGGCCCCGTATGTTACGTTAATCGCGGCATCTGTGGCATATTTTAGGTTCATAAGGCTGAGGCCTGCCGAGCGTAATTTTTTGGGCTGTGAGTTGCGTAAAATGAGTCACGGAATTTACACTGCAAAATGTGTTGTTCCACACGGCCACGCATTTTAGTATGAAACCTAATGCAGTGTAAATTCCGCGACTCATTTTACGCGACTCACAGCTCAAAAAATTAAGCTCGTTTGGCCTTAGCCTTAAAGTGCAGGTGTTGGGACACTTAGGACACTCCAGCAAGTGGGACATAAACAGAGTGATTACCCCATCAAACTAAAGCAGTAAATATTTGATAGGCAAGTTAAAGTTTTAGTTAAACCATAAACACAACAACCCACAAATCAATCGAACTTATATCTCAAATCGTTATCCACTCAGTAAATAAGTAATACCTCACATTAAACGTCATTCACGATGTTAAATCGATTTAGAAAGAGTGCGTTCAACTCGAATACTTAACGAGTTACTCGTTAGCGGCGAGTAAAAATTATGATTCATAATAAACTAGAAATTATAGTAATTTATTGCATTACTCGTGCTTGGTTTGTTCAATTCTACAGGTTATTAGCTTCTTGAGAACTTAGTCGTACAAACTTACTTAACTTACTTAGTACTTATTCAGTTATGAGTGCTCCAATATAAGTACTAGACGGATTTAATAAAAGACCCTTAAAATTGGATGAGCGCCTAAATAAAGTGACATTCTTTTAGCAATAAATATGATGACAAAGTTAGGAGGAGCTCGTGGCTAAACAATACCAGCCGCGGGTCGATCTTCAGGTTAGGCCTCGCTTGCCGACCCGACCCGTCCGTGGATGGGTGACCCATTACGTAGTCAATTTTCTCCGTTAAGCTGTTGGTCCCGGGTGTCATTTGTAGATCTTTGACAATAGTCAGTGGCCCGAAAAACTGCCAACCAGTCTTACCAAGGGGTATCGTATTACCCAGTACTAACAACTGGGTTGTGAAAGTCAGATAGGCAGTCGCTCCATGTAAAATACTAGTAAAAGGCTAGGCAGATGTTTGTTTTTCAGGTCCTTTTATGATCTAAGACACCCAAGAGAAAGTAGTATCCTGCACCTTTTTTTTTAATATACTAAACAAACTATAAACTCCTCAGAAGGGGAATGTATTAAACCGATAAGAGCAAGCAATATTTTTGTCAAACCAGTAGTTACTTCGTACCTTAAGTCTCAGGGTTCCTTTAGGAAAAAGTAATTAGTTTTTGGCACCAATAGACAGCAAAGTGGCATGCGCCTAAGAGACACACGCGTACTTCACAGAAAATAATAATTATTTCTAGCTTAGGTACAATCTATAAGAATTATTCTAGACGCCCTTAAGAGTTAGATCCTTTTATATCTAGATTGGATTTAGGATTTCTGCGAAAGGATCTGGGTCAGTAGATAGGATAGATTTATTTTTGGTTGAAATACTCTATCGTACCGATATTGTTGGCAACGGTTGCTACGCGCATCGCGATTTCTTCAGTAAAACATCGCCACAGTTTAACGTGCATACTCGAAGTGAGAAAAAGGTAGAACTTTCCACCAAGATCGTATCAACCGAAAGTTTTCTACGTCTGGACTAAGGCCAAGATCTATAAACGTTAACTAGATCGTGCTTTGACTGACATTTTCCCGTCTACCATGTACTTGTAGTTACACAGTTGCACGACGAAGACCACAACAATGCTTACCTACTCAAAGTACCAGTGTACAGTCAAGAGTACTGAAAAGTATGTACGTTTTTATTGATTGTACGAGTACTTTGATGTGGTTCCGAACATAGTATTTTGATATCTGTACTATTATGAAATAGTTCTATTTCAAAGTTATAACCGATATTCCACTAGAGAATCGCTTTTGAGTTTTGATAAGTGTATATGTTACAGTCAAAACTGTTAATCGGTCAAAACCACTTTTGACTGGTGTCAGTCAAAATCCTTATTATGTTAAAATGCGTTTTCTTCATTTAAAATACGTTGTTTCAGAACGTTGTTATTATCTAGTCCTAGAATTATTACAACATAATGGTAAAGGCACAAAAAAGCAAAGCAAAGAAGGCAGGCATTATGCAAAGGGTCACAAAAAAAACCTAACATCATCATCATCATCATCTGCCTAGCCTTTTCCCAGTTAGTACTGGGTAATACGATACCACTTGGTAAGACTGGTTGTCAGACTTTTTGGGCCTCTGACTACCTAACGACTGTCAAAGATCTACAAATGACAGCCGGGACCAACGGCTTAACGTGCTTTCCGAGGCACGGAGGAAAAAAAAAAAAAAAGAAAAACCTAACATACCTAATAAATTTCTACGTAAATGTTAGTTATTGTTAAAATAGTTTTCAACAGTCAAAAGTAGTTTTGATTGTGACATATACACTATAAATATTGCTGCTCTGGCAATGTGCGAACTTTACTGGGTGTTGTAACATAGAAATAATCACATTTCTCGACTTAATTTTAATAAGTTTCATCCCACGTTACAGGGGTTGAAACTATAGCTTTCTCCAACGTTCGGCGTACAATACCCCTCTTGCCTTGCCCCACTAACACTGCCAGCAAGCAGTCGTGACGATAAAGATTTTACCATTACAGACCGACCATCCATTTTGTGAAATTGGTAACGAATTGAACCGTCAGACTTGTACCGACACCTTACATTAAGATGATTCTTTCACTGCTTATCCCAGGTCACGAACTCGTGACTTGTGAAATAGAAAATAGGGACGCTACCATCACGGAATAGTACAGAAGTTCTTCTCCATACAATGAGCTAAAAGAAAATAGTAATGTTGATGTCTACAATATTATGTTAAAAAAAACCCTGTCCGATCCGTGATGGTATTATTAGGTTTAGAGATTTTATTATATTTATGTAATACTTTTTGGAAAAAAAGTAAAAAAAATACCCCGATAAAAATTAAATAAAATGAGGAAATTTACATGGCAACACAGGGGCACATCATAAACAAACAATTTACTATCGAACATACTAATGCCGAAGATGGTGCTGTCACGTTTTAAAAGTTTGTTAGATTTTAGGGAATTGTTGGTAATTTTAGCACAAAAATTTTGCATTTTAAAATTCATTAATATGTAAATGAATATTTTGTGTTTCGTATTTTATTTGATAATCTCTCCTTTACGCCCGGATCGGGCAGGGTTTTTTTAACATTGTATTTACACGACTTTGCTCGTACTTTGTCTTAGTGTTATTCCTATCACTTTCGCACACCTGTCAAACTACAAGTGCAAGATAAAGACGGTAATTTGTCAAAGTCCAAGCACGAGCTAAGTCAACTTTATAGATCTTAACCTAAGGCCTATAAAGTCATCTTAAAAACCGGCGAATGTTTTGGCTTAGACATGTTCCTGTCTCTGTCTTGCTCTTTTAGTTTGACAGTTGTGTGACAGTGACAGGAATACTTTCTTATCCATAGTTCGTGTTCAATATCGTTGATAGATATCGGCCTAAGATCGGTGTATGTACGTGTCCGTGTGTGTGATTATCTTTTCTTGTTGTATGAAACTGACGGACATTTTAAATCGAAGTTTATTTTTATTTTTTGTAACGTTTAATGAATAGTAAAGTGCAGTTGCTTGAAAGTTTCTCCGATTGTGGATACGTTTTGTTAAGTTTATTAGACGTTCACGATTTTGATAGCCGTGTTGATTTTACGGAGAAATGTGGAGTTCGTTGGTGAACCATGGAGATGGTGGCTGTAGTTAAGTGTAGACAGTGTCGATTTTAAGAATAGAAATTTAGTTTTTTTTTATTATTTGCTTCTTCTAATGAAGAGATTGATGGATACAAGCTTCAATGATATTAATAATATTGTTGAAGCTAGTGTTTCAAATAACTAGGGATATATTCCATATATACCATGTTTGTCTCTGCATCACCCAAAGGTTGACTGGTAGAAAATGCCTATGGCATTAAGTCCGCCTCTGTACTTTGCTTGAAGTGTTAAATAAATAAATAAATATTCATTAGTTATTTTAAGCACTAACTTCAACAACATTAACAATATTTAATTAATCAAACTCATCATTTTGAGTAGAACCATCTGCTGGGTATAAATAAATGTCAAGTATAACCGAAATAGTCCTTTGTTTCAGCCACAGCAGAAAGACAAAAGCCTAACGGAAATTTTAAATAGAAAATCGAATAATCTATTTCGAACTTTAACAACAATTGGGTTGAAAATAAAATAGAGATCTATTTCGAATGATATTGAGTTCTAAATAAACTGTAATAATATTTTATATTCACACTATTAGGGTGCTAAAAGTTTTAGTAACAGTAAATGTTATTAGAGGTCGACTGATCCAATAAACTGTTTGATCTCGCTTTGGGGTGGAGAACTTAAATAAATATATAAGGATTCATGTTTTGAACTTTGTGGACTTTACATTGGTCAATAGTTCGAGTTTTACATTTGTATAGGTTCGGCTTCGGCGAAGGTTCTGTGTTATTGACCATAGATCGAGTATTTTAGTTTTGATCTAGCCAGTGAAATACTTGACCAGTCTATTCTTAGAAATGCGCAAGCAGACGGACTGATCTACTTAAAAACTGAAAACTAAATAAAAATACAATTGAAGCTATATAGGCAGAAAATGATAAAAAAATAAAGTATCTAACTAAGCCGCCTCCAAAAAGAATAAAAACAAACTAGAGATTTTTTTATTTGTTTAGGATCTCCAACAAAGGATGTACACATACACACGAAATAAATAATCGACGACGAAAAGTATCACGTAGGTGTACTCCTTCACTTACAGGAGACCACAGCATGCATAATAAAATGTATAACTAAGCTAACAAATTTATAAGTACCAATTAAAAAAATTTAAATCTAACCACATTTGGCAATAAAATTGGAAAAATATAATTAAAATAGTAATTAACTAATTAACAAATATTTAACTTTACGTCCACAAAAATAGTTAAAATACAGTAACAGAACTGCCAAGAAAAAGCCATTGGTTTTTACACCGCTGAACTTCCAACTACTCTGCTGTTTTAAACGCAGCAAACGTCTTCAACTCTTTAACCAATCCGCCTATTTTACAACAGAGCGCCTAATTCCGTATTCTGGCTCGCTCTTAACGGTCTCGCCGTTGCAAATTGCCATCGACGACTGGCGATGCTTATGAAATCGGTTTTTACCCGGAACCGTGTTTCTTTACTGAGAAATACGAGAATGGGGCCAACTGGGTAAAGAGCCTACCTTAGGTCATGGATCATGGATCTGGTATTGGTTTTGATTTCGAGAAGGCGCTGATGTTCAGGGCTTTGTTGGTTTGTAATCAGTTTTATTTTCTGATGCATAGCAAATGCAACTAATAGTGTTCCCAATGCTGGAACGCAGCCCTCATTTCTGTGAGAAAGAGTGGGCATTAATCCACCATGCAGGTTGGTGGAGGTCACATATTTTCGATAGATTTTTTCGATTATCAATGGGATGAGGCCAAGGGTATTTTTTTATCATTATTGTTGATACAAATATTACCGACATTGAGACCGTTGACATTTGGTATTCAGTTGCAGTTGATAGAGCTTCTAGAGAAATAATAATAAACTGCTTTTTTCAGCTAAAGCACCAATCTTCTTCTTAGCGTGTTGATGGCAATCTAAATTGTGTCGTATGGCCCAGAACTGGGCCGACAAACAATAAAGCACCAATAAGCAGTAATATTGGTTTCTAAAAGTGTATTTGTCTGGTATATTTATATTTATATTTTACACCATACAGGTGTCGGACGCAAAAAATAGCACCATCCCATATCATCCCGTGGGTGTCGTAAGAGGCGACTAAGGGACTTACAAGAGAACGGGCACTAGCGTTCTCTTTGCTTTTTTAATAACTGTACTGCGATAGCCAATCAGTCTGCCAAGCGTGGCGATTATGGCAAAACCCCCCCTTTGGGGGAGGCCTATATCCAGCAGTGGACGTCTTTCGGCTGAAATGATGATGACGATGAAAAGTGTATTCGCAATTATGACCTTCAAGAAGGATTTATTTGTCATTGTAACACCTACTTATTATGCAAAAGTAGGTGTTACAATGACTGGAGTCAATATTAACCCACCTACAAATTGAATCGCAACTTTTCAATTAACCCTCTGGTAGATTAAATGGTACTAGTAACCAAAGCTGCTTTGAAGGATAATTGGGTAGTACGTCTCAACTTTCCTGTATCCGTCACATTAATTGGGAACAGGTACCTAACTTCAGCAGACGGGGCAGATGTAGTATGTTACAATAAATTATGGTCAGAGGTCTTTCGTGGTTAATTATAAAATTTTGTAACATTTGCAATTTAAGTTGGTTTGAATCGATCATCCAGCACTTTCTTTGTCGAGTGGTTAGTACTTAACCTGGTATTAGAGTTTTTATGTCGCCCATGGGCAAAGGCGCATGTCAAATCAGAGGACTTGGTTTTACATCATTATCTATTTTGAGTTCGGCTTCCAGTCATGATTTACATGCCGTCGAGAATTATCTCAGCACTAATTCAATAACATATTTGTTTTAGGACAGGTTAAGAGATTCACAAATATGCTTCTGGTAGAAATCTGCCGAGACACAAGGTCTCGGCAGATTTCTACCAGAAGCACAAAATGTTGCATGCACCAGACTCCAAATAATATTTCTAACCGAAATGCATGTAGCCAAAGCGACCTTATGCCGTATATCCTGGATGAGGCTGGTGTGGGAGTGTGGAGCTTGGCACAAGCAAAGAGAGGCCCATACACAGCTGTAGGTGAAGTCGGGCCGTGGATGATGAAAGCAACCTCTGTGCTGCCACCGACAATGCCGTGGAAGTGTCGAGGTTTTGGGCCAATAAAATATGAAGTTGTGCCAGTGACACGGAGAAGAAGACGAAGATGCAGTAAGGCAAATAAAACTTAACCTACACGCAATTTCAAAAACTTTTGTCATCCCATTCAATAAATTCATATATTTTTTAACACGCTCTAACTAAGTATTTAAAAAACTGAACCAATTTCGCGGTTTCGTCGCAGTGACGTCATTCTAAAGCCAAACGCGGACAAATTTTTGGTTTTGCATTTCCATGATATGGGTATCGAAAACAAGAAATAAAATGACGTCACTCTGAAGCGTGTTTTTTAGGTGTTTTTTTTAACTACAATATTATGTTACCTAAAATTTCATTCAGCAGATGGTTGTCAAGTTGCGGCATCGCTACAGACAGGGCAATCATTTCGTCATTTTTTGGTTACTGCTGCCACTGACGTCAAACCTCACAAGTTGGGTTTCGCGAGCCGCCACACCTGCGCTGTTACGAAATCAAGATGTCTTTACCCGGATCCATTTTTATTTTTGCATTCTTTTACGTAATACAAAGCAATTAAAAAGTCGTCAGTGTCGGCCACTGTTTATCTTAAGTGGTTTTAGATAATTTTGTGACAGCATGAAGTGTTTATCTCATATCAATTAAGATTAGTTTTTGTTTTAGTGTCTTTAAAGGTCATCAGGTAACTTTAGGCGCCGAATCTACAAAAAATTGAAGACTGAGGACCGCTTTCACGACAGTAACTGACTTGATGGGTTTAACGCTCAGCTTAACTATTTGAGCCTATTAGTCAAATCATAATTCTGTCTTTGTCATCATCAAACCAATTGACAAAAACAGAAAAGCAAGCCTTAGCATTAATTTCAATTTGTTTAATATTCAGTCACTAAACAAAACTTATAGGACCAAACACTACATGTTTATCTAATATTATATAACATAATATCACGCCTCTAATACTCATAGTGTTAGGCAGAGGTGTACCTAATAGTACACCGATATTTCGCCAGTTATGTTTAAGTCTCATGACGCTTCGTGGCGGCTACTGAGAAAGTCCTGATGGAAAAACCCAATAGCACTTTGCCCGATCCGGGAATCGAAACCAGGACCGCATGTTCAGCAGTCGCGATTGCAACCACTCGATCAACGAGGCTGTCTCTAATCTATTATTACATCATAAAATAATATCCTTCAAATAATTTGCCACGAAGCGAGACAACATGAATAAAACTGGGTGAAGAAATAATACATTGACACTTAATCCGATTTGTATAACAGCAGAAATATGTCATAAATCGTGATGTTTATTAATGTTAATGTTGTATTTAATTATGGAATACTAATAAATGTCCAGATATGTTAGAAAACCCGTAAATAAAAAAAACAAACTTATGGCTTGATTTACCTTCACCTGATAAATTCTACATAATTTTACTTCATTATAATTTCGTACAGACTCAATTTTATATTATTCTTCGTATTGTCGATGATTCTTATCTTTAGGTTAAATGAGCTTTGAGCAGAACTCCACCACATCGACAGCATTAGCAGTCACAAGTCAAAGTGACTAAATAATTTCTAACCAACAATCAATTTGACGGCACGGTTGGCGCAGTGGCTGAGCGATTGGCTGCTGCGCTGCGTGTCGCGGGTTCGATCCCCGCACGAAACAAATATATGTATGATCTACAGGTAGTTGTTCCGAGTCTGGCTGCGCTACTGTAAACGCACCCACGATACATGAGAAAGAGGACGATGATGAAGAATCAGTTACTGGTGCTAATAATAGTTTCTAACTTTCTATCCCGATACAGCTAAAATTTCCTTATTTTAATAAGTTAGTGATATTAATATCAAGTTAAATTTGACTTTGACATTATCTTGACCTACAGTTATGTAACTGACCAACAATCTTTCATGTACAACAATTTTTTTTGCCTCTTGTAAGCCAAAAGTATCATCACTAAATTCCGTGAAAGTGGCCTAATTGGTCACACATTCAACAAAAAGGAAGAACGACTCTGCCGTATTGTCATTCGGAATCTCCACCACACGACACCCAAAAGTGAGATAAAGGAAGAAATTGAGAAAACTGGAAACACTGTAGTCGGGGAAATTATTAACTCCAGATATGGCCCGGAGAAAAAACCTACCTCAACATTCTTCGTAAATCTCCTACCAAGCCAGAACAATAAGGCAGCTAAAGAAATCAAATACATCTACCATCAATCTGTATCCATAGAGGAACCCAAGAAGAAAAATTCAATCGTACAGTGCCAACGGTGTCAGCAATATGGGCACACAAAGAATTACTGCATGAGGCCTTTTCGCTGCGTGAAATGCGCGCAGGCACATAAAACCTCAGACTGTCCAAAACGCGATAGAAACACACCAGCCCAATGTGCACTGTGCCAGGGCTCCCACCCAGCAAACTACAAGGGTTGTGAGGTGTACAGAGAAATACTTGCCAGAAAAACTAACAAATACGGTCATCGAAGAACTGATAGACGTGCTATAGTAAAAGACAACACGATTCGAGATACAAACCCTCTAAGAAATACTGTCCAACAATCTTCCTCCATTGATACATAAAATGAACCATACTCTTACGCCAAAGCTACTAGAAATATGCCAGACCAAGTGACCACAGAAAGATCCATACCTAATGTAAACCAAAACCTAACAGTATTAGAAATTCTCCTCACCAAACAAAACGAAAAATTCGACTTAATCTTACAACAAATGAGTTCTCTAATGAGCCTCATGACTACGCTCATAACCAAACTACAAGGTTAACAGGCCTTGGGTTAAGACTGGCGACTTGGAACATAAATGGACTCTCACCCAATAGAGATGAGCTCGAGATACTAATGACCGAGCACAAACTAGACATAGTCCTAATATCCGAAGCACACTGCACAGACAAAACCAATGTCAAAATCAAAGGGTACCAAATATATACTACAAACCACCCAGACGGTACAGGTCATGCAGGATCAGCCGTAATTATTCGGGACAAAATAAGGCACCATCTACTGTCTGAATATAAAACCGAGCAAATACAAGCCACTACGGTCGCAATACAAGACAGATGTGGATACTTTAATGTCTCAGCTGTATACTGTCCACCAAAACATCGAATAGACTCCGACCTGTTCTCTCACTTCTTCTCAAGTCTAGGCAATCGATTCATAGCAGGAGGTGATTGGAACTCCAAACATGTCCATTGGGGTTCAAGACTAATCACAACTAGGGGAAGACAACTAAAGTTGAGCGTTGATATAAATCACTTAAGTACAATTGCCCCATCAGAACCTACCAACTGGCCAGCCGACCACAATCGAATCCCGGACATACTCGACTTCTTCCTAACAAAAGGACTCTCCAAACACTACATGAAGATCGAGTCATGTGCTGATGGGTCATCTGATCACACCCCCGTCTTACTAACTATCAGCTCAACTATAATTGAAGTCGAGAGACCCACACTTCTATACAACCGGCACACTGATTGGCCTTCCTTCAGGGAACACATAGAAGAAAACCTTAATCTGAATATCAGACTCAAAGAAGCGGAGGAAATTGAAACAGCAGTAGTGCAATTTACTAATCTCATACAAGTTGCCGCGTGGAGAAGCACGCCTACTACTGAAAATAGAAACCGGTTCACAAACGTACCATTAGAAATAAAGATCATGATCCAGGAGAAACGCAGACTACGCAGAGTTTGGCAGCTGAGCCATCATCCGCAAGACAAGGCTGTACTTAATAAAGCCATTGTAGAATTGAAGGAAGCTATAAAGAATGCCAATGACTTAACTATGCAAGCAAAGTTGGAGTCTTTAACTGCTACTAAAGCCAGCAACTACTCGCTCTGGAAAATCACCCGTTCTTGTGACAGACCTAACGTACCAAACACCCCAATCAAAAAGGAAAACGGCTGGGCCAGAACAAGCCAGGACAAAGCGGACTTGTTTGCGGATCATCTAACAAGCGTTTTTAAACCGAATGTAACACTGGACAACTCATCAGAAGAATATGTTGATCTTATTCTAAAACAAGAGCTTCAAATGGACCTTCCCCCAAGACCTGTGTCGCCCGCGGAAATCATAAAAACGATCAAACGGCTGGACAGTAAAAAGGCACCGGGTTACGACCTGATAACTAAAGAAGTATTGTTGGAACTACCGAGAAAAGCTATTGTCTTCATCACCATCATCTTCAACGCTATGTTACGAATAGGGTACTTCCCGAGTGCGTGGAAAGTCTCGGAAATCATCATGATTTACAAGGCTGGCAAAGTAATGACTGAAAAAACATCCTATCGACCAATCAGTCTTTTGCCTACTCTATCCAAGGTACTGGAGAAGATAATACTTCGCAGAATTATGCCAAGCCTCTTGGAACGCAAAGTGATACCAGACCACCAATTCGGCTTTAGAGAACGCCATGGCACAGTGGAACAAGCCCACAGAGTATGTGACGCCATAAGAAAGTCCTTAGAACAAAAGGAATACTGCTCGTCAGCGTTTTTGGATATCCAGCAGGCATTTGACAAAGTCTGGCACAAAGGCCTACTATGTAAGATCAAGCAGAATATTTCCCACTCATACTTTCCAATACTCAAATCTTACCTCGAGGATCGCATATTTTATGTGAAAGAAGGTGACGCCATCTCTGAGTTCCGAGATATTGACGCCGGGGTGCCACAAGGATCTGTTCTCGGCCCCATGCTCTACACGCTGTACACTGCTGACCTACCGCTAACGCCAGGGATAACCACAGCTACATTTGCAGACGACACCGCTATATTAGCAAGTAATAAAGATCCAAGACTGGCATCAGAGAACTTGCAGAAGGGCCTTAACAAAGTACATGAATGGCTCCAAAAATGGAAAATAAAGGCTAGTGCTGCAAAGTCAGTGCAGGTGACATTCACCCTTAAAAAAGGAGACTGCCCACCTGTAAAGTTGGGGCAATGTACTCTACCCCACAGTGACCATGTAAGATATCTTGGCTTACACATTGATCGTAGGCTAACCTGGAGGCACCACATCAAATGTAAAAAGCAGGAGCTTCAGCTAAAGTACAACAGCCTATACTGGATGCTAGGAAGGAACTCAAGACTATCTTTGGACAACAAGCTGCTCATATATAAAGTCATCCTAAAGCCCATTTGGACATATGGTCTGCAACTATGGGGCAGCGCAAGCGATTCCAACATAAATATACTCCAGCGCCAACAGAACAAGATCCTAAGAACAATTTCAAAAGTACCATGGTACATAACCAACAATGAAGTACACGAGCACCTTGAAATGAGAACAACCAAAGAGGAAATTAGGAGTTTGGCAGCTAAATACAAAGAGCGGTTAATCCATCATCCTAACGAACTTGCTCGCCAACTCACCATGGACCAGTATGTGAGACGACTAAAACGTCATCATATCCTAGAGCTAGAAGACCGACAGTAGCTCTGGGCAGCAGATGAGTAGATGCTTCCATTGGGAAGCCACTCCGCATGCCAGCATCACAGAACGAATTTGCTCATAGTCTTCAGGGCTGATTGCAAATACAAGCAAAAGAAAAAAAAAAAAAAAAAAAATCTTGTAAGCCAATAAATATTCTTACTTAATTCCCTTTCCAACCTACCCGGTCCGAGTGGAAGAGTATAAAAAGGCATGGTGCGTTGTACACGGCCTCTTTGGATGATGCTCTGTGCTTTTTGGTTCTCTTTGGTTTTTGGTAGTAGGCAACTGACAGGTGCCAGAATGGGTAATAGTTTTGGTTCGGGTCGTGTTATATTATTCTGATGTACTTATTATTTACTTATGTGCTAGTTGTTGATTAAGGACTAATTGTAAGAAACATAACTTTCTATTTCGCTTCTGCCCCCGTAGCATTTCGTAGGATTTCTTTGACGGAAGAATCGACAAAATGACAGATAGTGCAAAGAAATCTGTCATTTTGTCGACACAATCTGTCATTTTGTCGATTCTCCCGTCAAAGAAATCCTTGTCTACGGTGGTCATGCTACGGAAGCTGGTCTCTAAGAATATTATATTGAGGTTATTCGTATTGAGGTTGGGAATTTGTATGTACCTATATTTGTTATTTTGTGTGTAATAAAGAATAAGAATCAGAATAAGAATGAGGTATCTCGGATACACAAACCATTAATATAACGTGGGGCACTTCAAATTAAACTATTATCTAGTAAGAGTATGTTATTTCTTTGGTCCAGCAGATTACTGTGAATATTTAGGCCAGGTCCTTTGAGGTTCTTGGAAACTGAACTCATTTCGGAAAGTCTCCTAAACTGTTTGTGTTTATTATTCATTTAAGCAAGTTACCTACCTGAAATGTTTTAGTTTCAGAAGACGGGCGTCGCCGCCAAGGGAGGCGTAGAAAACGCTGGTGTGACGACCTAGAGGTATTTATGAGAGACCGGCAAATAAAGAAAAAAAAAAAAATATTCGAAAGCCGTACGGAGAGAAGACTGAAAGGCTATGGGGTGGCGTTTGCCCAGCAGTGGGACATAAGTAAAAAAAAATGTTTTTGATTTGATAGAGCAGTGTTTTTATGTAACATGATTTGTCATCTAAACCGTTCAATTATTCGTGATAGAAAAACGCCGAAATCGTGAGTATGTTTTGAAGACACTTATTTAACTTAAAAGGTTTTTATTTTTACTCGAACATAGAATACTTTTGTTTTCCGCACAAACACAATATATACGATTTTAAAACTCGATTATTTGTGTATATCGACTACTTCTGCGTCACATAAAACAGAGACAATTTTCATTGATGCTCCGCTCCTATTGGTCGTAGCGTGATGTTATATAGCCTATAGCCTTCCACGATATATGGGCTTTCCAACAATAAAATATTTTTTTTATTCGAACCAGAAGTTCCTGAGATTAGCGCGTTAAACCAAACAAACAAACTCTTCAGCTTTACAATATTATATATATGTATAAGGTCTAACTATTCATACACGAAATATTTATATTATATTTTCAAGGAATCATCTAACGGCTATAACGAAGCCATTTCAAGGGATTATTTTTTTTTATCTGAGTATATTTTTATAAAAAAATAATTTATAATTACTTAACCCACAAAATAAATACTAGCTCCTTTTTTTTGGAACACCCATTACGCTAGTTTATTACGTCGTATTTACATAGTGTCATTGTTAGAATATGGAAGTAAAGATTTTATGGAAAAAGTCTTAAATTTTTTTAGAATTATAATAATTTCGTAAAAAAAACAACACTCAGATATTTTTTTTTTTCGTTGCTGTGGCGGCTTTACGACTTATAGAAGTTACTCTTACAATATTTCGTGTATGAATAGTTAGACCTTATAAATAGTATAGATTATTGTATGCCAACTTCCATAGAAACAGTAGTGTACAAAAACGCGTACTAGGAAAGGGGCTGTTCCCTTTCCTACTACTTGTGATCATCTCCTAAAACGATTTTTGATGTCAGATCTTTTCACATTTTATCTCCCTATTTCTAACAAAGGTTATATGTTATATCTTGTACATTTTTAAAATTCCCTTGAGTAAAACAATGTAGAATCAAAGCAAATCTTTTCAAGAAAGAATGAGAAGAATTCGCAGAAAATAATTCATTAGTGCCATACAACATCACAGTAATAATATTCTTGGAAAAACTCATCTTTTTTACTTTTAGTTCCTTTATTAGTTTTCTTTGTTAGTTGGATTTTAATATTGTACTTTTTAAATACAGAAATGTCGTCATTGGGAAAATTGTTTTATCACTACATAGTATAAAACAAAGTCGATTCCCGCTGTCTGTCCCTATGTATGCTTAGATCTTTAAAACTACGCAACGGATTTTGATGCGGTTTTCAGTAATAGATAGAGTGATTCAAGCGGCAGGCTTATATATACATATATTGCACCCGTGTGAAGCCGGGGCGGGTCGCTAGTTTATGTCTGAAAGAAAATCTTAAAAGTTAAAACTCACGAGATCGACAGACATTATATTTTTTTGTTTGAAGTTGTAGAAACGTTATAACAAAAAAAAAACAGATTTAGGATACCTCCCATTCTGTTGACACCACCCAGACACTACGACTACTACAATACTCATTCATTTTTATTTTTAGCGCACTCACCCACGCCCTTCAACCATCGACACAATCACACATGTTGTTAGAGAACTTTCTAAACGAGCAATACGAGTACAAAGAGCAATAAATATAATTAATAGAAAACAATCGAGAATCGCATTGCAATTAGTGAAAGTACGGAACGTCGTGACGGTCACGATTCACGTTTGTAAACTGTGATGACTTGGGAATGGAGTTAAATATCTAGATTGGGCTTCTCAGCAGTGATAGCTTAGTGGTTACGGCCTCGACTCACGAGTACTTACGTGGGTTCGAACCCAGGCAGGAACATTACATTTATAAGTTATTTCAACACCACTGCCCACGTCTACCTACCAACCCGCACAGAGGAGGCGTGTTCGATTATACCCCATTCCCTCACATTGAGAGGCCATTGTGTCCCAGCAGTGGGACATTAAAGATTAATTATGCTTATAAATACATTCTTGCAATTAGTAAAAGTACGAAACGCCGTGTGGGTCGCGTTATTTTCCATCAAAAATTTCTAAATAGCAGCCAAGGGATCTGGATTTATGTCTAACTGGATGCAGCTGAATACCAGTATTTTACATGGAGCGACAAGTCTCCAGTCCAGCCATAAGCCGCTAGTTTCCCTTGTAAAATACAGGTATTCAGCTGCATCCAGTTAGACTGGAAGCCGACCCCAACATAGTTGGGAAAAGGCTAGGCAGACGGTGAGACCCTCCGGTTTTGACCGTACGTTTCTGTGACTACACTGACGGCAGTAAAGTTGAAGATTGTTTTTTTTTATATTTTATTCATCATCATCATCATTCATCATTTCAGCCGAAAGACGTCCACTGCTGGACATAGGCCTCCCCAAGGGGGGTTTTGCCATAATCGCCACGCTTGGCAGGCGGGTTGGCGATCGCAGTATGTTTGTTATAAAAAATCACAGAGAACGCTGCTGCCCATTCACTGGTAAGTCCCTTAGTCGCCTCTTACGACACCCACGTATATTTTATTATTGTGGATTAACTACCGGTATAATGTCACCTCATTCTCAATTTTAAGTTTCTTATAAATACTCTATCACTACATAATCAGGGTACTTTAATCTTTTTTACTTACAAAAAGCAGCATAATCTCCACCGTTTCAAACAAAAGTAAGCTTAAATACATGCATAGCGCAATTACTACCAAAGTCAACCAGATACTTGAATGACGATTAGTGAAAGTATACAATCAAGCCGGTATGGGTCAAGTCGTGCCAACATTGGCGGTTAAGTAACACCCATGCAGGCCGGTAATTGGATGGGTGGTCGGCATGAATGAAGATGACCTTTGATGTTAATGTGCGCTCATCATGAGTGATTGCTTGATGTTAAGAATCGTTTACTTCTTGTTTCGATCTTGGAGATATGAATTAACTTTAGATTTAGTAATGTGCTTATTTTATTATATTTTTCACATCTGATACTCTCACGTTTGAATCTGTCAGCGTTACTCATGTCTGCAACTTTTTACTGTCATTTATTTTGAAACTACTTTACAGATTTTAAAGACCATTTAAATCATTGCACGCTGACAGCATGATACAAATATCGGACTCACGGATGCAGGCTAAATTTCTAATTTTGTACGAACACAGAACGAGGGTTCATTTGTTAGATTTTTTTTTGAGTTAACATTGTATCTTGTAATTTACTTAAACTAATTTGGATTGGATTTGTTGATAAGTCTGCGAGGTTAAAATGGGACTGGGCGGGTCACATTTCCAGGATCGGTGGGTGCCTGAAGACGGTCGTTCGTCTAAACGCTGGCGTAACGATTTGGACTCATTTCTGACTGATTGGCCAGAGGAGGCAAAACACCGGGAGAGTTGGAAAGGAATGGGGGAGGCCTTTGCCCAGCAGCGGACAGAATAGGCTAATTAAAAAAAAATTGGATCGTATTTACTAGACAGTTACTAGGTAAGCAATAAAGTGAACCGTCTAACCTTTTCATAAGCTGTCCATGTCTCTATGAAAACAGGATCCTATAAGAATGTCTTATATGCGGTCTTAGATGTATGTCTAATGTAATAGATAGAAAGTTGTGAGCACAAGTGCCATCGGTCGGCATTGGGCTACTGACCTGTCCTTGATGGAGCCCGGTCATGAGTGGTTGACTTTACTACCAAGAATGTATGTATTGTATGTTTCTCTTACTACACACGTTGTTTTAAGAAAAAAATGCAATCGACGACTAGAAAACGTGAAGGCCGAAAGGGTACTTAAGAAATACCTTTTAAATGTGCAACATTATGTGGTAAAGTTGCATATGTGGCAGTTGTCTGTACAAAATTAATACTCTCCCGGACTTCGTTATTCTCTGTGGAAATAAGCAAGGCTGGGGAGTTTGTTCCACCACTTCTTCTTCCCAGCTAAAGCACTAGGAAGTGGTGACGGGCGGGCATTTTTGGGGGACTGTCTTATGTAACTTTGACGTTCGAAAAGTGCTGATTTTCAGCCTAGTTTGAATAAATGATTTTTGCTTTCGCATCCAGCGGATCCCTGCAGCCTTCACCAGGTCACCGGTCCACCTAGTGGGAGGCCTTCCAACGCAGCGTCTTCCGGTTCGCGGTCGCCACTCCAGAACTTTTCGGCCCCATCGGCCATCCGTTCTGCGAGCAATGTGCCCTGCACACTGCCACTTCAGTTTGGCTATTCTTCGGGCTACGTCGGTTACCTTAGTTCTCTTGCGGATGTCCTCATTTCTGATTTTATCACGCAAGGAAACTCCGAGCATAGCCCTCTCCATTGCCTTTGGGTGACTTTAAGCCTTCTGATAAGGCCCATTGTGAGCGACCACGTTTCGGTCCCGTATGTAATCACTGGCAACACACACTGGTCATAGACTTTCGTCTTGAGACACTGCGGCAAGTTGGACGAGAAGATACCACGCAACTTCCCGAACGCTGCCCAGCCGAGTCGGATTCGACGATTGACCTCTTTCTCGAAGTTAGACCTACCTAACTGGATCGTTTGTCCAAGGTAGACATAATCGTCTACAACTTCGAGTGTAGAGTCTCCGATCTTGATAGGAGTGGGTGTTACATGGTTATTCAACATGATTTTGGTTTTGTCCATGTTCATTTTAAGACCCACTCTTTCGGAAGCTCTACTAAGGTCATCGAGCATTGCATACTGTCCGAAGCTTATATCACACTACCAAATTCCTGACTACACACTGCAACTGAGAAATTCATAGAAGAAAACGCAATGAAACTTTAGCCGACGCGGGAATGGAAACCAGGATTCCGCGTTCAATAGCCGCACTTGCAACCACTCTAGACCAATGAGCCAGTATAGTAAAGATAAACAAAACATTCCAAAAAGATTAATATTAAAGCTCCACACCAAGATAATCAAAAGTCTTCATTTATAAACGACAAAATCCCGCTACCGACAAAGATAATAAGCACTTACCTACCACTATAATATCCGTTTTAAATTACGCAGTGATGCGGAAGCGACAATTGCTTGAGTTAAACTCATTTGGTAAAAAAGCCACAATGGCTGTGCACTGAGTTGCAGGTAATGTATTTATCTTTTCTCTGCATTAAAACATTTGTTGTCCGTGGTACTACCAGTATTACTACCAGTAGTACCACGGAAAGTATTTTTCTACCCGTGTTACACTCGGGATTTGAACATTATAAGATCTACAATCATAATCTCAACATATTAACTTATAATAATCATTTTTTTTAACTGTAATTCTTAAATTAATCCTGAGTTTGTACAGGGCACGCTGCCGGCAGGGTAATAATCACTTGTACCTAGGTATACCACGTTTGATATTTTAAAGTGTTGAGATTTTGAATCGTTGCGATTATGGTTTTGAGATTATCAATGTTGAGATTATGAATGTTGATCTTATGTACCAATCCGGAGTGTAACACGGGTAAAAAAGAAACCCGGGGTACTATTGGATCGCTTGGTAGTTCTACGGGATGTTTTTATAACCCGTGGTACTACTGGGAGTAATACTATTAGTACCACAGCCAACAAACGCATTAAAACACGGCACGTGGTGGCACTAGTGTGTAACTGTGAACGAAATTTAAAAGTAATTCGTTGAACATTGAAAATGAAATTAACGTTACTTTAAATGGTTTGCTGAGAATGATAACTACCGATTATAAAATGAAAAACAGTGTTACAGAGTTTATTAAATCAGAAAATGGATTGTTGTCCGAATCTACATCAGTAAACAACTTAGAAAGCTCTGAGATATCCAGGAAAATTAAACCATTTTCCTGGATTATCTTGAAAGTCTTGACATCTGCCAAGAATTTAATTAAGAAAGTAAATATAAAACCATAACGATATTTAGGCCTGCTTCCATATTTAAAACATCGTTCTGTTTCTATCAATCGTTTAAAGATGACAGAGACAGAATGATGTTTTAAATATATTTAGCGTTAAACGCGTTTAGCGATTCGTGGTGCAAGCGGGCCTTAGAATATATAAGTTTCGTTTCCTTTCGTATCAAGCAAGAGATAGAATATTTGGGCCAAGTAGCCCACAGTGATAATATAACAACTACAACATATTATGTAATTAGTTGGACTTTTAAAATGACATTACTTAGTTTCTCAGCTTGTTGACTAGCTGATATGTTTCAAAGACATTTCCGTAAGCTGGTGCGTAGGCAGAAGAAATCTGTAGTAATTGTATTAATTAACAAGGAAAACAAACAAGTATTGCTTAAAATTGATATTACCCAAATAAAATTAAACCTACAGGGTATTTATAAGGCAGATGTGGGTGGAAACATCGGGAAGGGACGACTTAGAAGTGTCCTTCTAGGACGTTAACCACCAATAAGGTCTTAGTAAACATACAATGACCTTATTGTTGATGTTCTTCGGAAAAGTCCGGTGCGTAGTACTCGCAACTGGCTTGCGTGTATGACCAGTTGTATGAATGTTGATGAGGCAAAAGGAGTATATAAGGATCGTAGCAGGTGGCGCGTTTTGTGTTTTCTGCTTTCCCCCTATGGTCAAACGGCGTGAGTGTATGTATGTATGTAAAATTAAACCTGGGACTACATTCAATATTTGAAAAGTGGTAATACTACTTATTGTTGTAAGTAATTCTTTTGGCCTGTGGACGGCGAGTTATGGGCTAGCTCGCCGTCCGGCCGTCTTATGACGACAGGCCGTGTCGACGGACGGCGCGTTCGTGTTCCACGCGCGCCTCAAAGAGATGTCAGCAACCACGTAGGGGTCCGCACGGACTGATGCCTGCCAGGGCTGCGGGATTGTTCGAAAGAGATACCGCGGCCCTGGAACACAAAGGGCAAAGAAGGAACATGGATGGGTTTTAGTCAGTGCAAGTCTGACACTCCCTTCCGCTCCGCACAGAGCGGGGGGGGTCATTTGATGACTTCCCATCCTAAAAAAAAAAAAAGTAATTCTTTTGCAAGTTGTTCTTCGTACGTTATAAACAGACAAAGGATGTGTTTGTAGATTACGATGTAATACCACACGATGATTTTGAAATCGTATGAGGTCGATATGAATAGAGAAGGCTTCATTCAGAAACGCAATATCATCGTTTATTATAGTGTAATGGTATGATTCCCTCGGAAAGGGCAATCCGTTTTCGAAGAAGCCGTTATTATTGCCATTTTGCTTGACGAAGGTCATTGAAATATGCAACACCGAATTTTCACATAACATGACGCCTATAATTCCCGAAGCGTTAGGCAGAGGTGTCCTTAATAGTTCACCCACATTTCAACAGTTATGTTTAAGTCCCATATAATAGGGGGGAGCCTATTGTCATCAACCAGAAACAAATACAGATTCCGTGGCTGCTACTAAGAAATTCCTGGTGTAAAAACTCAATAATACTTTGCTGGGAATCGAACCCAGCACCTCATGCTCATCAGTCGCACTTGCGACCACTAGACTAACGAGGCAGTCGAACAGAATTTTCAATACATTTAAATTCTTAACAGTTATGGTGGATGCAAAGAGATATGTTGCGATATGATGCCGAGGAAGGCTAGGCGATTAGTGGCTGCAACATACTGCATAATGAAAATTGTAATTCAGATATTCTTATATTATTATTTAGACTAGAAACGGGATATTTACCATGTTTACTGTTTTTATTTAGTTCCCGATATTTCGGTGCTGTTGCAAGCACCATGATCACGGATAATTTTATCCGTGATCATGGTGCATGGTAAATATCCCGTTTCTAGTCTAAATAATAATGTTAGTGACCATGACAGTTTAAAATTCTTATATTCTTGTAATAAACATCGATTTTTAACCTATTACCATGAATTTAGCACATGATTCTGGCCTTTGTTGCCCTAGTTACTACCAATATTACTACCAGTTGTAATAATGTTAATTTTGATTACCCTTCCTACTACTCCAGTATAAGGTTGTTAGAAGGGAAAAAATAAATAGCCCGTGTTACTACCGTAATTATTGGTAGTAAGATTGGTAGTAAACTAGAGCAAACAAAGGGATTCTGGCCCCCAAGAGTAGATATTATTATTATCATAATAACTGATAAAAAATATACGGGGTAGAAGGGACACCGACGCAAAAACTGTTACCACGTATTCAGTAAATCATTCTGACACCCACATAGAAATTTTTCATCGGTTATTAAAAAAAAATCAGCTGTTCCATAAATTTTGACCATGTAGGTTTTGCACTTTTGTAGGACACAGCTGATTTTTTTTTTTTCAGAAAAATGTACTGAATAGTGAATACGTAGTACCCCGTATATATTTTTCAGCTGTTCCATTAAATTTCTATCTATCTAAATCTATATGATCTAATCGTCTATGGCGCATTCGTTTCGTCAACATAATTTTTTTAATCGACTTCTAAAACGGAGGAGGTTCTCAATGCGGCTGTATATTTTTATATTTGTTACCTCATAACTCCGTGTTTATGGTCCGATTTACGTGATTATTTTTTTTTATTTTGTAGAGGAAGCTCGCGTGGTGGTCTTATATGTATATAATTTAAGTACTTAGTTTTCTTCAGTAGTTTATGAGTTATTTTCTATGTTACGTATCTTTTCTTTTCTTTATATGTGGATGATCTGATTATAACTTTTAGTAACAATGGAAAATGGACAAAATGTGTGTGAGATACCATCATACCACAACAGAACTAAAACGGCTGAAATAAAAAACTTCCGGAAGTCGGTGACTTTTGTTTGTTTCATTGACTTTTTTTCCGGAACTTCCGGAAGTAAAGTTATTTTGCACTATTTAGTGTTTTTTTTTTGGAAGTCGGTTTTTTTTCTTTATATTGCTGGAATCGGTAACCGCTTTTTCTCAAATAAAATGAATAATAGTGATGATCTAGCGATAGAAATTCGTCAGCTTTACGAGAAACTTTTGCGGCCAATATACAAACTATTGCTCTTTACTTGAACACAAACGTCCATCACGATCTGCCATTGTCACATGATAACGTAAACTCTTCATAATACCGGATAAATTCTCACATATAATTTAATAGCACTTAAATATTGTTATGGCCTATTAAAATTGTGATTAGACGATAATCACCAAATTATTACCCGGAGTAATAATATGTAATTTATACGTGACCTTTGTAAAATAATTAACTGTGCGTGAATTAGGTACAGTCGCACGCGCATCAAGTTACTACAAACTGTAAAATTTTCTCGTTCGATTTTGAACTTAACCTATAACATTTTATGGTTTCAAATCATTTGGAGAAATTTGACAGTCTGAAGAAATCAGACTATACAAGTTCTCTAGTGAAGGCAAACTTCAATAGGGAAGGTGTATAGTTTGTAAAATAATTGGCACGAAAAAAAATATAACTCCACGACTATAATCGCCGAAAGGTTCGCCATTTGTGTTAATATCACATGTTATAGCATGGAGCTAATTTATTTACCATCAACCGGGCACAAGTCCTGACTTGAACGAAAATTAATGACTAAAGTCCTCACGAAAGCAGTGACAGAATTTTTGAGTACGATTGTGGAGCCCTAGAGAAGTAGACCAAAGAAGCGATGTAAGTATTGTGTGAAACAAACAAACAAAAACAACCACAAACTATAGACCGACCGCTTTAATGAGTCCTCGCGAAAGTATCAATTTAAATTGAATATTCTGAAGGTTGATCACGTATTGGTTCAATTAGTATCGTAATAGCTACGTGGATTATGGTTATTTTAAAGCAAATAACCTGTGGGATATTGTTAGGACGCTTTTGTGGACGCTTAATTTGCCTTTGATGGGACAAGTCAGAGGACTGATTACAGCGGTCGGTCTACAACATTAGTTTTAATATATGTGAATCCTGAAACACGTGTCTAGTATTTTTATGTAAAGGATCTATATACAAAATTTCAAAACTGTATCATGAAAAATAACAAAGTTCTAAGCTTGTTCTGTTACCTGGTTGTCCGCACAAAAATGTGGCCACCACGCAGTACGCCCGCACGCGCGCCTCCAGCGTCGTCTTGAGCTCATTGATAATAATAATTTGGCAGTAGGTACCTAAATTATTACGATAGGTACTTAATATCGCTCGGTATCCAACTTGTAACTATTTTGAAATATATATTTTTGGGACAAAATATAACATGGGCTAAAAATTATTGGAATCGATTCAGTTACTTATTCTGAACAAACTGTATTCAGGTTTCGCATATACTAAAAATAATGTTGTATATCTTTCTGGAAATTTTCCACGAACAATAAACCGCGTTTATCATTTGAGGTACTGTTTATCTATCTGAAGGACCCAGGGAGGCAGGGACGGCCCTTTAAGCAAATTTGAGACGCACGTGGATAAATCGAACGGAAATAATATTGTTATCAAAATAGTCGGCGAACCAATATTATTGATTTAGAAGTCAGCATAGCCAGAAATTATCATACTAAGTAATAAACTTTCTGTTTTAGTTACTTCGGTTTCTGTCTAGTCAGAAACAGGTCGAATTGTAAGGTAAACGTACCCACCTGCTTTGGTAAGCGTCTTTACATTTGGTATACATAATTCATTATCTAAATTAGTATTTTGAACTTATCTGCTAACAATATAAAGCCCTGTTTTCATTATCGTCCTGCCCTTGTCTCATGTTATTTGGGGTCGTCATAACACGTTTTTTTCTTACATTCTCCCCTGTAAATCGTCACGCAATCATTTACTCCTTTTTCTTTTATATCATTCCTCACATAATCCATTCTTATTTTCTTAAATAAAGCCTTGTTTTGAATACCATAAACAACACGCATAGAGAGCGAGAAATTCTTAGCGGAAAAATCCAACAAATCTTTATTCATCTGAAAATCGAACCCAGGACAAGGAAAAAAGGAGTTCGTTTGCTATTTCTGCCGCCAAAATAACTCATCCTTGGCCCCACAGAATTTTTAATTTCAATTATTTCATATAAAACTGCAAAATTCGCCATTAAAACTTGAAGGTGAGTTTTAAGTAAATTTTTACTGTTTTCAAAAACTTTGTAAGTGAAAAAAAACCTAGATGTTATCTGCGGCCAAGTTTGAATTTGATAGAACCAAAAACAGTATTAAATTTGACGGTTAGACTAATACCTTTTTTTTTAAATTGATCATTAACTGTTGAATTTGCGATTTAAAAAAAAAATAAAACAAATTGAAATTAAAAAAATCGTGGGGTATAAGTAATTTGGCCTAAAGAGATAGCAAATGACCCCTTCTTTCGGCCCGTTCTCGATTCACTCACTCGGTTAAAAACACACTGAAGTTAGTGTTTATTTATTCTCAAAATATTGTCAACGTACAAAATCTTATCGCTAAGACAAATGAGCGAACCTGTTTTCGAATTAATAACAAATGTGGTAGGTAGGGATAAAAGCTTTAATTTACCAACATCATGAGTTTTATCACTATGCAGAACCTTAAAGTGAAGCTTAATTTCATTGATCCAAGATCTAATTTTCGTTGCGAGTAAATTATACAGAGTGGAAGGGACACTAACGCGAAAACTGTTACCACGTATTCAGTACATCATTCTGAGCATCCACATGGAAATTTTTCATCGGTTATTAAAAAAAAATCAGCTGTTCCATACATTTTGACCGTATAGGTATTGCACTTTTGTAGGAAACAGCGTGGTAGGTAACCGTTTTCGCGTCAGTGTCCCTTTCACCCTGTTTAATACCTACCTACAACGAATGCAGAATTTATTGAATATTTAAAACGGTCGTTTTTGTTCGGTTTTTTATTACGGCACAGTTCTGACTGAGAGAGTGAGATAACCCGATAGAAATTATACGGAGCATAAAAAAGTAACAACCTGTATAATGATTGATTTTATTGTCAAATAGTTTATGCCCGCGGCTTCGCTTGCGTGGAGTTCGGTAATTTGTCCCACGGGATCGTACTACCGGGATAAAAAGTATCCTATGTGTTAATCCAGGTTATGTAAATCCGTTCAGTAAAGAGTAACAAACATCCATCCATCCATCGTCACAAACTTGCGTATTTATAACAGTAGTAAAATAAGATTTTCTTGTTAAGCTTCACTTGAATCTTGTGAACAATATTATATTGAATGTTTAAGGCTTTTGCCTAAGTATCTTTTTAAGTATCCTTTTATGTCGCTGTGATACCTCAATATTCCCAAAAATTGGTTCCTTAGATAGTCGAGTATGACGTAATGCAATGAATATATCTAACGCAAAAAATACAGTGAACAGAAGGGTTAAAAGAAAAAAAATGATATTTCCAATAAAAATTGGGAAGTTGCGGCACTAAAATAAACTTTAGCTTCGAAGATCTCTGTATTTCCAGCGGCAACAACAGTTTTTTTTTTTAAGAATTAGTTTTTTTTTTTTAAATTTTTATCTATTTATTATTTAATTTAATGTCTATATTTTGAATAATTTAACGAAAACCTGTAAAATAGCCCATTCGCAGCTTAGTCACATGTCAACACAAATACATTTTATTTTCAATTTTCAGCCTTATTCACGCTCCATAGAGGTGACAATAGTCTACGCGGTCTAGTCGCGATTAAAATCGTAGTCTTTTCGCGATTTAAGGTACTTAGATGCAAAATATATCTTACATACAGAACTAGATATAGCTCTGCTCAAACAGAAATGTCTGAAGGAAAGATTAATGTATAAAGGCAGAAAATGTCAAAGGAATTTGTTTTGCAATAAATCTAAAACTTAGGTTAGTTGGAATTATCTGTCAGTTATGTAAAATGGAGGATACTTCAAAATTGGTAGGAATTTTCCGTTCCAAATTGGTAACAGAAAATGTTTTGATGAAAAACATTTCATGATAACTCAAACTAATTACAGAAATATTCAGAAATACGTCCTAATTCCGAAACTTTACTTTTGTAAAATAACATAATAACTGTTTCACACTATTTTCGACGGATATTCTCGTTCCTTCTGTGGAAAATATTTTCCAGATAATAATTGAATGAAAATAGACTTCCCAATATAGCTGATAAGAATGCTTAGTTTCTAGTAAAAATAGTGAAAAAAAAAATAAAACCGACTTTAAAAACACAAAAAAGTGAAAAATAACTTGAGCTTCTGAAGTCGGTGACTTTTGTTTGTTTGATCGATTTTATTTTTTGCAAAAAAAATTTTAATTTTTAGATGTAAATCCAATACAAATAATATTTGCTATACTTTAATTTTACATTGTTAACAATACATTTCATGGTAATATGCTTATGCCCAATAAAATTACACTTAACATACCTAACTGTTGAACTGTACACATCTGCGTACCCCCTCAGAGCATACAGGCGTGTTGTTATGTTATGATGTCGTGTAAACAATAAACATCCAAGCGATTGCAGAAATCACGACAGATTTGCAGTCTATTATTGAAGAGTTCTATTATATGTATATCTCTGAAGATCAGCATCACCAAATTTAAACGAGACCACTTTGGAATAATATTCTTCCAAACAAAAAAAGAACCATCAAAATCGATCCACAATTTACCGAGAAATCGGTGAACATACATAAAAAATACATACGTCCGAAAATAGAAAGTCTTCCTTTTTGAAGTCGGTTCAAAAGGGATGTATTTCATATTTGATAATATTAATAGAGCTTTTGTCACAAAAATAAATTGTGAGATGTTTGTTCCAACAAGTTCAAAGGATAAATAATATGAATATACCTCATGAAAATATATCGTCAATGTTTCGCAGTTACTTAGTAGTATATAGGTAGTTTTTTCCTCGGATTATGAAGGAGTAAATGGGTAGCTAATATCTTCTGAAATGGCTGGGTTTGGAACCCGTCTGGAACTCTTCTATATTGAGCTGGGCTTATCTCAGTTGAAAACGGCCCTTTGTGCCTATTGGCCCTGTTTTGTTCTGTCTCCTGCTGATATGGAGGGAAGTGGAAATTATGATTTTCCTACTCCTCCACTATTTTTTCTCGGATTCATTTAGTTGCAGGATCCAAAACAGCCAAATTGTTTCTCTGGGACTTCGTCGAGCTTCAATGTCTCGGCGCTGTTCTGGTGGTCGCCACTGTTGATTCCGGCTTTCAGGAGTTGCAGTGGTTTGGGTAGTGTGGCGGGCTTGTTTTGATGAATAGCGAAATAATTGACAGACGATCTGCAGTGTCGTCAATCGGTGATATTTAAGGTGTTGAATATATAAGGTCTAACTATTCATACACGAAATATTTTAAGAGTAACTTCTATAAGTCGTAAAGTCGCCATAGTAACGAAAAAAAAATTATCTGAGTGTTTTTTTTTACTAAATTATTATAATTTTAAAAATGTTTGAGACTTTTTGCATAAAATCTTTACTCCCATATTCTAACAATGACACTAAGTAAATACGACTTAGTAGACTAGCGTAATGGATGTTCAAAAATAAGGAGCTAGTATTTATTTTGTGGGTCAAGTAATATTAAATTATTTATTTTTCATAAAAATATAACAAGATAAAAAAAAATCCCTTGAAATGGCTTCGTTATAGCCGTTAGACGATTCCCTGAAAATATTTCGTGTATGAATAGTTAGACCTTATATTGAACGTTCCAAATCAATAATTATTTGAACTTCAATTGTAATTGACAGTACAAAACATCACGCCTGTAATCCCCGAAGGGTTAGGCAGAGATATGTACCTAATAGTACACCAACATTTCGCCAGTTACATAACTGGCGAAATGTGGCTGCTACTGAGAAATTCCTGATGGAAAAATCCAATAACAATTTGCCCGACCCAGGAATCGAACCCAAGACCTCACACACAGCAGTCACGATTGCGAACAACGAGGCAGTCAGTACTTAGTATTGTGAGTACTTACCTATACAACATTAGTTTTAGTATATGCGAAACCTGATACACGTGTCTAGTATTTTTATGTAAAGAATCTATGTACAATATTTCAAAACTGTATCATAAAAAATCACAAAGTTATATAGCTTGTTCTGTTAGCTTCGTCTTGAGCTCATTGATAATAATTATTTGGCAGTAGGTACCTAAATTATTGCGATAGGTACTCAAAATCGCTCGGTATCCAACTTTTAACTTTTTTAAATATTTTAGGGAAAAAATATAACATTGTTTAAAAATTATTGGAATCGATTCAGTTACTTATTATGAACAAACTATATTCAGGTTTCGCATATACTAAAAATAATGTTGTATACTTAGCTAGACACCTTTGAAATCTTTTTCAGTCAACGTCCCAGTTAAACGAAAAATAGCTTGACTTTTATCTCTGATCGGCAAATGCTACTCAATTAACATCTTTAAATAATCCATTATTAAACTATTATCCACATTCTGCAGAAACTAGCAAACAAACTTTAAATATAGTGCAAAACGTGTATGCAAACAACTGTGCATGGTGTAATTGTGTGAAATTCCACACAAATGTCTTCGTTTTTTTCTTTAACAACGTAGCTTCTATTGATGGAAGATATCGTGGGAATACGGAGCTCCGTTATTAGGCCTAGAGTATTGTGAGTCATCGGGTCAGGGGATAATACATTCATCGAGGTTTTGCATTCTTAGCTTGATGGATAACCTTACACGCGGTGGTGGAGTGAAGAAAATGATGGCATGTGAGACGAGTACGAGGGAAATAGATGTGCGAGTAAAAAGGTTTATGACTTTACACCTAGACGAACAGGTTTATGAATGAGTGATAGAGCCGTAAACTATTTGATAGTTTTTGATAAACAAACAAAAAACAAAAAAAATCAGTTTAAAAATTTAGGTGTGTCATCATTTTTCATTTTTCGTATTTTTCTTAGCAAACCCTTTTAATTGATACCATTTTTATATCATGGGGTGCATAAGAAATAACTATTCCACCATTTTAGCTAACCATGCATTGTCATCTAAACTAAATGGGTATGCAAAATTTCAGCTCAATCGATTTAGTATAAATGTTTTAAAATTCAGTTGCAAGATATGATCTAAACAAACATTGCAAGTTAAATAAAAGCTTGTCAAAAAGTAATTATTAAAAACTATTTTGTGATAACTCATACTAATGCATAATTTAATATAACATAACATCACGTAATCCCCGAAGGGTTAGGCAGAGGTATACCTAGTACACTCACAGTTATATTTAAGTCCCATGTAATAGGGGGCGAGCCTAATGCCATCACCTGGGCACAATGCATAATATACTCAGCCTATAATGTTCCCACTGCTGAATACTCCTAATCCACCACACGCCTATTAGGTTAAACATAGAGATCCTGACATTGGAATTAGATCTTATTATATTGTACCTATGTTTCACAAATAATTCAAATTCAAATTATTTATTTGTGAAACATAGGTACAATATAATAAGATCTAATTCCAGTTTTGTCAGGATCGCTATGTTTAACCTAATAGGCATACAAATTTCGGATACTTATAAAACTAATTTAAAAAAGACAAAAATAATAATTAAATTCAAATTATTATTCGAATTAAATTAAATGCCATATATCATTAAAATTAAATAAAATACTATTAGATTACACCCTTAGATAGAATTAAGCTTAAATAAATCGGACATTTGACTCACACAACTAAATAATTTGAATTTGAAACCCAGTGCGTGTTGAAGGACCTTGTTGTTGCAGTTCATGCCTTGCTAAAGGATTAACTAATCAGCAGGTTTGTAGTATGTTGAGTTCTTGACGGTAAATTATGTCGAGCAATATGCCCCTTTCCATTCGTCCATATAATAGCAACTAAACAGCCTTTCAACGATAGTTTGGTCCCATAGAAGGTATGCGTCCCAAGTCGGGTCTAATCACTTAGCCGTCTTGTCAGCCAACACAGTTAGCGAGTCACTTCTGTCTCAGCACTTTCCCTATAATCAACTATAAAGCCCCAGCTGACCTACTACACAAATAACTTGGTCAAGGCGAGAGCACTAAAATGTCCTTGTCACGATCAAAACGCAGATTCTGGCATTGCTGTCTGAGTATTGTTTGTAATTACACCGACTTTGGTCTCAGAATACCAGTCTGTGACTAATTTTATACAGCTCGTCATTGTAATGAGGTAACTAATGAACAAAATCTTAGACTGCAAGGTTCTATGTAAATACTGCCAGCCTTTTGATGTTTCTAATGTATATCAATTAGAATTAAAATCTGTATATAAATTAGAATTACTGTTACTGATAGCCTGTGTCATCCCACGGCTGGGCTGGGGTTCTCCCCATGATTTCAAAATCTTTCGATTTAGGGTTAATGTGGACCACTGGTCGTTGGCTGTCCAGCTCGTTCCACCGTCTTCTGCGAGGTCTACCGCGTCGTCTTCTGACTGTGTCAGGACTCCACATCGTGGTTATTTTGGCCCACAGCTCATCGGGCAAACGATAGGCATGGCCAGCACAGGCTACTTCAGTTTAGTGGCTTTTTGAGCTACGTCAGTAATTTGTGCTTAGAGTGCGGTGTGGTGTTATGTATATTGTTGGTTAGTTTGACGCCTAGGATACTGCGCTCCATCGCACGTTGGCAAAACGTTGAGCTTCTACTTTTGAATGTTTGTCAAAGACCAAGTCTGGCATCCATACATCATAATGGGAAGAATGCACTGTCCATGATTTTTCATTTGAATGACTATGAAAGATTTCCTTTCATAAGCTCACCAGCAGACTGAATCACAGACAACAGCTGTTCTAACAATAAAGTAATAATCGTTAAGTAAATACGGGCTTGAACGGTGTGCGTGCCGATTATAGTCGCCGAATTTATGCAAAAAAACTGAATATATCATAATAATAAAGCGTTTATCGTTAAGTACTGACTCAGATCGTTAGATACTTACAGTACCCATAAATTAAACCTAAATATGATAATAATTTACCTAAGTAGGCATGATCTTTAATCTCTCACGTTTCTTGCACGTGACTTCAATATCCGATGAATATAATCGATAAACCTACTCGATTTTTTCTCGGATTTTAAGTATGAACTGCCTTGTTGATAATTATCAGTACGAACTATTGCTGAGCATGACGTCCTGGGTTGGATTTCCAGTTCTAGTAATTAATAATTTCTAGTTTTTTTTATTAGCAATTTCAGCAGTTCAGAGTCTGGATTTGTGTCCGGTTGATAGCAATAGGCTGTCTCCATATTACATGGGACTCAAAAATAACAGGCAAAATAAGGGAGAGGGCATACCATTATTTAGCCCTGCAAAGATTACAGACGAAAAATTACGGTATTTTTATGTGGAAGTGTGAAAACAACTGAAAATCGATTTTAAATTGCTATTTTATTTGTCGATGCAAGTATTCCGATACTCGAATGCAAGCTTGATTAGGAAGCATTAGTTACGCTCTGCGTAACACCTGTGTTAAGATTTAATAGAATAGAACTGTAGGCGATAAGATTTCTCAAGAGTTTCTAAAACGTATCGGCGATGAATATTAATGAGTGTAATGATAAAATCTTATGTTTTTTTGGTTTAGCGGTTTTAAGAACAGTCGACCGATGTAATTTTATTAATTCTAAACTTGAATACAACCTACAAAGCATTTTGATATTATGTTTTCCTTAAAGATATATTAGTCATCACTCGTCAGATTAATATTTTGGTGGCAACGTAGGGGTAACGTTGAGGTAGACTTATTCTTGAGTGGAGCCATCAGGCTAGGTAGAGCAACAAATCTACGCATTGTGCTCGATGTTTGTTGCTGGGTATTGAGTTGAATAGCGTGTGATTGGTGAGGTTTATGTCAGTGGACGATAAGGTCGCGTTTCCACCAGCGATGAGCGAGGATGTGTAGCTAGGGATGTGTGTGAAACTAAACAATCACATAGCTAGAATACCTCGTAAAGAGGTTCGTAGAGTACTCTATAGCCTAGACGTGAACAAGGCTAGCGGTCCTCACGGCATACCAGCAAGAGTCTTGAGGAACTGTGCGCCTGAGTTGTCTCCTGTGTTGACACGCTTGTACCGCCTCTCTCTTAAAACCAGAACGGTTCCGATATCATGGAAGGTTGCCAATGTACAACCAGTACCCAAGAAGGGTAGTCGTGCCGACCCCAGTAACTATCGACCAATCGCCATCACCCATACTTTGTAAAGTTATGGAAAGGGTTCTCAATGCGAAGCTGCTGGCATACCTAGAAGCAAACGACCTACTCAGTGGCCGTCAGTATGGCTTTCACCGGGGACGATCAACTGGGGATCTTCTGGTGTTTGCTACGCACTGCTAGGGTGAGGCCATCGAGAAACACGGCGAAGCCCTTGCCGTTTCGCTCGACATCTTGAAGGCTTTCGACAGGGTATGGCACGCAAGTCTGCTGAGCAAACTTCCTGCATACGGCATCCCCGTTGACTTTTGCCGCTGGATATCTGACTTCCTGAGTGAACGGTCGATCCGAGTGGTCATTGATGGCTGCTCCTCTGATCTTATCGCTATTGATGCCGGAGTTCCTCAGGGGTCTGTTCTCTCCGCGACTCTTTTTCTGCTGCACATCAATGACCTTCTGGCTCCTGGTATTGTTGGGTACGCAGACGACAGTACTGTCATGGAGAGTTATGCATCCAGCGCGAAAGCCAGCGGTGATGAAGTGCGTTTATTGAGAGAGGCCATGGTAGAGCGAACGAATTCAACCTTAAGTCTCATCTCCAAGTGGGGTGATGAGAATTTGGTTGTTTTCAACGCCACCAAAACACAAGTGTGCCTGTTCACCGCCAAAAGGAGTCCGTTCAATCTGGCTCCTACTTTCCGGGGTACATCTGTACCAGTCACCGACAGCCTCGAGCTTCTTGGTGCGAAGTTGAGTGCGAATCTGAACTTCGGTGCCTACATTGAGTCGAAAGCCCAAACTGCGGCAAAAAAGCTGGGTATCCTAAACAAGGTTAAGCGTTACTTCAAGCCTAGACAGCTTTTAGTTTTATATAAAGCTCAAGTTCGGTCCGGCATGGAGTATTGCTGTCACCTTTGGGATGGCTCAGCCAAATACCAATTAGCCACACTTGATTCTGTTGAGCGCAGAGCCAAGAGGCTCATTGGTGACGATAAGCTGGTTAGTACCAGGCTTCATAGCCTGGCCCATCGGCGCAAAGTTGCATGTTTGTCGGTCTTTTACAGATTGTACTTCGGTGAGTGTGCTCAAGAGCTCCACGAACTCATTCCACCATCTCCTTTCTTCCATCGGGAGTCCAGACGTACTGCAGGTTATCACCCATACCTTGTCGATGTTCCACACATTCGCACGAAGCGCTTTGCTACATCATTTATTATGCGCACAGCCAAGGAGTGGAATTCCCTGCCTGCGTCGGTGTTTCCAAGTTCATATGACCCCAATCTATTTAAATCGCGAGTTAATAGGCTTCTTTTGGGTTAGCTCGTTCCATCGTCGACTTCATCTCTGTCCTCAGGACTAGATTGAGGTCAAGAGTAAGCCCATACAGAATAAAAAAAAAATAATAAAAAAAAAAAAATACCTCAAGCTGTGAACAAGAAGCGATATTATTGGTTAGTTCCACACACATCCCTCGCTACGTATCCTCGCTCATCTCTGGTGAGAAACGCAGCCTAACTGTGACCCAGTGACAGACATTTTCATTTTTTTGAATTAGTAATACTTACACCCGTTTCTATAAACAAGTCATAGTGATTACTCGAGTAAAAGTCATTATTTAAGATACGATTTTTATTATGTAGTTTAATAATTGCTTAAAGTTGGAACTGTCAAAAGTTACAATTACTAGCTTTAGCTAGCACCACTATTTCTGATAATTATAGGTACACCTGTAGAGCACAGTGGACAAGGAAGGACCTGTACACAAGGTGGATTTTACAAGTGGGCGTAAATGGCCAAATCCGAAACTACGAGGAATTGAGAAAAATACTCAAAGCAGTCTCGAGCCCGATTTTAATGACATCTAAAACTGCATCATTGCCTTTTTGAAAAATCAATATTCCTACCCAGGAATCGAAATCGTTGATTTTAGAAAAAAAACACTGTATTATTATTACACAATTTGAAAAATTCACCCTGTATATTCATTTTATACTGATAAGGATGATGACATCAATATAGAAGCAAACTAAATTAGTCTGAATATAGACTTTAATATTAACAAACGAATAGCGATTTGGCTGAATGCAGTCATAATTAGATCCTAAATATCAATTTACAGATACAGTTAATAATACGATCTCAAGTCGATTTTCCATCAACGTAGCTGTATGTTAGCCTCAACTGGGTATTTTTAGACCCCGTTGAAAATATTTTACTCTAGAATCTTTCAATTGTTTTTCTCATCATATGTATATATATATATATATTTTAAACTTTGCGCTACGTTACGTTCCATTTTTAAAACAGAAATTAATTGCTTTTTTTTAAATAATGACATAAAGTTAAATTACATTTAGGCCCAAGGTTGATTTCTCCAACGCCAAATCTCTTTATTCCAGAAATAGTTTGATTATTTATTTTTTATTATGTACACTTCAATCACAAAGTACAAAGACGGACTTAATGCCATATACACATTAATTCTGTGTGAATATACAGATAACAAAAGTACATCCAGTTTATTTCTTAGCAGAAAGAAACGAACAAAACGTAAAATTTCAAAGCACGTACATTATAATTTTAAATCGAATAAAAAGAAAATGTAAAATGTCTAATTTATTATTCGTAGAACAGCGGTGAAAATTAGATTTTCCGTTAATTCAATTTTGTTTTGCTCATAGACAAATTCCTGCTCGGCTTAAATCAGACGCTTAAAAATAGAGTTTAATTTTCATTAAAAACGTTAAATTGCCTGTAAGACAAAAACAATATTTGAAATATCTACATTAGTTCTTTCAAATGTTCGCAACAGAAAGGTTAGAAATTGCTGACATATTATCGCCAAATGTGGGATTCAATTCATTCGACCCTGAAATAGCTGAAACAATTTTCTTTCAGGGAATTTCTATTTCTTACAAAGTCAGCATGTCCTCGATCAGCTGTAAATCACACTTTACGAACCCCAGAATGTTACCCGGAACGGAAATACAATTGACACTTTTGATATGTACGAAAGCTTTGAAGAGGAGTTTTTTTGTTTTACTATTCTCAAGTGTATTGGAAAACATATTATTCTCAGTTCAAGTATTGTTTTTTTACACAATTGTAATAAAACGTTTCTGCT
This sequence comes from Noctua fimbriata, assembly GCA_905163415.1. Classification (NCBI taxonomy): domain Eukaryota; kingdom Metazoa; phylum Arthropoda; class Insecta; order Lepidoptera; family Noctuidae; genus Noctua; species Noctua fimbriata. Next base: position 15,631,892 of record LR990927.1, on the reverse strand, counting down.
TCCAAATTCGAAAATTTAAAATATTTCGTTCTTTCGACAGCATAAATTACGTAGAAACTATTTGTATGCTTTTATGTTTTAATTTACAAAAAAAGTTTTTAACTTTTATTTACATACTTTTGTTTTGTCTCTGCATTACCCTAAGATGAACTGGTAAAAAAGGCTCAAGGCAGTTCCTCTTTAGAACTATTATTTCTACTTCTGCATCTTTATAAATCTGCATTTTTATCTTTAACAAATAAATAAAATATGTTATTATATCAATAATTTTTAAGTGGCACTTTACTTTTTGTACTTATATTAATACTTATTTTATTTTTATTTAAAACGTCAAGCACAAAGTACAGAGGCGGACTTAATGCCATAGGCATATTCCAATCCCTCAATTATTCAATCAAATAAACCTTACAATTTTCTTTCAACCGTCATCGGATGATCACTTTGCAAGTACCGACTACATATTTATTAAGTTCTCAGTACAGTACAAAGCGCCGTTTACCCACTACCGGTCTCTTCCATACATTAAAGTACAACATTCTGTATGGAACAAAAAACAGTGAAGTTTTGATGCAGGTTTTTCTGGGTCACTGCGGTGAGACAGGTGTAACGACATGTTCCTGGCTCAGAGAATTATGTTTTTATTTGAAATTATGTATTTTATCAGAATGTCGGATATCAAAGGATATATAAAATTATATTTGAAGATAAAAATTAGATAGGGTTTTAATATTTTGAACCGTCCGTTCCGTGTTTTGAACTTTCCGCAATTTTATTTTATTTTCAAAGTAGCGGCCGCGCATTAGCCGCAATTAATCAATTAGCTGACATCAATACAAACAAGTATTGCAATAAACAAAATGTTCTAAAGCGTCGTTTTTCTGAGATATAAGCTGTCAAAGTTAGAATATATTTTTATTTTCTTTTCTTACTGATGGCGCCATCAGTACAACTTTGATAGCTTAAATCTCTGAAACGTGGCGCTTTAGAAAATATTGCTATCTTGTAAATAAAATAAAATTGCGCTGGCCAGGCTTCATACAAAAAATATTCAAACATTTAAACCAGTAATTATTACATTTTTGTCATAGTTTTACAGATAACTTCTCTGTAAAAAAAAAAAAAACTTACTGTCCGTCATTTTTAGAAAAACTGTTGTCTCACATTAAACTTAATCCAAATCAGATAGATTTGATCCAATTAATGTTAATATGTGCTTTTTTTTCAACCAAGGTCGTCGTTCTAGTAAACAGTGTGAGAAATTAAATGAATAGCAAAGTTCAACGAAATGATTTCTCAATTAGAAATATTCATCATTTCCTTGTTCATTCCCTTAACCTTCCTATACTCGCGCGTTGGTCTGTGAGACCGATAAAACAGTATTTCGTGATTTTTTCTGCTACAATCAATGATGGTATTTTGTAATTTCTGTTAGCTGCATGATTAGTTGCTACGATAATTTCAGGACTAGAAGTATATTGGTGCGAATAGCACATTATCCGTATTAGGCGAATATCGGTCTGTGAGACCGACACGGGTATAGGTGTTACAAAAATTGTCTTCCGTGATTTTGTACTGAAACTTAAATTATGATGCTTATGTCTCAAATTATTTTTGTTTATAATATCTTTTAGGTTTGTAAGTATGTTAGAAGAAAAAAAACACCTTTGCTAACATTTTACGACCTCTTACAAAAATCTAACAATTTTTCAGAAACTACAATGAAAGAAACCAAGAGAACCAAGGTAACCGACGTAGCCCGAAGAATAGCCAAACTGAAGTGGCAGTGGGCAGGGCACATTGCTCGCAGAACGGATGGCCGATGGGGCCGAAAAGTTCTGGAGTGGCGACCGCGAACCGGAAGACGCTGCGTTGGAAGGCCTCCCACTAGGTGGACCGATGACCTGGTGAAGGCTGCAGGGATCCGCTGGATGCGAGTCGCACGGGACCGGTCAATGTGGCAACAATTGGGGGGGCTATGTCCAGCAGTGGACGTCTTTCGGCTGAAATGATGATGATGATGATGTACAATGAAAGGATATACTCAGTAAATGATCGGTATACTGTCGGTAAATTAACAGTTTTACAATACTTTATAGTACGAGTATATTCTCAGAGAATAACACGTATAAGTTATTTTAGAAAAAAAAACCCGAAATTGATTTTCAAACCTTCAGTCTGTCAGACCGTACGCGAGAGAAGGTTAATCATAAAACCCGCTATATTCTAATATACAAAGCGGTACCAACTTCAAAAATAATTAATCATTTGCATTCTTGGCAGAACATTTTCAACCGTATTATCATCCAGCTGTTAAATTAAACATTAAGCCATCGAACCATATCTGTAACGAGCATAATTGGAGTAAATAAGCTTTTATGGAGAAAGATCAATGTTTTATGATCACGATCTATAAAATGTTAGCACATAATCTAGGCTAAGCGTTATTCCCGTCACTGTCGCACAACTGTACAATAATAAGTGCTAGAAAGAGACGGGAACAAGTCCAAGTAAAAGTTGTGTTAAGTAACGTTTATAGATCTCAGTCTAAGACTAATTAACACGGCAGTTATTAGCACTAATTTAAATAACCGCAATGTGCTGTTTGCACCTGTAATAAACCATTGGAGCGTTGAATTAGTTATTTGATTTGCAACAACGGTTTATTGGTAATTGGTTTTAAACCAATAGTAGATATAATTAAGAGCAGTAAACATTGGTTTTGATGTTGCAATAAAGACTGATGTGTGTCAGTCCAATCAGCGGGTTGCATGGCATTACAGCTTTTTTTTTATTAAGACCGCAACACGAGAAAAGATTTTAAGCCAGTGGTGGTACTGCAGATATGCTTAATGAATGGTGTAGTACACCCACATTTCGCCAGTTATGTTTTTAAATTCTCATGTAATAGGGGGCGAGCCTATTGTTTCCATCAACCGAGCATAAATCTAGACTCTATGGCTGCTACTGAGCAAGCACAAATTCCTAATAAAAAAAACCCAACAACACTTTGCTCGACCTGGTAATCGAACCCAGGACCTCTTGCTCAGCAGCTGAGCTTGCGACCACTAGACTAACGAGGCAGTTTAAAGATAATATTCTACTCACTAATAATCCTAAACTCACTGAAAGACAATGTATAGCCTACACCGCTGGTTCTAAATAAGCATAAGCATAATCAGCCTATAATGTTCCCACTGCTCACAGAGGACACAGGCCTCCTCTCTATGAGAGGGAATGGGCTATAATCTACCACGCGGGCCCAGTGCGGGTTGGTAGATGTCACATGTCTTCGAATTTTTGGTTCTAGGACATGCCGGTTTCCTCACGATGTTTTCCTGGTTCATGTCATGCTGGTTCTAAAATCATGACATTTTGTTCGAGAGTTTCTTATAAAATAGGTAAATTATAAAAATAAATTTTGAATATTATACCCTAAAAAGGATGAAAGTTCGTAAGGAGATGCGTCATTATTTTCAAAGGTAAATCCCAAAGAGCACATGGTTTCTAGGTACTTAATAATCCTCCTCCTGATAAATAATGGTAAGCAAACTAAGTGGATGGGCAGACGGTATTGTTGCCACTGCGGGAATATCCTGGATAAGATATTAAAGATAAATTGAAAAAAAAAATCATTTTGTTTTTATTTTTTATATTTATTTTTTGACTTGACTATGTCAATAAAACTTAGACGACGCAATCCAGACATAATTAGTGCTGATAGTTTATCGCTATGTCTAGGCCCTCAGGTGGTCCTATTTTTATAAAGAATCCTTAAAGTTCGAATTCGACTCGCACTTGCCGATTTTTTGTCAGTTTCCCGCTTTTTCCTTTTTTCCAAACATAATAAATTTAAGCCGTCAGAAACCACCTTTAAACCGGGCTTTAATGCAAGACGTATTACCCTTCGAAGATATTTTTAGCTTCCAGACGTGGCTTACCTTATTTTTCGCAATATCCATATTTCAAACCTCGCGGGTATACCTACACATCGATGGAAGTTTTGGAAGCCGACGCTTTGTTTTTCCACAAGGACTCGGTAGAGGCGTACCTACCTATAGCACACCGTGAGCAGTAATACGTAACTGGCGAAATGCGGATGTACTACACATTTCGCCAGTTATGTTTAGCTTCCATGTTATAGGGAGCGAGCCTATTGCCATCAACCGGGAACAATTCCAGCCTCCAGTTTGCTACTAAGAAACTTGTGGTATACCTTTTTGCCTAATCCGATAATCAAACGCGGGATCTCATGCAGCAGTAGCGTTTATGACCTCTAGAAAAATCAGGCTTCGAAAACTGACATATTATATTTTATATACAACATTATTTTTAGTATATACGAAACCTGAATATAGTTTGTTCAGAATAAGTAACTGAATCGATTCCAATAATTTTTAAACCATGTTATATTTTGTCCCAAAAATATTTAAAAAGTTAAAAGTTGGACACCGAACGACTTTAAGTACCTATCGCAATAATTTAGGTACTTACTGCCAAATTATTATTCTCAATGAGCTCAAGACGATGCTAGAGGCGTGCGCTGCGTGGTGACCACGATTTTGAGCGGACAACTAGGTAAGAGAACAAGCTTATAACTTTGTGATTTTTTATGATACAGTTTTGAAATTTTGTACATAGATTCTTTACATAAAAATACTAGACACGTGTATCAGGTTTCGCATATACTAAAATTATTGTTGTATATATGTATATACATATATATATTATATAACCATAATATTATTTTTGCCTGACCTTTTGGAGTTTCAGCACATTATTATACAAAATATGACTAAGTGCATTAATATTCATTAATGAAATTATTACCGGTCACTTACTTTAATGTTGTTATAGGGAATATTGCGGGTTGAAAATTTCAGTGGTGCTGTCGATGGTAATCATATTATTAACTTATTTTTAGTATGTCGAAAATACAGGAAATAATAAGGTACTTTAATTATTTTGGAAGCGAATAAAGTAAGGTAGTTCTAGAAATATTTAATTTAACACAGTAAATTGGGAATATAATTATGTCACATGAAATTGTAAGCAGAATAAAATATCTAATTATATAACTTGTTGCATTTTTAGCAAAGAAAATCTGAAAATAGTCGACCTTTTTTATGAAACATATTGTACAAAAAAGGGTTTAATACCCTCGATACATCTTTTTGGGATAAAATATCGTTAAAAGTTTTTAATAGGCACTTTTAAAAGATTAAGTCAGTAACTAATTACTGTTTCCAGTTATATCAGCATTAAAGTTTTCTGTTTCTAAATTTATTTTATGTAAACTTTTTCAAATTAACTTTCGTAAAATCTTTAGTATTTCAAAACAAAAATAATGACAAAAATTAAAACTACTCGAGTACCTTAATCAATATTTGTAATCGTAATTAATGTAATAAATAAAAACAAAAAGTGTACCATCAACATCACTCAAAATAAACATGTAGCTACAATTATCTCAACCAATTATTCTCCACCAATCCCACCTTCAATAAATGTTTCAATCAAGCACCAATCAGCGAGCGTCTTCAACAAATAAAACCTGCTTGTGATAGCTAAACTATTCGTCGATCGGAAGCCGGAATGTAGTACAGATAATAACTTCGGAATCTTGTTCACCTTCCGTTACGTGGATACTAAAGCAAATTTGTCGGCATTGAGAGACTATTTATCAATGTAATTATACAGGGTGTAATGGACACTTAACGAAGCCGAAAGGTACTTGTTTTCCCCGTCTTTCCGATATTTTTTTTTGTTCTAGACCGTACTTGGGATCCTTCTAGTTACGGAGAAATTGGGGGTCAAAGTTCCAACTTTTTCACAAGTTTTTTTTTTTTATTTTTATTTTTTTAATGTAAGATTTTTATTACTGCTATTCAATACATCCATCAGCACAATGCTTTGAGTGCTTTCCATCGACTCCTACCGTAAAACGTGATTTTTCACCCCAAAAAAAAGTTGTTTTCCAGCAATAATTTTTTCGTAAAGTTACTTAGTTTGATGTACAGAATGCTTGGTTGACGGCTTCGTGAAGGTTCTGTTTACACCCTGTAGATGCTGTCATGAAAACACACAAGATATTATTCTTGTGTGTTTTCATATTATGTGATGCTCTGTATCGGAAAGCGCTCTCACGGGGTTTCTACATTGTTGCTATCGTGTAAAATCCTGGATGAGACTGGCTCAAGAACGGCGAGATTGCCAGCGGGTGATAGTTCGGGGAGTCTACCGTCGTCGCATTGCACGGCCCTCATGAGTGGTAACGAAGTCTCAGGTAAGCCCGGACGTCGCCAAAGAAGTCTGGTGCACGGAGGCGGGCTGCGTTGGATGGGTCGCAAACATCATGCGTAGCAGTTCTCGCGGTCCGCCAAGGGGACAGTAGGTTCACGGCGGTGTTTTTAGTGGGTGCAAGCCCCACATAATCAAGTCGTTTCCCCGCTTGGTGTGGTATTCGTCAGGCATTTTCACCGATTAAATAAAATAAAAGGGACGTGGAGATGGGCACAGGCAAAGAGAGGCCTGTAACCAGCAGTAGGTGTAGACTGGCTGTGGATGAGGAATATGAAGAGATTTCTGTAGTCCGTAACTTGGTAACTTACAGCTGTGGTTACGTACTCTTACTCTTTCAAAAATCGTTGTATGTACATACTCGTAGTCGTTAAAAGGTTGTGTTTGAAAATAAACAGGACCCCAATTGCGTAACACACTTTTCTATCACAGTCCGCCGGAAATTCGAAATCCATTTCATCATCATCATCATTCTCCTGCCATTATCATAATTTATTTGAAGTCAGCGCAGCATGTCTTCTTCTTTTGACTGGCCTGTTGGTCTAGTGGTCAGTGACTCTGACTGCTATGCCGGAGGTCGTGGGTTCGATTCCCACCCAGGACAAATGTTTGTGTGATGAGCATGATCATTTGTTCTGTGTCTGGGTGTAATTTATCTATATATATATGTATTTAGAAATATATAAGTATGTTTATCAGTTATCTAGTACTCATAACACAAGCTCTGCTTAGCTTGAGACTAGACGGCGTTGTGTGATAGTTGTGGAATATTATTATTATTTCCTTTATTTATCTTCTTACACATTAGTTACATTTTTAAATATTTCTTAACAAAAACCATATAAAAACATTTAAAAATATAAAAAATAGTGGTCCGCCGGTAGCGGGAGCAGGGTCCAAGCTACCGGTGGTTAGGGCTCCAGAGACAGGAACCTCCTCACAATACGAGCCGTATCGAGGAGTACTGCCTTCTGAATCAGGCCCTTGATCCAACCGCCTAAGGAGAGCTTCGAAAGATGGTCGTCGAGGCTCTTGGCTATAAGGCCATTGGCCGTCACGACGATCGGCACAATGATAGCCGAGTTCACATTCCACATGTCGACAACCTCGTGTGCCAAGTCGAGATATTTTATTTGTTTCTCTTTCTCAGCTTTCACGAGGTTCTCGTCATGCGGGATGGTAACATCGACTATCATTACGCGGCGCGCTGATCGGTCTATCACTACTATGTCAGGCTTATTGGCGACAATAGTCCTGTCAGTAATGATAGACTGATCCCAGTACAGCGTGACATGGTCTTTCTCGAGAACTGGGTCGGGCACATACTTGTAGTACGGAACCTCAGATTCCACAAGTTTATATTTCAAGGCAAGTTGCTGGTGAATAATCCTGGCTACTTGGTTGTGCCTGTGCAAGTACTCGCCGTTAGCCAGACGAGAACAACCAGAAATAATATGTCTGATAGACTCACCCGGACGGTGGCATGCCCGACACACGTCAACCGTCCCGTCCTTCATTATATATTTCCGGTAGTTGTTCGTCAACATAACCTCGTCCATAATCGCACAGACAAAACCTTCAGTTTCTCCAAAGAGATCGCCGAAACGTAACCAGGACACGGACGCTAGAAAATCTACATCGGGCCCATGAAGAGCTCGGTAGAAGCGCCCGTGAAGCTCCTTGCCTTGCCATACTTCCTTGCGGTCATCGGTAGTAAGTACTTCAGGTTTGCGCCAGTTCTCTTTAGCCATGGACAGCGGGGTGAGTCCCTTGTCCACTGCGACCACATCTCGGTGCATACCCACCTCGACTTTTAAAAAATATTCTCTGAGACTGCACATCTCGCGGTTGTGAAGGGACTTCGCGTTTAAAAACCCTCGACCCCCGCACTTCCGCGGGATGTACAGCCTCATCACCGATGATCGTGGGTGATGCATCCGGTTTGCGGTAAGCAGTGTACGAACTCTCCTATCCAGGGCATCGAGTTCGGTCTGAGTCCATTTGAGTACGCCGAAAGAGTACATTAAAACCGGCATGACCCAACCGTTGAAGGCGCGAACCTTGTTTCCGCCTGAAAGAAGGCTATGTAATACCTTGTTCAGGCGTCCAAAGAAGCGCTCCTTCAACGATTGCTTCATGTCAGTTACGTTAATGCCTAACGCTTCCGACATACCCAAATACTTATAGCTTTCGGTTGAGGAAAGGGTTCTCAGGTGTATGGAATCCGAGAGCTGAATTCCCTCGGATTCCATAATCTCCCCTTGCTTTACATACATGACTGCACATTTGTCCACACCAAATTCCATCCTGATGGCGCTACTGAAAGTTTCAGTTACTTTCAGTAGCTCCATCAGTCGCAATTCGTTGGGGGCAAAGAGTTTCAGATCATCCATGTAAAGAAGGTGAGATATGACCTGACCACCTCTCCTCAACCGGTAGCCTAGACCTGAATCCTCCAGCAATGTGCTCAGAGGATTCAGGGCTAGACAGAACCAAAGTGGGCTCAGACTGTCGCCCTGGAATATTCCCCGTTTAATCCATACAGGTTCATCGTTCCCCTGGATCTGTCGACATCCTGGATATCGAAGGACCGTCCTCCATTGCCCCATACACGACTCAAGGAAGGCGCGTAGAGTTGCATCTATCTTGTACAACTCCAGCACCCTCATGAGCCATGTATGTGGCACCGAGTCGTAGGCCTTCTTATAGTCTATCCAGCATGTAGACAGATCCTTGCGGGATCGACGAACCTGTTGGCTAATGGCCATGTCGATGAGGAGTAGCTCCTTAGTGCCGCGGGACCCATTCCTACATCCATTTTGAGAGGCAGACATAATGGAGTTTTTGTCAATGTGTGTATTAATTTTAGCTCTCAAAATGGATGTAAGAAGTTTATAGACCGTAGACAAACACGTGATCGGTCTATAATTTTTGGGTTCCGCGGGACTACCTGACTTATGGAGCAGGTGGGTAACGCCTGTTGTTAAAAACTGCGGTAAGGACCCAGACTCTAAGGATGACTGGAATTGGGATGCCAGGCAAGTGTGTGAACTACTAAGCCATTTGAGCCAGAAGTTGTGCAGTCCGTCCGGTCCCGGTGACTTCCAGTTCGGTAACGGACGAACTGCTCTGGCTATATCTAAAGGTGTAATCAAAATTGGCTCCATTTCTGGGATAGGTTCACACACTCGTTCGACATCACACATCCAGTCAGCCTCAGTATGACAGACGGGCACCGACCAGATGCTGCGCCAGAAAGAACTCGTAGCAGCATCATCCGGGCGGCACACGTCTGTCATATTTAGCTCGGGTCGCTCCCAAGCTCTGTATACCCACCTCTCATCGCTCTGGAACATGCGATTCTGTGAGTACCGATCAACCCGCCGCTTATACCTCCGAATACGGTTCGCCCATGCATAAACTTTCTGCTTCAGGAAGTCGATGCGCTCTGTGGCACGGGACATGTATTCTTGAGGACTGATTCCAGTCCCCGAGAATGCCCGCCTCACAAAGCGCATCACACGTGGTCGTGTATTGCCCTCCCTGAAGCAGTGTAGTTTGCCGATGAGTACCCTGGCCCCGTCGATGCGGCGCTCGGTCCTGCGCTGCCAGGCTGGTACAGCTGGTTTTGGTCGAGTAGCTACGTCACAATTTGGGAACTTGACGTTAGCTAAACGACATGCCGCAACAGCCCCACAGTACAGGATCGAGTGTGTATCAACGAGGTTCTCGCTACTCTCGAATATATTCTCGAGTTGCGAGTCCAAGGCACACACCAGCGCCCTATTTTTATTATGCATGGGTAACCGTGGTAATCGGGGCCTAAGTTCGGTAGGAGTGGATCGATATTCACGAAGCGCATCTTCCAGAGCGCTCCTCAATCGGTCGTTGCACTGGCTACTTACCACAGCAACCCTATCATCTTCCTCTACAACAGCTGGGTTGAACCGCGGCGGGGTTGCGTCAATAACTGACGCTTGCACCGCGGTTTGTGCCGGAGTTAAAACGATACGGTTGCTCAGTACCTCTGAGCGCAGCCTATCAAGTACGGCGTCGTCCAACATGTGATTGCGTTGGATGACCCGCACCTGATCCGACAGTCGTTGGGCCGAAACGTTGACGGTTGGTTCAAGTACCTGGAACAGAGACAGCATCCCAACACGGTACGCAGTGAGGTTAGTTCCCCCCTCTGTAGACCCGTAGTATGCGCGCATGACGTTCTCGTTAATGGAATGAGTCCATCTCATGCGCTGCACACAACCACCGGCAGCGGGGACCCGGCTCGGGGCCGGATGGCCCCTAAGTCCCAAGCTTCTCGGTGGCCGGCCTCTCCCCTGCCGACGTACAGGTGTTGGCGACGTCGGCGGAGAGAAATACTCGTCGCTCGAGCTCGACGCAACTGCCACTACCGGTGTCACAGCACTCACGATGTGGCTGGATTCCGGCGGCGGCGAGGCGGAGCTAAGCGACGGGTCCGGAGGTGGTAGGCGTGCGCGTCTGGCTGCTGCTCTGGTCAACATTTTAAGTCTTCATGATTTATTTTCAAAATTTATTATTATTATTATTTCCTTTATTTATTTTCTAACATACTTGTTACATTTTTAAATATTTCTTAACAAAAACTATATAAAAAACATTTAAAAATATAAAAAATAGTGGTCCGCCGGTAGCGGGAGCAGGGTCCAAGCTACCGGTGGTTAGGGCTCCAGAGACAAGAACCTCCTCACAATACGAGCCGTATCGAGGAGTACTGCCTTCTGAATCAGGCCCTTGATCCAACCGCCTAAGGAGAGCTTCGAAAGATGGTCATCGAGGCTCTTGGCTATGAGGCCATTGGCCGTCACGACGATCGGCACAATGATAGCCGAGTTCACATTCCACATGTCGACAACCTCGTGTGCCAAGTCGAGATATTTTATTTGTTTCTCTTTCTCAGCTTTCACGAGGTTCTCGTCATGCGGGATGGTAACATCGACTATCATTACGCGGCGCGCTGATCGGTCTATCACTACTATGTCAGGCTTATTGGCGACAATAGTCCTGTCAGTAATGATAGACTGATCCCAGTACAGCGTAACATGGTCTTTCTCGAGAACTGGGTCGGGCACATACTTGTAGTACGGTACCTCAGATTCCACAAGTTTATATTTCAAGGCAAGTTGCTGGTGAATAATCCTGGCTACTTGGTTGTGCCTGTGCAAGTACTCGCCGTTAGCCAGACGAGAACAACCAGAAATAATATGTCTGATAGACTCACCCGGACGGTGGCATGCCCGACACACGTCAACCGTCCCGTCCTTCATAATATATTTCCGATAGTTGTTCGTCAACATAACTTCGTCCATAATCGCACAGACAAAACCTTCAGTTTCTCCAAAGAGATCGCCGAAACGTAACCAGGACACGGACGCTAGAAAATCTACATCGGGCCTATGAAGAGCTCGGTAGAAGCGCCCGTGAAGCTCCTTGCCTTGCCATACTTCCTTGCGGTCATCGGTAGTGAGTACTTCAGGTTTGCGCCAGTTCTCTTTAGCCATGGACAGCGGGGTGAGTCCCTTGTCCACTGCGACCACATCTCGGTGCATACCCACCTCGACTTTTAAAAAATATTCTCTGAGACTGCACATCTCGCGGTTGTGAAGGGACTTCGCGTTTAAAAACCCTCGACCCCCACACTTCCGCGGGATGTACAGCCTCATCACTGATGATCGTGGGTGATGCATCCGGTTTGCGGTAAGCAGTGTACGAACTCTCCTATCCAGGGCATCGAGTTCGGTCTGAGTCCATTTGAGTACGCCGAAAGAGTACATTAAAACCGGCATGACCCAACCGTTAAAGGCGCGCACCTTGTTTCCGCCTGAAAGAAGGCTATGTAATACCTTGTTCAGGCGTCCAAAGAAGCGCTCCTTCAACGATTGCTTCATGTCAGTTACGTTAATGCCTAACGCTTCCGACATACCCAAATACTTATAGCTTTCGGTTGAGGAAAGGGTTCTCAGGTGTATGGAATCCGAGAGCTGAATTCCCTCGGATTCCATAATCTCCCCTTGCTTTACATACATGACTGCACATTTGTCCACACCAAATTCCATCCTGATGGCGCTACTGAAAGTTATTATTATTATTATTTCCTTTATTTATTTTATAACACACTTATTACATTTTTAAATATTTCTTAACAAAAACTATATAAAAAACATTTAAAAATATAAAAAATAGTGGTCCGCCGGTAGCGGGAGCAGGGTCCAAGCTACCGGTGGTTAGGGCTCCAGAGACAAGAACCTCCTCACAATACGAGCCGTATCGAGGAGTACTGCCTTCTGAATCAGGCCCTTGATCCAACCGCCTAAGGAGAGCTTCGAAAGATGGTCATCGAGGCTCTTGGCTATAAGGCCATTGGCCGTCACGACGATCGGCACAATGATAGCCGAGTTCACATGCCACATGTCGACAACCTCGTGTGCCAAGTCGAGATATTTTATTTGTTTCTCTTTCTCAGCTTTCACGAGGTTCTCGTCATGCGGGATGGTAACATCGACTATCATTACGCGGCGCGCTGATCGGTCTATCACTACTATGTCAGGCTTATTGGCGACAATAGTCCTGTCAGTAATGATAGACTGATCCCAGTACAGCGTGACATGGTTTTTCTCGAGAACTGGGTCGGGCACATACTTGTAGTACGGTACCTCAGATTCCACAAGTTTATATTTCAAGGCAAGTTGCTGGTGAATAATCCTGGCTACTTGGTTGTGCCTGTGCAAGTACTCGCCGTTAGCCAGACGAGAACAACCAGAAATAATATGTCTGATGGACTCACCCGGACGGTGACATGCCCGACACACGTCAACCGTCCCGTCCTTCATAATATATTTCCGATAGTTGTTCGTCAACATAACTTCGTCCATAATCGCACAGACAAAACCTTCAGTTTCTCCAAAGAGGTCGCCGAAGCGTAACCAGGATACGGACGCTAGAAAATCTACATCGGGCCCATGAAGAGCCCGGTAGAAGCGCCCGTGAAGCTCCTTGCCTTGCCATACTTCCTTGCGGTCATCGGTAGTAAGTACTTCAGGTTTGCGCCAGTTCTCTTTAGCCATGGACAGCGGGGTGAGTCCCTTGTCCACTGCGACCACATCTCGGTGCATACCCACCTCGACTTTTAAAAAATATTCTCTGAGACTGCACATCTCGCGGTTGTGAAGGGACTTCGCGTTTAAAAACCCTCGACCCCCGCACTTCCGCGGGATGTACAGCCTCATCACTGATGATCGTGGGTGATGCATCCGGTTTGCGGTAAGCAGTGTACGAACTCTCCTATCCAGGGCATCGAGTTCGGTCTGAGTCCATTTGAGTACGCCGAAAGAGTACATTAAAACCGGCATGACCCAACCGTTGAAAGCGCGCACCTTGTTTCCGCCTGAAAGAAGGCTATGTAATACCTTGTTCAGGCGTCCAAAGAAGCGCTCCTTCAACGATTGCTTCATGTCAGTTACGTTAATGCCTAACGCTTCCGACATACCCAAATACTTATAGCTTTCGGATGAGGAGAGGGATCTCAGGTGTATGAAATCCGAGAGCTGAATTCCCTCGGATTCCATAATCTCCCCTCGCTTTACATACATGACTGCACATTTGTCCACACCAAATTCCATCCTGATGGCGCTACTGAAAGTTTCAGTTACTTTCAGTAGCTCCATCAGTTGCAATTTGTTGGGGGCAAAGAGTTTCAGATCATCCATGTAAAGAAGGTGAGATATGACCTGACCACCTCTCCTCAACCGGTAGCCTAGACCTGAATCCTCCAGCAATGTGCTCAGAGGATTCAGGGCTAGACAGAACCATAGTGGGCTCAGACTGTCGCCCTGGAATATTCCCCGTTTAATCCATACAGGTTCATCGTTCCCCTGGATCTGTCGACATCCTGGATATCGAAGGACCGTCCTCCATTGCCCCATACACGACTCAAGGAAGGCGCGTAGAGTTGCATCTATCTTGTACAACTCCAGCACCCTCATGAGCCATGTATGTGGCACCGAGTCGTAGGCCTTCTTATAATCTATCCAGCATGTAGACAGATCCTTGCGGGATCGACGAACCTGTTGGCTAATGGCCATGTCGATGAGGAGTAGCTCCTTAGTACCACGGGACCCATTCCTACATCCATTTTGAGAGGCAGACATAATGGAGTTTTTGTCAATGTGTGTATTAATTTTAGCTCTCAAAATGGATGTAAGAAGTTTATAGACCGTAGACAAACACGTGATCGGTCTATAATTTTTGGGTTCCGCGGGACTACCTGACTTATGGAGCAGGTGGGTAACGCCTGTTGTTAAAAACTGCGGTAAGGACCCAGACTCTAAGGATGACTGGAATTGGGATGCCAGGCAAGTGTGTGAACTACTAAGCCATTTGAGCCAGAAGTTGTGCAGTCCGTCCGGTCCCGGTGACTTCCAGTTCGGTAACGGACGAACTGCTCTGGCTATATCTAAAGGTGTAATCAAAATTGGCTCCATTTCTGGGATAGGTTCACACACTCGTTCGACATCACGCATCCAGTCAGCCTCAGTATGACAGACGGGCACCGACCAGATGCTGCGCCAGAAAGAACTCGTAGCAGCATCATCCGGGCGGCACACGTCTGTCATATTTAGCTCGGGTCGCTCCCAAGCTCTGTATACCCACCTCTCATCGCTCTGGAACATGCGATTCTGTGAGTACCGATCAACCCGCCGCTTATACCTCCGAATACGGTTCGCCCATGCATAAACTTTCTGTTTCAGGAAGTCGATGCGCTCTGTGACACGGGACATGTATTCTTGAGGACTGATTCCAGTCCCCGAGAATGCCCGCCTCACAAAGCGCATCACACGTGGTCGTGTATTGCCCTCCCTGAAGCAGTGTAGTTTGCCGATGAGTACCCTGGCCCCGTCGATGCGGCGCTCGATCCTGCGCTGCCAGGCTGGTACAGCTGGTTTTGGTCGAGTAGCTACGTCACAATTTGAGAACTTGACGTTAGCTAAACGACATGCCGCAACAGCCCCACAGTACAGGATCGAGTGTGTATCAACGAGGTTCTCGCTACTCTCGAATATATTCTCGAGTTGCGAGTCCAAGGCACACACCAGCGCCCTATTTTTATTATGCATGGGTAACCGTGGTAATCGGGGCCTAAGTTCGGTAGGAGTGGATCGATATTCACGAAGCGCATCTTCCAGAGCGCTCCTCAATCGGTCGTTGCACTGGCTACTTACCACAGCAACCCTATCATCTTCCTCTACAACAGCTGGGTTGAACCGCGGCGGGGTTGCGTCAATAACTGACGCTTGCACCGCGGTTTGTGCCGGAGTTAAAACGATACGGTTGCTCAGTACCTCTGAGCGCAGCCTATCAAGTACGGCGTCGTCCAACATGTGATTGCGTTGGATGACCCGTACCTGATCCGACAGTCGTTGGGCCGAAACGTTGACGGTTGGTTCAAGTACCTGGAACAGAGACAGCATCCCAACACGGTACGCAGTGAGGTTAGTTCCCCCCTCTGTAGACCCGTAGTATGCGCGCATGACGTTCTCGTTAATGGAATGAGTCCATCTCATGCGCTGCACACAACCACCGGCAGCGGGGACCCGGCTCGGGGCCGGATGGCCCCTAAGTCCCAAGCTTCTCGGTGGCCGGCCTCTCCCCTGCCGCCGTACAGGTGTTGGCGACGTCGGCGGAGAGAAATACTCGTCGCTCGAGCTCGACGCAACTGCCACTGCCGGTGTCACAGCACTCACGATGGGGCTGGATTCCGGCGGCGGCGAGGCGGAGCTGAGCGACGGGTCCGGAGGTGGTAGGCGTGCGCGTCGGTAGGCTGCTCTCGTAATCATTTTTCGGTTATCATCTTGTATCTTATATGTAATTTTCAGTGCTTGACATTTTTGACGACGCCGTTGACAGGCGTCATTTTTTCATCAACTGTATTTAAATTTCTTTTTGGTTTCCAAATTTTCTGTTTTATATTCTGATATTTCCTTTGGTATCTTTAGGTAACTAATATAAATACTTTTGTATTAAAACGAATATTAATATTAAAATAAAATAAAATAAAATTGTTCGATGATGTAACCAGTGATTGACGTACTTCCATACTGCTCTATTACTTGTCATCTCATCAGGCAACTCTTTTCTTGCCTTATCATTTTCCTCCATTACATCATATGACAACCAATTTCTACTTATTATTTTTGTTACCGGCGCCACTTTCAGACATTTAAAATCCATTGACACAACAACAAGAACAACAACAACATATGAATGTTTGAAAAATTCGGCTGTCGACAACGCACATGATCCTTTGAATATGGTTAAATGGTAATAAAAGAATAGCATTGGGATTGTGAGTACGTTACTTAATCAAATTACAATCAATTCAAGGTATCCATGCTTGTTATAATCAGACGCTTAATGAACAATACACGAAGACAAAACAATGTCGAATCACTGGAAAACTTTGATTGTCTTTAGTGTTTGCAAAATCCGACAATTTGTGCACATGCGCAAACAATTTCAAAGTTTATAATAATATTTATAGTGGAAAATTTCGGTTCGCAGATTACTCTCAGAGTAATTAACTGTCAACATTTGTTATTGGTGATACCTGTTAACAAGGTTGGTACATTATGTTGGCAGTTATCGCCAACATTTGAGCCAGCTTTACGCCAATGACCAGTTAAAGAAAATCCACTCACTTTATTTCTATTAATAAAAGCCTCGATTTATTACTCTGTTTAATTTACTTCCGATAAGTTTACACCACCTTGTTCGTTGTTTATATTTAGCAGTGCTTTTATTTTATTGAGGAGCTCGTGGCTAAATAACAACAGCCGCTCTTTTACCTAGGTTGGGCCTTGGATGGGTGACCACCCATTACATACTGAGTTTCCTCCGTGCCTCGGAAAGCACGTTAAGCCTTTGGTCCCGGCTGTCATATGTAGATCTATGACAGTCGTTACAGGTAGTCAGTTGGCCGAAACTCTAACAACTAATCTATCCTAGGGGTATCGTATTACCCAGTATTAACTGCTTTGTGGAAGTCAGATAGGCAGTCGCTACATGTATAATTCTGGTACGCAGCTGCATCCGGTTAGACTGGAAGCCGACCCTAACATAGTTGGGAAAAGGCTAGGCAGGTGATGAGTGTTTTTATTTTATTATATTTTGATGTTTTTTTTTTATGACGGTGGCCACTTATCGTCAGGTGTATACAAATGACGGTTGACGGCCACCATCATTTTAGGACATCTGCAGAGGCATCGCAGGTTCATTTGTGACCTAGATACATAAAAACATACCTACTTATAACAAAACACCTACTTACTACTTCCACCTACCTACTTATAGCATAAGAAAAAACTAGTATAAAACGCTGTGATTATCGCCATAATTGTGAAATGAAATGATTTTTTTATTATTAGAATTGCAGCAGTGGCGAATGTTCCGTACAACTCGATTCCGACCAGATTCCCTTTTAAAAAC
Organism: Noctua fimbriata; assembly: GCA_905163415.1. Lineage (NCBI taxonomy): Eukaryota > Metazoa > Arthropoda > Insecta > Lepidoptera > Noctuidae > Noctua > Noctua fimbriata. The sequence continues at coordinate 15,614,078 of LR990927.1, read as the reverse complement.
GGCACAGTCAGTATTCTATAGACAAATAATATAATCACATTAAAGATATCTACTCCGACTTACCACTTACCTACAAAAATTGACCCTAGCCTTGGCTTGTAGTACCTGGATTATAGATGGTCGAGTTTTTTTACAGTTTCTCAACCAACTCACTAAAACTAACAAGCAAAATTACAGAATACATTAATAAAATAAGTGAAGCTAATAGAATTGGTACGTTATAATAATAATTATGTCATTTAAACTTATACTGTCACTTACGGGATGTCTTCCGTGATTGTTCATTATTTTGAGCTCCCGATATTTCGGCGCTGTTGGAAGCGCTATGATCGCGGGTTGAATGATAATGTTGACTGAGAATAATGAACAATCACGGAAGATATCGCGTAAGTGACAGTATAAGTTTAGTTGTAAACCGAGAAAGCTTAAAACAGTTAAGGATATCAATTATTTGTCTCATTGACAATTTATTGACATCCGTGTGTCAACGTGAATCTTTAAGGTTAAGAAACTCATTCACAGAATAAAATCATTTGTCTATAAGCCAATTGAATAATTCCGCTTTGAAACGATTGATAAGCAGTTCCCTGTATGATTTTGGCAGTTTATTATCAGGTATATAACCATTGGCAAGCAACTTCTGTGATTTGAGTGACTTTTGATCGAAATGTAGTGCATGCATAATGGGAACGATCATAATGTGAAGGTATTCAATCGATCGATTGAGTCGATTATCATCATCCTCACCCCCCTATTAGATAGGACTTACTTTGTTGGGTGGTAGGTTTACCTCTGTCTAACCCGTCGAGAATTACAGGCGTGATGTTATGTTATGAATATCATCATCTGGAGGACACCTAGGGTCGTTCCTCTCGCTCGAAAGTCCCATTCGTAACCGAGTTTTTCCAATAACTAAAGTCGCTGGTAAAATAATCGCATAATTATGTACCTGTATCTGTTCGTCCTTTCAAATTTTGCTTGCGAACGCGGGTCTCAACGACCTTCAGCCACAAAAGTTGTACTGTTGTACTATAATCCCTTCTATACGGATTTAACCTTCATGTTTAACACGGAAGATTGTTACAATGAATTACAATTCATTTTGTTTTGTCTGAAAGATATAGTAAAAGTTGGTTTGGATATACAACATTATTTTTAGTGTATTTGAAACCTGAATATAGTTTGTTCAGAATAAGTAACTGAATCGATTCCAATAATTTTTAAACCACGTTATATTTTTTCCCAAAAATATTAAAATAAGTAAAAAATTGGATACCGAGCGACTTTGAGGACCTATCGCAATAATTTAGGTACCTACTGCCAAATTATTATTATCAATGAGCTCAAGACGACGCTGGAGGCGCGCGCTGCGTGGTGACCGCGTTTTTGTGTGGACAACTAGGTAACAGAACAAGCTTATAACTTTGAGATTTTTCATGATACAGTTTTGAAATTTTGTTTATAGATTCTTTACATAAAAATACTAGACACGTGTATCAGGTTTCGCATATACTAAAACTAATGTTGTATAAGGTTTAACAAAATAAACGCGTGGTCTCTCGGACCTTGAAACTTTTGATCTACGAGTTCCAGCCAACAACTGGGAATAAATCTAGATGCTGCTGCTGAAAAAATCCTGATGAATAAACCTAATAACAATTTGCCAAACCTGGGATTCGAACTCAAGACGCTTTTGATCACTGAAAAGTCTCCCATAGTTTTATTTCTGCCGATAAACAGCGAGGCTGTATTCTTAATTTAATTTTGTTGGTCATGGACGACAAAATACCCGTGATACCTCCGGCACTGCAGATTAAAAATTGACAGAATTGGAACAGTTGTTTTAATTACTGTAAAAGGAATTCATACTATTGTACGCACAGTTGTAACTTGTACGTATAGTTATCATCAGACAAAAGTTGAAGTGTGTCGATAATTTTGTCAATCTGCCAAAGCATCAATAGCTTAGACTTGAACTAATTTTTCTCTAAAACTATACGTTTTAAGTGTTACCAAATCTCACTGAACACATTCGTACACACTGCGGAACATCAAGCTGTACTTAACCAGTATAACCTGACTTCGCTTTGTATGAGCTTCCCGTACGATGAGAGATCAGCTTAATTTGGTTTTGCTTAGCTTGATTGGCCGCCGTGCTCACTATTTTGAAATTATTTCCTGCCATATTTACCAAATGCCAAGCCAAGTGCGTAATGAGGTGTTATACCCACGTCCTCGCGGATTTGCCGCCAATCTTTGCAAATGACGCACACTATTAACGTCACAACTTATGTAAGCACTTACATGTTATTTAAGTTTGTCTTCAGCATGCTTCCTAATACTTGCTCGGGTGCTGAAATTGGAGCGTGGGTTCAATTCTCTAGTTGAGCTTATTGAGCTTATTTACCACTAAGACTTTTTGCTTTTAATCAGCAGCCTCGAATTTTGAAGTTAATGGTGTGACACGTCCATGCCATCATCAGGTCTTTGTCTTGCACCTAATCTCTCTGGCAGTATCAGATTGCCATCCCAGCCACTCCCAACGGACTGTGAAAGTAAAGGAACAGGAATAAAGTTAACACACACACTAGTGCATTTTAATTTCCGGCGTATTTATCTCCGTTGAAATTGGCCGCCGAAATACAGTCGGTAGGATATTATCACGTGCAACGAGTAGGTGCATACCTACTTTCCTTTTTTAGCAACTATAATAAATGTTTATTGATCCGATACTACTCCAAATTATCCGTCCTGTTGTATTTATAAATATTTTTTGGTCGTTGTGTGTTTTTTTTGTCATTTTCCCGTGCACGTCATGTCCCTACGATAAATAAATATTTTTTCTTTCTTTCAAATAACATACAAGTGCAAAAAAAAACTAGAATTATTACACAATAAACAATAGAATACAGATTTAATACACAACAATTGTGTATGTACACAACATTTTGAACACGTATTTACTATGTACAGACGCCAGCACATTAAGCTACTAAAATCTGTCAAATTTCTTTAATAGATTTTTAACTTTATCACTAAAGCAGTAGGTTCAAGGTTGATTGGGAAAATTTGACAGTTTCGGGTAGCTTGACGTGCTGGCGTATATATTTAGACCGTGGCGTATATGTTAAGACCTTAGTACCCCAACTTAGGCAAGGAATGCCTGTATTTTGGGAGAATATTGATTCCTCCTAAATAACAATGTCTTACTTTCTTTTATTTTTCTGTTCTTTAGAAATCACATAATTTACGTTTTTTACAAAGGTTTGAAAAATAACTGTTTGAGACAGAAACCAGAAGCATTGTGAATGCAAATAGCAGCTTTAAGCAAGGTAGAACGATGATGGCGGATCGACTATCAATTGGCTCACAATGACAAAACGCAATGGCGGATCTATAGCGCAGTGACCATGAACATTGACGTTTTGGAAACGGACTTTATTAAGGAACTTACATGAGAACTCTGTGACATTTCAATATGAGTAGTTTATTGTCAGTTGTAGTGCAATTTGTTATGGCGTCCAGTCGTATTTTAATATTGTCATGATATTTTCTTTCCTACGCCTTTTGTCTCCAAGTTCTTCTATATAATAATCAAATCATACGTAATCGTTGGGATTTACTATCGGTAAAAATTTATTTACGGGTGAATTTAAAAAAATCTTTCATAACTCACCGTCGCTATATGTTAAGAGTTGAACCTCATCTAGAAATCCAACTTTTCCATGCTTCTATGCTTTTAATGAGGGATGCTATCGCAAGCGGCAGCATCGACGTTGCGCTCGGCAGCACGCTCTGTTTCTCACTCTAACAAATGACGTTTCTGAGCGACAGAAAATGTGATAAGAGCATGGAAAAGTCGATTCTGTACAACTAGATGAGGGCTATTCCTGAAAGCGTAACTATTTTTAAGCGCAACTAAATTATTCCTCGAAGCGCAACCATTAGTTGCGCTCACAAATATAAATTAAAAATATTATATGTTTATTCCTAAAAGCGCAATCATGAATGAAAAAAAAAATTTTGAATCCATCATACCACTCTCTATTTTTCATCATGGTTGCACTTTGAGGAATACCCTCTAGATGAGGTTCAACCCTTAAGGAACACTTGTGCCAAATATCATGGTGCCAGACCAGTTAGTTTAAGCTATGCTCTGTTAGTGAATGATTGAATAAGAATCTTACCAAAAAGAGTAGATTTGTAAGAACGATTATACCTTTATTAAACACTAGCTGTTACCCGCGACCTTCGTCCGCGTGTTTATTTATAGCCTTCCTCGATAAATTATAGACTTCCTCGATAAATGGGCTATCCAACACTAAAAGAATATTTCAAATCGAACCAGTAGTTCCTGAGATTAGCGCGTTCAACCAATTAAACAAACTTTTCAGCTTTATAATATTAGTATAGATTTAGAAAATTAAAATGAATAACTCGTTACGTTTAATTAAGCCTTCAAACACCCACTGTTCAGTAACTAGTCACGATTTCGTGAGGATTTCGACATCGTCAGTGAGGTAGCAAGTTCTACCGGTACTCTCGGTACCTGTATACTCTCATCACAGATTATCTTGAGCTGAGGCATGCAATTTGTATCAAATCAAATTATTCCACGTACAATATCTGTAGTGATAGATTTTAAGGGGTGGATGTATTGTATTATAGATTTTGCTCGGTTGCAAATTAATTGTCATTTCATTCTATATTTGTATTTCTTTACAGCCTTTTCAAGGAAATTTCAAAACGCTTAGTTGACACTTCCCGTGACCCTTTTTTTTTTTTTTTTTATGGTGGGAAATCATCAAATGACCCCCCCCCGCTCTGGGCGGAGCGGAAGGGAGTGTCAGACTTGTACTGACTAAAACCCATCCATGTTCCTTCTTTGCCCTTTGTGTTCCAGGGCCGCGGTATCTCTTTCGAACAGTCCCGCAGCCCTGGCAGGCATCGGCCCGTGCGGACCCCTACGTGGTTGCTGACATCTCTTTGAGGCGCGCGTGGAACACGAACGCGCCGTCGACACGGCCTGTCGTCATAAGACGGCCGGAACTTCCCGTGACCCAAGGGATGGCTTTTACTAGAGCTTTAGCCAGAGGCTAAGCGTTGCTATACAACGTTTTTATTCTATTTAATTTTATATTTTCCTTTGTCCTTACGATTATAAATATTAAACAAGGAAATAATACAGTATGGAAGAGCAGAGTTTCTTAACACAGTCTTATTTGCTTAAAATGAGGCTCCAATAACTTGTTGCTAAGGCTTATTTGTTAAAATAATAACTGAATTTTCATTTTCTGATCTTGGCTATCCTTCAAGAACAAGAAGAGAAGTAAAAAACAAAGCTGGGAACCGTTAGTAGTTTTGAATATTGAACCTTCTATAATTTACTGAAATACAAAATAAGGTCATGTGTAAATGTGAAATGGCTTTAGGGTAATTCCAACCGAATTTTATAAAAAAAAACTTATTAAAAGTCACCACCTTTCCACTCATTCACCATTTCCATGACTTGCCAGTTTTACCTTCTACCGTCTGACATCTGCAACCTTTTGTCAGAAAACCAGTTTTCGAAATATGATATCACCCATGTATCGACGCGTGTCGAAAGTCATTCATTTGATATCGTACTTTCGACCGTGCATTTTATGACTCTGATACTTGGGTATAAGGTTATTTTTAAAATGTCTGAGATGTGCTACATGCTTGGTTCGGTGAGTCGGTAGTATTTGTTGAACAATAAAGAAGACCCCAAGCAATACATACACATATTAGGCTCGTACCGATCGGCAAAAAACGTTCATCATCTACTTACCACCGTTGTATTAAATATATTCGAGTCGGTTCGGTACAATTTGAGCCGAGCGGCTTGTTTACGAGCGTTTATCTACAATTATATTCATCAAAATCAAAATATTTTACTTTACCTAGGCCTAAAAAGGCACTTATAAAACATCGAGAAAAGGTTCACGGTTCGGGTTGGTCGTTTCCTAAGGACAAGAACCGCAGAGAAACTCCATGGTTACTCTTTTAAAATTACATGCTTTTAGAGGATTTGTAAATGATGGCGTGACGTCTAACAGGCGAGAATGGAAGAAGAAACGAAACGAAACGAAACGAAACGAAACGAAACGTTTTGTGGCGACCCTAAATAGAATGGGACAAGGACAGGAAGATGAGAGGATTTATGTCACAGCATTGGTACTTTAGTATGGGACAGCGTATTCCCGACAATAAATCGTTATGAACTACCCAAAAAACGTCAAACGAGATTAAAAGTAGGAATCTACATGGCCCTATAATTTTCACACATTCACAAACAATCCGTTAAAAAGAATCTATACAAAGGTAATAAATTATAATAAAAAGACTAAATTAAACAAGTGACACAAATGTTGTCATCAACTATTCTGAGCAAAAAGTGTGAAAATTATTTGAAAACTATTAAAAATCTTAATAAAAAGAAAAGAAAAATGAGGTTGAGAATAGTTAGAGACATCCACATATTTGTGTCGTTTATGAGCTATCAGAGAAGCGGGATGTGCAGAAGGAAATAAAACCAAACTTCTTTATCTTCAACGTAGTCCTATTCAATTTTAGTACCAGACTGTGAAGAATCTTAAGGAGCGCGTGGCTAAATAATAACAGCCGCTTGGGTCGATCTTTAGGTTAAGCCGTGCTTGCCTAGGTTGGTCTGTGAATGGGTGACCGCCCATTACATACCGAGTTTCCTCCGTGCCTCGGAAAGCACTTTGACAGTCGTTAGGTAGTCAGTGGCCCAAAAAGTCTGACAAACAGTCTTACCAAGCGGTATCGTATTACCTAGTACTAACTGGGTTGTGGAGGTCAGATAGGCAGTCGTTCCATGTAAAATACTGGTATTCAGCTGCATCCGATTAGACTGGAAGCCGACCCCAACATAGTTGGGAAAAGGCCAGGCAGATGATGACTGTGAAGAATCTTGTGGACTCGAACATTTTGAGCACCTAGAATCTTTGCGATTCTAACTTTTGCCTTTAACTATCTAGCATTTATATTAGAAGTAGAACCCTTATCCCTAATTCAAATTAACTAAAAGGATTTTTTCAACAGGGACCTCTGAAGGTCCAACCTTTTCTCTGTAATGTTTTTCGTGTAGGTACCTAACAAGTAACACGACATACAGAGACCTTTGGAGATAACTAATTATTAACTCGACCTCCTTCTAGCCGTGTGGGTCGAAAGAAACTTTATAAATGTATTAGCTTATTAAATGTATTAGTGTTAGCTAAGTTACCAGACTATAAATGATACACCTTTTTACATAGATACCAATAAGATGAAAATTATTAATATGATAATTATGTAATACCTTCAATCGCCTGAAACACAGGATTACCTAGTTCAGGCTCAAATTATGGGTGAACTTGAGATACATTTAAGAAAAACTGTATTTATCGTTTTTCCTTATATTTTTTAATACATTTCTTATTTTAATTTGTAGTGTCAATTAACCAGAGGCCTATCTAAATTAAAATTAAAAAAAAACATGACCAGAAACTGTAAAATTCATTAATTACAGATTTGGTAGATTTCTCAGAATATTATAATAGTGTCCTTGGGTTTTTTCGTCAGGAATTTAGAAATTCGTCAGAAAATGCTCAGTACTAACCCTGAGTCTGGATTTTTACCCACTTTTTGGTAATAAGCTGTATAAAGAATGATATGGTAAGAAAGGAGCTGTCTGATGGGATGACGAGTAATATAGAAGTATGGAAGAAGAAGACATGCTGCGCCGACCCCAAATGAATTGGGATAAGGGCAAGAGAATGATGATGATTATGATGATGATGATGTTGGTAATAAGCTCATCGCCTTTCACATAGGACTTAAACGTAACTGGTGAAATGTGGATGGAGATATTATCGGAGGTACACCAATGCCTAACCCACCGGCATTAAAGAGGTGATGTTATGTTGAATGGGTTTCCTGCTACTTTGACGATGTTGCGAACACAAGTTTCTGTGCCAAGTTAATGTCAAGAATAAAAATTCTCCTTATTCATGTTGTCATTGTCCTGCCCTTATTGCAATTTATTTGGGGTCGGCGCAGCATGTCTTCTTCTTCCATACTTCCCTATAACTTGTCATCGCATCTTAGCCATTAAATTCTAGTCTTCCTCTACTCTTATAGCATCACGACATTTTCCTACAATGCAAAGACAAAACTTATATTTAGTTCTTTAAATATTTTAATCTCTATTACTCGTCCTCACTGATATTATGTAGTATAATCCTCACAATGGGACTGTCAATTTTGACAATTCAACAACATTCATTGCACTTTTTGAGTTGCCGATTAAACGAATATTTTAAACTTATGAATCAATGGATGAGAGCAGCGGTGGCCCAGTGGTGGATTCGAACCCAGGTAGGCGCATTACTTTGTGTAATTTATTTCATCACCACTGCTCTCAAAGGAAAACTTCGTGAGGAAACCGGCATGTCCTGGAACCAAAAATTGGAAGACATGTGACATCTACCAATCCGCACTGGGCCCGCGTGGTGGATTATTGCCCAGTCCCTCTCATAGAGAAGAGGCCGTGTGTACCAGCAGTGGAACATTATAGGCTGATTATGCTATGCACGTCATCTCAGCAGTCACATCCTTTCTGGTCATATCATCCTTCCATTCCATCCATCATTTCTTTGGTTCTAATTCTCCTTATCCATGTCCAGTTTAATAAAGCATTCAAGTTGAAACGATTAGAGAATTTCATCTCATAAACTGTTAACCAAGTTTCGAATAATCTGAATAAAAGCCTTTTATTCTGCTTAAGGTGTTACAAAGTTTGTAATAGCCTTTAGAATAATATTTTTAGTTTTTGTTTCAATAAATTAATTAGAAAAGTTTTAGAGATATTACTGTGAAACTTGTGGTTTCAGTTTTGTTTTGTGAGTAACAATTGTGTACAAGATTATTAATTATATTTCTCTACGACTAAGAAGCCTTAAAGTTACACACTTTATTTAATAACGTAGTTGAATTTAGTGATTTGTTAATTATTGTTACACTGTTGAAGTTTTATAAGAGACTTTCAAATATGTAGATTCGAAAGAACGAAATTAAACTCGCCATATGTCTATCAGCAAATTGATCCTTAGTTAGACATCGTCATGTTCAATAGATGTCTATTGTAAACTTATACTGTCACTTACGGAATATCTTCCGTGATTGTTCATTATTTTGAGCTCCCGATATTTCGGCGCTGTTAAAAGCGCCATGAACGCTGGTTGACTGACTGTTTCAGTCAACCTGTCAACGTCAAAGCTCAAATTAATGAACAATCACGGAAGATATCCCGTAAGTGACAGTGATAAATATAATTTATTACATCACATTTCTAACCATCCGTCACACTCTCAAAACTTTACTCACGACATTTTCTTCATTCCTCTTCACATTATACGTAATAAGTCATCATAATAGACATCCCTAAAACCAACTTAAGCACCTCTTTCATCATCATCATCAACCTACAGCAGGACACTGGAGGACATAGGCCTCTTCAATCGCACGCCACTCAACTACATTCTAGGCAACTCTCATCTAGTTGCTACCAGCCACCCTGCGAAGATCGTCGCTTCACCAAGCCTGAGGGCATCCCACCTTAAGTTTGCCGATTCGCGGTCTCCACTCAAGAACACGTCTACCCCAACGGCCATCGATTCTACGGCTAATGTAGCCGACCCATTGCTAATTCGGCACCTATTTTACGGGTTGAAAATTGATTAGTCATCGATGGCATCGAGACGTGAACAATTTCACCATTTTACACCATTATTAAAATATCAACCGCGACAATAAAAAAGAACAACAAGGCTCACACTTGAATTTAGAATAGGCTAGTGTAAAAGAATTACTACTTACTTGTCTGTGACAAAATGTGCTTTTGGCTTAGCAGAGTTATATGTCACGTATAAGTAGAGTGAGTCTTTCAATATTAGTTCTAAGTCTTGGCTTAGTCAAACGCCTTTTGTTTGACTATTAAGTAATTCTGAAGAAGATTCATCTTAGTGTGGGCTTTAGAATGAATCATTAATGAATAATAGTCGGGTTTAAAAGGTTGCAGATGGAGTTCTGAAAGACAACGACTCGCCCAATGTCGCATTCAAAAGACAACCAGGTAGAAACACATCGAACCAAAATTCAAAACAAAACTTAGACAAAAGAAACATAAACCGTATCCCATATACGGAGATATCAAATTAGCGTGCACATGTTCACTGTAATTTATAAAATATACAACGAACAGTTGACCGGCTCGCAAACCAACATTCCTACAATAATTGCCGTGAAAAAATCACTTGAGTTGACGAACGACGTTTTCTCTCCGCGAATGTACATAAAAAGATAGTTGTACGGAACCACTTGACCTACCGTAGCGTCATCCGATGCTGTGCTCGATGGCTTAGTAACTTGTTAATCGATTTCGGTTATCGCACTATTCTAATCGATTGTACACTTAACACTGCACGTGCATCACAACATCCTGACACTTTCACTTGGCAGCAGTTCTGTGTCGATTTGGCGTAGTTCGCAAATCGTTAAAACTGCTCGGGCGTACCGCGCCGACACTCGCGTCACACTGGCTGCGCTGGCGCAAGAGCCTCATTTCCCCCTCTTGGAAATCACAACAAAACACCTCCAATGAAAAACATGCCGTATCACCAAGTGGGAGAGTTTCTTTTCCAATGAAATGAAACAAAGTAAGTGACTTGTATTTTGATATAAATTCTTATGGACCGTAATCTTTTTGTACATGCATGTCGAAGTCTATTAGATCCTCTTCCTCATTGCCTTGGCTTTCTGTAGGTTATGTAAGTTCAATAAGTTTCTAGAATACATTTAGAATTACTATAGTAAGTATACATTCATATTTATTATTCCATTGAGTCATAGAACTTGGAAGGAAAACCCTTGAAGGCTGCTGTCACGAAGTCCACGACCTTGTTGATTCGCCAACGACTGAGATTATTTGTAACAATATATACAAATCTATCAATAACTGGGTAGTGGAGATCAGATAGGCAGTCATTCCGTGTAAAAGACTGGTAGCTGCATCCGGTAAGACTGGAAGCCCTAACCACAGCGGATGATGTTGTTTTTTTTAATAATATACATATGTATTTACGCTTTGTTGGTAATTGGATGACTGATTTTCATTAAGTACTCAATAGATCTATCTGATAAAATTTTCAGTGCTTCTCTTAGTAATTAATTTTAAGTTCATGAATTTATGAGGCCTTTAAGCTTCTTAACGTTGCTATGTAACTGGGTTGACTTGTTCGTCAACTGGCGACTGAAACTCGCGCGTGCGCGTGAGTTGACACCTTCCGATTTTTTTTTTGTCGTCAACTCGCTCGCACATTATAAAATCAGTCGATCCATATAATATACTGGTATTCAGCTGCATCCGGTTACACTGGAAACCGACCCTAACATAGTTGGGAAAAGGCTAGGCAGATGACGATGATCGCAATAAAATCTTGATTTTCATCGTAATATAGCCGACCCGCCTGCCAAGCGTGGCGATTATGGCAAAACCCCCCCTTTGGGGGAGGCCTATGTCCAGCAGTGGACGTCTTTCGGCTGAAATGATGATGAATGATGATAGCCGACCTCATAATTTGTTGTACCACTATGAAAACAATTCCCAGAAACTTCAGATAGGTTGGAAATATTTAAATGTCACATAGACAAAAATACCTCGACATTATCTTGACATTACATCAGTAACAAGGATAATGGAAAAAACAGAACTCTATGAGATTGACATAAGCTACATGAAAGCTTATATAAATACCATTGAAAAGGGCAAAAAAATTACGGAACATTTTGGAAACGACTGTCACTTATTTCGCCCCTCCTACCGTTTTAAGCACTGCACATTTAGCCTTAAGGTGCATCCACAACACAGTTATCTTTTGTGGAGCAACACTGTGCAACACGGTAACATTAAATAACTATCTGTAACCTTTGTGGATCACATCGCGTCCATACCGCCAATAACATAAATTAACAAAATATACGGCATAATTATGTTCTGAAACTTCTGCAGGCAACGGACGTGTCTCACTTGTGTCGGCATGGAAGATGAAGAACTGATTATAGCGACAGTATCTTTTCTATTTTAAGTCTAGAGAAAAATATAACAATGATATCAATTGTCACTACATGTCGACTGTTTTTAAAATTTAGGCATCGTTACTAAACATATACGAACACGGCAATATTATACTAACAATAAATAACTCTTAGTTTTCAAGTGTTACTGAGCAACATCCGATGATGTTGCTCAATAACACTTGAAAACTTTGTATTACAAAAAGTAACTGCGGTGTGAATGAACCTTTAGAATCCCCGAAGGGTTAGGCAGAGGTAGACCTATTCCAGTACTTCCACATTTCGTCAGTTACCTATATTTAAGTCTCATGTAATAGGGGGCGAGCCTGTGCCATCAACCGGGCAAATATCCCTATTTGTGGCTTCTACTGAGATATTCCTTATAGCAAAATATGGGAATCGAACCGAAAACCTCATGCTCAGCAGTCGCGCTTGTGACTTCTAGACCTACGAAGAAGTTAGCCTAAGAGTGATAAAACAAATTCGATGTCGACTATAACTATTGAGTTACGTAAAATGCGACCAGCGCCAATTTAGTGGCGATACCTTCATTAGTCTCCCGAATTGGTATGCAGACAGCAATCTACCTAGTTCTCTAGTTTCCAACGATCCTTGATTGAATTTAATATTTTAAGGACTATAAAATTATATATTCTAGTGTTCTAGTCAGAAGTAGGTAAAGGGTAATAAATAATTTCATTAGAATACAATACCTCAATTACATAGCACACTTTCTATCAAAATACGAAAGGTTCTGTAAGAAATACCACATCCATTGCATCATTTGTTTGAAATATTTGTCAGCTTGACAACGTGCATAAAACGCAATGAATGTCGTTGAATTGTCAAAATTTTAAGGTATTAAAGTAATTAACATTGGGTGTTACGTGGGCGACACAATGTTGACGGCTTCAGAAGCGAATATCTCATCCATTGACTTACGAAAAAAAAAGTGGTTTAGGAACTTTGATATCATAGAGCTGTCGATAGACACCCCACACAGTTAATACGGACAGGACGAATCCTTAATTCCTTTTTAATACTCCTTAAATGCGAAAGTAGGTTTGTTTGTTTGTTTGTTACCTTCTCACGCCTAAACCACTGAACCGATCATCCTGAAAATTTGCAAATACGTTGTCAGGTGTACAGAAACGGCTATAGGACCTTTCAGAAAAAAATACTGTTCCCGTAGAAAACAACAATAACGTTCTTATGATAATAGATGGCGCCACGTGTCTTTTGAATCATAATTGAATTATACTAATACAACCCGAATTGATTGTCAAATATAAATTAACGCGATCGAAGCCGCGGGTAAACGCTAGTCTACATATAATTTGGCAACGGAACCGTAACAAAGAGTTTAGTACATTCGCCACCGCTTTTCTATAAACACGTGTACAAAACTGTATTTCAATAATTATTAAATAATCAAATTTGATGGAATAATCTGGTTCGATTGCTAAATGCTGTATTCCCGGTAAATCTTCAGATAATACTATTCAAGTGCTTTCTGCGAAAGATTATAATTTCAGATTTATTATGATTGTTATCGTTTATGTTGCTATGCTTTGTTTATGATTCTGAGAAAATAATATTCAATAATCTGAAATTTGTTTACTTTGTATTAAATAGATTATACAACTTTATTTTTAGTATATGCGAAACCTGAATATAGTTTCTTCAGAATAAGTAGTTACTTAAACGAACCCAATTTTTTTTAAACCATGTTATATTTTGTTCCAAAAATATTTTAAAATACTTACAAGTTGGACACCGAGCGACATTAAGTACCTATCGCAATCATTTAAGTACCTATTGCCAAATTATTATTATCAATGAGCTCAAGACGACGCTGGAGGCGCGCTGCGTGATGACCACGTTTTTGGACGGACAACAGAACAATATTATAACTTTGTGATTTTTCATGATACAGTTTTGACATTTTGTACATAGATTCTTTACATAAATATACAAGACACGTGTTTCAGGTTTCGCTTAGACTAAAAATGTTGTTGTATATATTTATTGGTGGTCGGGCGGGGCGGTGAGATGGGCTGACGACATGGTTGTCATCGGGGGAAAAACCTGGATGAGGCTGAACGTGGAGATGAAGGGAGGTGTAACCCAGCAGTGGCTGAGCTTCAGGTTTTGGATGATAATGATGATGATTACAATAGAATTGGTATCTATTTTAAGTGTTTCTGTTGTTTATTTCTTAGAGTTATTCTCGCAAGATGGCGTTGTATCAAAATTCTAATTTTTATTTGACATTTAAGTTAGTACCACCGTAAACATATATACACACATAAATTCACGCATTTTTCAGGCAGAAACCACTGAACAGATTCTTATTTACTCCCTGCGCCTCGTCCACGTTCATATAATATCTGGTCATACATGCATAACAGTTGCGAGTACTATGCACTTGACCTTTCTGAAGAACCTCACCAATAAGGTCGGTGTATGTCCTTTTAAGGCGTCCCCTCCCGGCGTTGCCACTCCACATCTGCCTTGTAAATACCTTTTATTAATCGCCTTTGACTCTTAAACAGGTATAATATTAAACCATTTTAGTTGTCATTATTGTTGTAGAGTAAAATACATATTTTCCATTCTCGTTGTAAGCAAATTATTGAATGTCAGATCTGCCTTTAGGCAGAAACTAAGCAATTTTCAAATCAAACTATGTTTTGTTGCCGAAAGCAGTATTTTTTAGAGAGGGATCAACTGATGTCTGTTTCTAAATAAAATAAGCAGCAAGAATACTGCGCCAGTATTGTCACGAATTTGTTCTAATTTTATTACATTTATAGAAGAAGTAGGTAGGTCGGTGTGTCAAAATGAAAGAGAAACTCAACTAATCCGTTTCACTTAAATGGAAAACTGGGTTTTGCAATGCTCTTTACAATCATTAATGCTTAATCCCGCGTTATGATTATCAGATCTACTTAAATAAATAAAAAATTATGTATGATGGAGCACGGAGCATTACTTGAGGAAAGCTTTACCGGTTCGCAATTGTCAGGATAAGGTTTGTATGAAAGAATATTATGTTTTATTTTTTGCTTACCGCACTTCTGATTTTCTTCATTAGAAAATAGCTCCCGTGCGAAGCCGGGCGGGACGCTAGTTGAATATAAATTATGATTTTAATAATAGCAAACTAGCAGGAATATTTTTCGATCTAAAGCTAAATAAAAGTATTTTAAGGGCCGCTTTTTCAATCGCCAGTCAACTTCTATCCGACGAATAAGTTTGTCATTTTGACAGTTTTCGTATGGACATTCTGTTAAAATGGCACATTTACTTCTTCAGGTAAAAGTAATCTAATGATTGAAAAATCGGCCCTAAATTATATTATTAGAATACCAGCCGTGCATCCAATGAGATCGGCAAAAATTGCGAATTGACGTGCAAACTTACATGCCCAATTTAATAAGGAAACAATGAAGTTCCAAAAAGATAAAGTTCCTTAAATCATGTTTGCTTACCTTTATATCTTTTGCTGAACTGGGCCTATTTGGCGCAGCCTTAAGACACACAATGTCAATATATTTCCTATTTCGTTTTTTTTTTGTTTGTGTTTTTGGTATGTGTACTTTCTTTATTAAGTAGATGTGTTTCGTTGTTAATAGAAAAAGGTTTAAGTGAGACAAAAACAAATCATTGCATGTTCTACAATGTGACAACTTGAATTGAACACGTGCGCGTTAGATCCGTGAGAAACAGACAGCCATCAAAGCCCCATTACCTACCAACATCTTCCATTCCTAATCTATTGACACGATATCGTGATTTTTCCTTTGATTATTGTCACGATACTCCTAGCAACTGAACCGTGTCTTGTGATCGCAAGCGCAACTGCCGAGCATGAGGTCCTGGGTTCGATTATTGTTGGACAAAGTGTTGTGAGTTTTTCGGTCACGAATTCCACAGTAGCAGCCATGGAGTCTAGATTCTTACCCGGTTGATGGCAATAGGCTCGTCCCATATTACATGGGACTTAAACATAACTGGCGAAATGAAGGTGTACTATAAGGCACATCTCTGTCTAACCCTGCGGGGATTTCAGACGTGAAGTTATGTGCCTAGCAAACAAATTGGATGAAACTTTCACATCCAGCGCTGGTCATCTGGCTATTTCTCTAGGGAAAATTGGCAGAATTAGGCATTTTCATTCGTTTTTACCGCCATCTGGCTAACAATTGGCAAAGTTTTATTATGCTCTTCTTTCAGGCAAATCTAATAAAAAGCCAGTTAGTATGGCGTGGCGCGGTTGCTTCCGTACACAAGTCTTAGTTCTCCAAATCCCACTTAGTTCAGCACTATAACATTCTTTACCAAAGATTTAAGCATAGACTAATCTCAAGCACGATATCCTAGATGGCATATTAATTACGATATGCAATATGGGTTAGCGAGGGAATAGGAGCCATTTTGTGTCATTGTCAGCGGAACAGCAACGAGTGAGATCTTTTGACTCAATTGGGTTATGAGCGTTTACGACTTACGGCATTTCATACAAACTTTCAAGTCCTTTTCATTCGAAAAGACTGAATCGATTTTAATTAAACTTCATGCGCATTTTAGACCGATTTTAGATTTTCCATAGACACAGAAATTTCCAATTATCTTTTTTTTTAAAAGACATTTTGAAAATGTTCCCTGATAACTTTTTAGACTTATGATCACCAATTACATTCCGAGTTTCATCCAGCCATCTATGTATGGAGATCTTTGACCGTCGTTACAGGTAGTCAGTGGCCCGATAGTCTGACAATCAGTCTTACCAAGGGGTATCGTATTACCCAGGAGTAACTGGGATGTGGAGGTCAGATAGGCAGTCGCTCACTGGTATTCAGCTGCATCCGGTGAGACTGGAAGCCGAACCCAACATATTTACGAAAATACTAGGCAGATGATGACGCAAAATACTAGCCATAGCCAATTTGAGTGGTTACTTCATAAGTTCTATCATATAAGTACTTCAGACAATAATATTCAATACAGTCTTGCCGCAAAACAACTTTTAGGAACATAATTATCTATAACTAGCATTATCAACAACATTACCATTGTGACTAAACACCCAACCCGCTGACCCACAATTAGGGTCTTTCAATAAGGCGTCCTACAAACGGAGCAGACTCTAATAAACCTAATAGAGACGTGCTAATTGTATTCTGTGGCTTCTCGTGTTCATATTGTGTCGACGGCCTTAAACAGAAGTAGGCGGTCCACAGAACAACGTCCATTTTCTGGACTGAGTTTTTGAGTAAAAGTAATAACTTAAGATCCGATTTTTTTACTGTAGTTTGGTAATTGCTTGAAGTTAGTTAAGTTAAGTTAAGTTAAGTTTTTTTCTTTCGTGTTTCTTACTTCTTTCAAATTCTTGTCTATTGCTCAAGTAATTACTTTAATTTGACTATAGATAGCAGGGTTAGTGTTTGTGCTAAATGTTTTACTTTGCAAGATGAAGTTATTGCTATCCATTTTGGTAATTTATTAGCTGTAATATCTATAAATTTTGTTGTTTAGAACTGTGCAATTATAAGGTGCCTTTTAGTTTCTCTGCAGGTACCCTGAAGCCGACATCTAATTAATAAAAATTTGCTGGCAGACAACGCAGACCCAATTAATTCTGAAATTAAGTCTGCTGCATGAAACTAAGACGGATTTTCGAAAAAAAAAATCCCGATGGCGATTAAAAATAAAATAAAAGCGCCTCATTTTAAAGGTCCTTTGGGGCAAGCACAGTAATTTAGAAACTAATGAAAAAAACACTTTCCTTTGTCTCAAAACTATTTATAAAACGCTTTGGTATTACTTTGCTAAAACATTTACCGTAGGAGCTATCTAACTTGAAGAATTATTTATTTATTCACATGATATGTTTCCTTTGCCATTACAGATAATAAATCTAATGCTGAAAAGTAACTTAAAATATACTTAACTATACCTTACATGCTGCTCGGTATGTGGCCCTTGTGAACTTACCCAGTGTACAGGTGAATAAGTCTATGGCATATTATGAGTTGACGACATCAAATTACTACTAAATTAACTGCTATATCTACAGTAGTTCCTCAATTTCTCTCTCTCTGGGGTCGGTCCCTCATGTCTGAGGATCGTGGTCAGCATCAGAGTAGCATCTGGAGTGGATGATCTGCCTCCACCGGTTTCTGTGCAGCGCGTCTCTTACAACCGTGTAAAATTTGGATGCCGAGTCTTTAATTTGGTCGGTCCATCTTGTTGGTGAACGACCACGCGATCTTTTGCCTTCGGTGTTCCCAACCACAATCAGTTTTTCCAAACTTTCGTCGCCTCTGCGCACTATGTGACCGAGGTATGAAAGAATACGTTGTCGGCATAAGGTGGACAAGCGAGTTTTTATTCGGAGCTGGGTCAGGATCGATGCATTGGTGCGTTTCGCCATCCAAGGTATTCTCAGCATTCGTCTCCAACACCACATTTCGAATGCATCAATCCTTTGCCTTTCTCGGGACAGGATTGTCCACGTGTCCACTCCATACAGGAAGATGGGGAAAACCAGAGCTCGTATCAATCTGATCTTAGTTTTGATACCAATTCCTCCTTTCTTCCAGATGTTGCTTGGTCGGGACATAGCATCTTTTGCCATCCCGATTCTCCTTTTAATCTCGGGGACACAACTGCCGTTACTGTTGATCTGAGAGCCCAAGTATATGTAGTGGTCGACGTTATTAATGCCAGGAATATTGCAGAAGCCATTTGTTAGCTTTCCGGCTCGATCAACTATCATCATTTTGGTTTTTGCTCTGTTCACCGATGTTAGACAATGTTCGTAAACTTTCTGATTCAAGTCGTTGTAACAGCTCACTCATATCTTCTACGGATGTTGCCAGAAGAAAGGTGGCGTCGGCATATCGGAGATTTGATAGTCTCTTTCCACCTATAGGGAAGCCCTTCTTCCTGGAACATATTGGAGTATTCAGTGCCTATTCTGATGAACGAACGGTTTTCAGTGTACAGACTCTGGATCAATGCAACGAGGTGTTCAGGAGCACCCATTACGAGCAGCACATTCCACAGTTTGTTCCATCGTACGCAATCAAAGGCTTTTGTGTAGTCGATAAAGCGTAGGACGACAGGACAGTTGAATTCCCTGCTCTTCTCGATGATTTGGCGGACGTTCAGTATTTGTTCCCGCGTTCCCTTGCCCTTTACGAAACCTGCCGGCTCTTCAGGTATCTGTCAGCTTAAAAAATAGCTTAGACGTCGATTAATAATGTGGAGAAGTATCTTACTTGCATGAGATATTAACGCAATTGTCCTGTAATTTCCGCAGTCTTTTGAGGAGCCTTTCTTATACAACGGTATAAACTCCGACTCTGTCCAGTCCCTTGGCCATCTTCCAGTAGTCCAGATGGTATTACAGATTTCGGTGATAGCCTTTGCGCCTTGCTGACCTAGGTTTTTTAATAATTCGGCTGTGATACCATCCTTACCTGGTTATTTATTGCACTTAAGAGCTTTGGTGGCATTCTCAACTTCCGACGCAAGGATATCAGGTTCTTCCGTGGCCAATGTAATTGCAGCGTTAGTAGGCTCTCCGATATCATATAATTCTGCACAGTAGTTCCTCCAGCGTTCCAAATCCGCGCTCCTCAATTTAGGAGACCCTTATTTTGTTTAATCCTAATAAATTTAACTGGTCACTTTTCGGCACACAAGATAAAAGGTTCCTTGAGTGCTATTGGCACGATTAAATTCACTTCCCATTGGCGTCAAAACGATGCGGGATAGACGAAGAATTCATAAAAATTTACTGCCACCAATAAATAGCTGACATAAAAAGAGTTTTTTGGATCTTTTATTTAACTTCAGTTGTTAGTATGTCAGTGATAGCCTAGTGATGTGACCGTCGGACTGCCAAGTCATAGGTCTCGAGTTCGAACCCAAGACACGCACCTCTGATTTTTCGGATTCATGTGCGTATTGTATAATTATCACTTGCTTCGGTGAAGGAAAACATCGTGAGGAAACCAGCATGCCTGAGAGATATATCTTAATAGCAATTAAAGCCAAGTCAGAGGCTTATAGAGGCCCACGGGCGGCATAAAAACTTTAACACCAGGTTAGGCACTAACAACACGACGAAGAAGCAGTATGTCAGAGACCAATTTAGTACTTTCTTGTTTTATCTTGGACATTACTAAAATATTTATGTTGAAGGAAGAACTTACGCGATTATCGTCGTCACACACGGTAACATAACATAGTTGCTGTGCCCGCGACTTCGCTTCTTCTTCTACCTGTGGCAACTCAGTGCTGAGTCTTTCAAATCTCTCCATTTTGACTTCGCTTTCGTGATTTGAATATTTTGACTTCACAAATCAATGGAAAAAGTCATAAGTACATCCGAAAATAAAAGAACAACTAATAATAATTTCTGACTTTCGAGTCAAGGGTATAGAAGATTTTCAATTTTAGAAATTCTACTTTGAAATTTTTATTTTATTGTGTGTTTGTACTAACAATACAAAAAAAATATGCTTAGTGAGGCAATCAACGACAAGCAGAAATCTGTAATAGTCAGTCTACCTTGAGTAAGCGTGGTGATCAATGATCACGTGCTCATCCATTTTAGTATGAGAAGAGGTATTTGCTCTTCAGTCAGTCCAGAATATACTGCTAGGAAATTTTCCATTTTTATTTTACTTCTATCTTCTAAAGGTCAAAATAAATCATTTCTCTGAAAGATTATGAAAATGAAAATAATTATTCATTAAAAGCAAGTGTCAGTTGATATTTTACGAAGCTAATACCACGATATTGGAGCCATTTAATTAAACAACAATCAAAGTCAATTTCAGAAATTTGAATTTTATCGTAAAAAATAATATTCAGAAGCGAACTCTGAAAATATAACTTCGGTAAACACTTAACCCTTTGACGCTTAAAACCAATTGGAGAATATTTTTAAATACTTATATGGATTTAATTGATACTTTTGATGATTTTTAAGTATATGTAACAACATAAATATCATACATTTATTATTTTATGTTTTATTGACGGGGACAAATATGTCCCAATATGCGGTAAGGGTCACAGATTATACTGATTTGTCGATTTTCGTTATCAGGTTTGATAAGATAATTATCTAGTATTAGAAATGAAATAATAAAAGATCTTTGATATAAAATATATTTATAATGACTTTATATATGAAAATCTGCAAAACAATTTCTATCCGCTGTGAAACATAAGTGTACACCGCATGTTTCACAAATTGTAACGATACGTACGATTTTCTTTGTGCCTTAGCATACTGAACGCACCTTTTTCGGTTGCCTGCCTTCATCATTACGTGTGTCGGCAATGACGTCTTCTGGCTCATCATCATCAGGCTACAGCAGTCCAGTGCTGGACATAGGCCTCCTCAATTGCACACCACTCAACTCGATTCTCAGCAACTCTCATCCTGTTGCTAACAGCCACCCCTCGAAGATCGTCGCTCCACCGAGCCTGAGGGCGTCCCGCCTTACGCTTGCAGATTTGCGGTGTCCACTCAAGAACACATCTGATGAACACGTCTACCCCAGACGTGTTCTTGAGTTCTACGGCTAATATGGCCGGCCCATTGCCACTTCAGCTTACTTATTCTGTGAGCTATGTCGACAACGCTGGTTCTTTGTCGGATCACCTCATTTCGGATGCGATGCCTCAGAGAGACTCCAAGCATAGACCGTTCCATAGCTAGCTGAGCGAAGTTGAATTTATGGACCAGCCTTACCGTGAGTGTCCACGTTTCGGGCCCGTAAGTCATAAAAGGCAGGACGCATTGGTTGAAGACCTTAGTGTTTAGGCTCTGTGGAATACGCAACGAGAAGACCTGAATTTTGCTGAGCTGGGCAGCATTTGGGAAATCAAATGCTGAATTCTCCTGTTAGTCTCCCTCTCAAAATCAGGTTCAGTTGACCTATAATTACGAAAACTAGGCAGGTTTTGATAACACATTACGTAGTTCATCTCTATGAATGCGGTTAATTCGTCGGAATCAGTGGTAAACTAGAAGCCATTTTGTTGTGCATATAACATGAATTCTAGCACAACTATTTCTTCAATAAGACCTTTGATTTTGTCGACGGCCTCGAAAACATCAGTTGAATTCGGCGAAACACATTCTTCGCTTACCAAATTCATAATCGCTTGCTGAAAAATTGTATGGCCTGTTACAGGCCATACACTTTGAAAAAGTTATAACTGTAACCCCCAAGATCTCCGTAGCTAGAAGGTTCCCAGGTATGGTCTAGAACAAAAAAATGATCGCAATGACGGGGAGAACAAGTGACTTTCGGCTTCGTTAAAGGTCTTGTTACACCCTTTATATTATGTAGGCGTGTTTAAGAGTCCCTATCAATTTCGTCGCAGTACTAGTTAAGGTAATTTCAGAGAAATGTGTGCGTGTGAGCGTTCGAAATATCGTAGTGTGCGTAGTCTCATACAGTGCAGCGTGAGCAAACAATCTTGGTCCGTAACCGTATTATAAACAAATCAAATTTGCATTTATAGCAGATCATCTTATAAGGCATTATTTAGATATTTTATTTCAATTAAATAAGTAGTCAAAAAAAAATTAAAAAAAAATTGAATTGGATAGATAAACACTTTAAGTTTTATAATATTACATACTTATTGATATTTTTTACATATTCTTACGAGTAGACGACGGTTTTGCGAATTATATCGAGTTATTTCAGTATGAACTACATTTTTTTAAAGTACTAATTGAACTAATTTTTAAATAAAAATCGTAGAATTATGAATATATTAAATGTCCAGTGTGTACGATTTTTATCAGATTATAATTCATTACCAGTTACCCAAAAAATCTATTGAAAAACCTGGCGTTTCGTGCTTACGTAAAAACGTATATTTTTGTTTTTTATTTTTCCTAATTTATGTTGGGTGGTTATTAAAATTAAAATTCATACACTTATTAGATATATAGTTGATATATAACTGTACATTAAAAAAAATAGCAGATACTTTATGGTTATTGTGCCATTTGCGCTGAAAAAAGTCAAGTTATGAATAAAACCGAATGATTGATTTAGCGAGAGATTTAAGTGGACTGTAAATTTTCAAAATGGCTCCGAGAGAACCCGAAACGAGAAAATCGACAAGTTACATATATTACGACAAGGGGGTGTGCTATGAACAGGCACTCACCTGATTGCTCCCTGGGCGATGCTTCCAATCCAGAACCTCCACGAAGGAACCTTCCCAGCTAACCAGAGCTGACTTACCTGGGGCCGGTTCCGTTACCTTCAACTCAGTCCCGCTGGAATACAGGAATTACGAGACGAGCACCCAATTCAATGCACACTCACAATTAGACGAGAAACTAGCGTTATTGGAACAACTTCTAGGCAATTTTGAAGCGTCACAACGGTTTTATTAATTAACTGTCTCAATATTTTATGTTTTTAGACCGCGAAATTGAGCATGGATAAAGTTACAATTTGATATAAAAATATCCTGAAAGAACAGGCTCATGCAGGTACTCAATATAAAGCGAACGCAAAAGAAGAATACATCCACTGCACTTTACACTATACCTACACTGTCTAAATAGATTCTCTTTGTGTGAAGGAAAGTGCTATGGTACTAGGAACTGGATAAACTTTTGCACTTTACCTAAGTGTCTACCTTAAAAATACATAACAGAGTCTACCTTTACTCAATAGGGACTCCATTTAATTAAATTGCCTCTGAACTGTCTCCCACTGGCTTAAAACATCATCATAAAGTTACAATCAACAGAAAAAAATAATGATCCACACGATTCTAACATTATGAAAATTTTAAATTCACAGATAGGTCACACACAGCTCGAACCACTTGGTCTGGAAGCATAAAATCCATCTTTAGCAAAAGTGTTTCTTTTATAACTAAAATGAGACAATATAATATAATAAAGAAGAGAAATAGGGAATTAAAGTGTGTATGGAAGTTCGTCAGCTTTGCCCATAGAAAATCCCACTAGGGACTGGAGCCTTTAGCCCATTAGGTCATCATCTGCCTAGCCTTTTCTCAACTTTATTGGGGTCGGCTTCCAGTCTTACCAGATGCAGCTGAATATATGTAGCGACTGCTTATCTGGCCTACACAACCTAGTTAGTACTGCGTAATACGGTACCCCTTGGTAAGATTGGTTCTCAGACGTTCTGACTACTTGTAACGACTGTCAAAGATCTACAACTGACTGCCGGGACCGTCGGCTTAATGTGCTTTCCGAGGCACGGAGGAAACTCGGTATGTAATGAGTGGTCACCCATCCACTGACCAACCTAGCCAAGCGCTGCTTAACCTAAAGATCGACCCGAGAGGCAGTTGTTATTTTTCTACGAGCTCTTTAGCCCAACCAACAACGACACTGAAAAGGTTCTTAAGAGACATTTAGTCGGTACAAAAGACATTTTTAATCATGTCTTTCAGACTTAACAGATATCAAATTGACATTATTCAAACCCTTAGACATTTACAACAGATCTAAAGTTTAACTAAGTCAGCGGTGACAGATGTAGTACAGACGCCAGCACATCAAGCTACCCAAAACTGTCAAATTTTCTCAATCGGCCTTGTACCTACTTCTCTAGTGATAAAGTTGAAAATCTATTAAAGAAACTTGACAGAATGTAGTAGCTTGATGTGCTGGCGTTTGTACCAAACTTCATTGCTTCTGAGGATAATCTCTCCGCGTATTTGATTAAAAAGTTCCTTTAGACAGCAACGTCCCTTGTCACTCTAAACTTCGTTAGGTTAACCGCAAAATTTTCTTGGGGACCCCGAACTTTGGTAGGTATCAGATATGTATCTCATCGCTTGGAAAGTTTAAATAGAAATTGAACAGTTATTGGATTCCCTTGCGGATTTTGCTTCCATAGTTTTTATTATTTCCTCTGTAAATATTGCAAGGTTTATTTCAAGATGAAGTTTTGTCAGTTTTTTTTTCACTTTTCAGATAATATTATTTCCGCGAGCTTCACAGAGACTGTTTGAAAACTAGTCTATGTACTTCAACATCTGATCCATGAAGCCTGTAAAGCATTTTATTATCTTTAAACACTATTTTCTTTTTGTTTATTTTTGTCTTCCCTTTGTTTATCTTTGACCTTTATTGGTCTTTTGTCGCCTTTCCACAACACTAAGTTATTTGTCTTCACGTCAGAAAGAAACAAGAAGAGTTTATAAAGGAGAAAGTAGTTTTAGAGACTTGTGTAGATAAAGCACGACTTAACAAAATAGCTACGACATGCTTAAATGCATAAAAGTTAGTTTTAAATAAATGCAGACGATTTTAACTACGATTTAAGTAAAAGTTAGACCACCCTCGTTTCTATTCAAATTTAAACGAGTCGCTGAACTTTTCCATTTAGTTTCCTATTGTTCAACTTTGATCAATCTATCGGTGTTTATTAGCGTCTATTATGTCTCCAGTTTGTTAGTAGTCTAACTAACTGCAGTCTGCATCCGTAAAAGCTTAAAACCCCGATTGTAACTAAACTTAAACTGTCACTTACAGGATTTCTTCCTCTGGAATTACTGGGAGCTCACAATAATTTAAAATCACAGAAGATATCCCGTAAGTGACAATGCCAGTTTACCAAGGGCTATCGTATTATCCAGTACAGACTGGGTTGTGGAGATTGGATAGGTAGCTCCATGTTAAAATATTGGTATTTAGTTGCATCCGGTTACACTGAAAGCAATTCCCAACATAGTTAGGAAAAGACTAGGCAGATGATGATAATGTCGTGCACTGTGTCAGATTAGTCATTATAGAGTGTTCATTTACTAGGTGACGCGTCTAGTCTGAACAGAGGTTTCAGTGGACCAGCCGCTGAAACCTCTGTGGTGCTTTTGCTTGAGAGAACACTTCAGACATATTCATGGTCTTCATAATTATTTTCTGACCATAGCGATGTAATTGCATGTAACGATTTGAGTATGAATATAACAGTACCTAGAGGAAGGCCAAAGAACCAATAGATGGACTGTGTGAAGGATGATATGGCAAGAAAGGAATGGGGGAGGCCTTTGCCCAGCAGTAGGAACGAATTGGCTCAAAAAAAATACATTTCAGATTGTGTTTAGGTGCTATAAATAAATAAATAAATTCAGATATAATAAGATGTGTTCGTAAAAATACAGGACTCTATCTACGTTAGTATTTAAACTTAAATGTAGGTTGCTCCAAAACTTATGTAACCGACTGTCCTGTCTGTCACTAAACATCGCCAGAATGCTGTTAGGGCTGGCGTGGCTCTGCAGCGCAAGGCGCCGCACCGCTCGCGCAAGATGGCATGAAAACCGTCCACCTGTGCATCCGCAAACATCCCTGATACGCTGCATGCCCGCGGCAACCACACCCTAAACTATGCTATGTATATTCGCTTAAGTCATAAATAATGTACCTGGATACTATTTTTTTTTATCTGTCTTGACGATAACCAATCCACTATGAAACTTGGCTACTACCAGCCTAATTCTACAAAAGCAGAGTAGGTCAAAATACCTGTGAAAATTGACATACTACCAAATTGGGGTCAAACCTTAACTAATAAGGAAGGCAAGGTGCCTAATAATGAGTTCAAAGTTGAAATGACAAGCAGCCTGCCTCCGTCAATGGTTCTAGCACGAACGGGCGGACTCGTGGAATTGGCCTAGAATACTTATACATTTCATAGCAACACGCTAGTAATGCCCGATGAGTCAGGCAGGTGACCTGTGGTAAACCAACGTTTCACCAGTTATGTTTAAGTCCCATGTAATATGTGGCGGAGAGCAGAGATGGCCCAGTGGTGGCGGCTCCGACTTACGAATACTAAGTCGCGGGTGGATTATAGCCCATTCCCTCTCATAGAGAGGAGGCCTTGTGTCCCAGCAGTGGGAACATTATAGGCTGATTATGCTAAATATGTGGCGAGCTTATTGCCATCAACTAGGCACAAATACAGATTCTGTGACTGCTACTAAAAAAATCCTGATAATGTCTATCCATCAGGAATTTCCCAGTAGCAGCCCCGGGTTCTGGATTTCTCTACTGAGAAATTCCTGATGGAAAAAACCCAATAACACCTAGACCGACCCAGGAATCAAACCCAGGACCTTATGGTCAGCAGTAGCGTTTGCGACCATTAAATCAACAAGACAAAATATTCTCTCCTTGCATACATTTATTTAGATTGTATTCATAATGTATTGGTGACAGTCGTGCTTGGTGCAAAAATTAAAAACCAAAATGTATAGTTGTATTAAATTTTCGATTCGGAAACCTTTCGAATTTACGTTACGTTTACACCGCGAGTTCGTGCTAGGGCTCTGATCGTTTGTACGTTGAATAGCTTTGGGTTCCGTATCAGGTGCGGTTTGGCCCTCTCCCTAAATTATGTTCACCTTCGTCGCCTATTTATAGGAAGGGTTCTAAATATAGATGTATACAACATACGAAACATGAGGGATTTTGTGGTATTGAGGTAGACCACAAGAATTATCTAGACTGAAAATTTATAACACACACGTTTTTACCGGCGGGCCGGCGTTTTTCCATTCTATTTCCTAACCTTTGTAAATGGAAATAGAATACTTTTTTGATAGACCATGATCTGTCATACTCATGATCACGGTCTTTTACACGTTCAAAGAATTCGCTCAAGCGGTAAAGCGTGAAAAGGTCACATACAGACAGTATAGTTACTTCCTCATTAATACGGATATTATGGAAACAAAAAGGTGATGAATTTGCGTTACTATGGGCAGAAATACAGGCTGTTGTATACATGATTATGTAGATAAGCAATAATACATTTTGGTTTATTCAATGAGAGGTCTAGGCTAAATAATAACACTAAACAATAACCACTCAGGTCGATCTTTAAGCTAAGCCGTGCTGGCCTAGGTTGGTCCGTGGATGGGTCACCACCCATTACTTACTGAGTTTCCTTCGTGCCTTGGAATGCACAGTAATCCGTTGGTTCCGGCTGTCATTTGTAGATCTCTGACAGTCGTCACAGGTAGTGGCCCGCACTAATAGCATAATTATAGCATAATCAGCGTATAATGTTCCCACTGCTGGGACAAAGGCCTCCTCTTTATGAGAGGGAATGGGCTATAATCCACCACGCGGGCCCAGTGCGGGTTGGTAGATGTCACATGTCTTCGAATTTTTGGTTCTAGGACATGCCGGTTTCCTCACGATGTTTTCCTTCACCGTTTTGAGAGCAGTGGTGATGAAATAAATTACACATAGTAATGCGCCTGGCTGGGTTCGAACCCACGACTTACTGCTCGTAAGTCGGGACCGCCACCACTGGGACCCGCCCACACTAATACCCAGTACTAATTGGGTTGTGCAGGGCAGATAGGCAGTCGCTTCTTGTAAAATACTGGTGTGCAGCTGCATCCGATTCGTCTGGAAGCCGAACCCAACATAGTCGGGAAAAAACTTGGCAGATGAGGGTTTATTCAGTAAATTCATAACAATTTCGTTCATACGAAAACTAATGGTAGTCTTAAGGTTCTCTTTTGAAAGCCTCCAGTTTCAAATATATCAAAGGCAGAATGTAAATTTCAAATCCATCGAAACGAATTTGTATTTGAAATTGATATCGTTTTTGGGAATCTTCAATTCGTGGACAGAAAATGGTTTTTAAATGCAATTTTCTTTTTTTAATTTTTCTTTTTTCAAATTTCTACAGATGTTGAAGTTATTGATTCTGTAAAGAGTCCAATGTAAATCAAAGCGTTGTTATTCGAAAAAAAGGGTCTGGTAGAATCCAAAGTGGTTCTAACAACCAAGTTTACAAAAAAAAAAAAGTAATTAGAGTCCTCCTTGTTATTTTTCGATTCTAACCAATCTCAGCAGGGACTAGCTATCAACCCAAAAAATATTACGTATAGTCCACAAGTGTGGAGCAGATTCCGACACAACCAAAGAGAGATCAGGCCCAGGACCAAATACCTCCGAGGTGTGGTGGTAACAGCGCCAACTTCCTAACCCGAGTTGCTACTGAAAAAATCCTAATGGAAACATGGAATTGAAAAAACACTCTGGCACGGCCTGGGAATCGAACCAAGGATCACGTTGAGTAGATGACACCAATGGGGCAGTTTACTTGTAACCAAGAAAACTAATCAGGAAACAATTTCGCTGGTCCTTTATCACCAAAAGCTCATTTTAGTTGCAGAACTATGTTAACACTGAGGTTCCTTCATTGGGTTCCACCAAGTATAAATTAAAGGTCACTATCAGATTTCAAAGCACGTGTATCGGTGGCCTGTAAGGGAATCTGATTGACTTGTTATGACACTTTGCGACTCCATCAAAGGACATATTATTTACTATAAGTCACATGAGCATTTACCAACATAAATCGACATCAATCAAAAATAATATTATTTGGACACATTTCATTTTCCTCATTCTGATGCGGAGGAATGAAGAAAATGTCGTGTGGAAAGTTTTGAGTGTGAATGTCAACGGCTATAAGAGTAGAGGAAGATCAAAGAAACGATGGATGGCCTGTGTGAAGAATGATATGGCTGGAAAGGTGGTGAATGCTGAGATGACGAGTAATAGAGAAGTATGGAAGAAGAAGACATGCTGCGCCGACTGCAAATAAATTGGCATAAGGGCAGGAGCATGATGATGAATCAAAAATAATACTTATTTCTTGACTGTGCTTGAGAATTCCTATTACACCTTAATAATACTTATTGTATTTTTGTTTTTTTAAAGAAGTATTTCGATGTCAATCTAAGTAGGTCAATTGATTCGGACCAATTCAGCTACACGTTTGGCGCTATCAGTATCCTGAAAGGCTAAAAAATTCATCATCATCATCATCATTTCAGCCGAAAGACGTCCACTGCTGGACATAGGCCACCCCCAAGTGTCAAAACAAAAATAAAATCTCAAATAAATAAATACAAAAAAAATACAAAATATATCTCAACGCATAAATAACTCAAACAATTATGTTATGAGAGTTTTGGGATGAATGCGAGCAAATATTAATACTATATAACACAAAGTTATTAATACTATATAATAAAAATATGTAAACGGCACGGTTGGCGCAGTGGCTGAATGATTAATTGCTGCGACGCGCACGTTGCGGGTTCGATCTCCGCACGGAACAAATATTTGAAAGGCCTACAGGTAGTTGCTCCGGGTCGGGCTGTTTGTGTATGTGAGTTTTAATGTTTGTAAACGCACCCACAATTCAGGAGAAAGTAAAAAAAAAAGAAAAAGATTATGTTGAGAACATGTTTAAATGTTAATCAAAAGAATAAAAAAAAACTACTAACCAAAATCGTTACAACTGAAACACATAAACTCATTCCACCATCTCCTTTCTTCCATCGGGAGTCCAAACGTACTGCAGGTTATCACCCATACCTTGTCGATGTTCCACACATTCGCACGAAGCGCTTTGCTACATCATTTATTATGCGCACAGCCAAGGAGTGGAATTTTCTGCCTGCGTCGGTGTTTCCAAGTTCATATGACCCCAATCTATTTAAATCGCGAGTTAAAAGGCTTTTTTTGGGTTAGCTCGTTCCATCGTCGACCTCATCTCTGTCCTCAGGACTAGATTGAGGTCAAGAGTAAGCCCGTACAGAATAAAAAATAAAAAAAACACATAATATTTAAGCACTTTCAGGAACATCTGTACAATTATCACATAAAAAAGTACTTGGAAACACTAAAATTTTACGGTTTGGCCTAATTTTCAAGTACCTCACTTTCATTAAGCTGAAAACAGCGAGCTCACGTTCATAATTTATGGCAGCCATTTAAAAAGATTTCCTTAAAAATGTTAATTGAAATTAAACCTCTATCTGGTTCTGTTTTAATTAACTTTTTATTCGTACATGAAAGGTAGAAGGAATGTTTGAAGCCATAGAAAAAGAATGCTTAGATTTTATGCTGTGTTAATAATTGATAAAAGAATAACGTATATGCAGATCCATTTTTAATCATTTCTATTTGCTTAATGTTCAAGTCAGTCTGAATGTGTCGGATTTCACATGAAATTGCTGATAACAAATTCATATATTCTCTTTTTTAAAAGCTCTATGGTTTTAAGGATTTCAAATAAGAATTCTTTGTGAATAGTATTTCATTTCGGAATTAAATCAAACACTAATTTAATCTATAACGTAAAATTGATCATTTCTCTGTCTAAGATTTATTTTGGTTTAAAAAAAATCTGAACAAGATTATTAAACTAAAACCAGTCCTTCAAACATCTTTAACAAACATGAATTTATCCACTTTATTATTTTAGGCCCTTTTTTTTTTTTTTTTCATAACTTGTCATTATTTTAGTCCCTATCGTAATAACTTCTGTACACGCGCGAAAATAGATCCAGTTATCTTTAAGTTTTTGGTCTAAATCAAAATACCCTTTATTTATATTTTCGCCTAGGAAATTTACTGAAGCATAAATAATACGATTTGCATAGGTTACGCCTTGCTGTTGACATCGCGACAAAGTAAGTGATATATTGATACCTACTTGATTAAATATGAGTTTTACACACGGTATGCAGTACCAGCATAACATGGCTTCGTTTTGTATGGATTTAGCATACAATGAGAGATCCGCTTAAACTGGTTTTGTATAGTTTGATTTGTCATCGTATGTACGTACAGGGGGTACGTACACACGACGACTTAGTATTTACGTATTAGTATCTACTCTATACAGCATCAATCCTGTTTTACTTTGATCAACTTGTATTTTTTTTTTTGCTTTACTTTATATTTTGAAAATAAGACATAGTTTCATTATAATAAATATGTTACATAAATTAAACTCGACATGTTTCAGGCTTACGGTACCTAATGGTGTCTGTATTAAAAGTTCACGAGTTTAAAGGAAAAAACTCATGAACTTTTTATTCCTACTCAACCACAGTGTTTTTCCGACTTCTAAAAAAGGTATGTATTCGACCAGTATCTTTGTTTACTTTTGTTAGACTTTTCAGACCTGAAACTCCCATCTTACTAAAGGAAAAGCTTGTAAGTTTATTAAGGTCTTTGACACGAGAACCAAGCCTGAAAAAGTTGATCGATTCGAACATGGGGTTGACCCGTCCCTATGTATAATCTATCATCTTTTTTATGCTACATTCTACGTAAATTGAATTTTATCAAAGTTTTATGAAGTTTTCTTCTTTGTTATTCAACTTATGGCTCACCCAAAATGCTTGTAAAGGTACATCATAAAAGTACTACTAAACGGGCAATATTTTTCATACAATATGTAGCTACAATATTGTCAACTCTAGTCCAGCCATCATAAAAACCGTTTGATGTCGATTATGTGAAAAATATGCATATATTCTGGCAATATGTTTGAATGTGAATGACTCGATATGTTTCTCTTGTACCCGGGCTATAAAATCCTGCAACAATGGCTCTCAGAATCATCTGCGTTGCAGCGAAAAACCCGACAGAATATAGCTGCAAATCCCGTCACACTCACGGCAATCTGCATGTCACTTATTAAAGGGATACCTATGTCATTCAACGAAACAATAATAGAACTGGTGGCCGTATTTTGGATTCCTATTCAAACGTCCTGCAACCTGCCGGCAACACATAACAATGCTTTGGTCATACCAAATATATGTGGCTATTATGGCCGGGCTATATTTAAAATATTGTCCTATATTGCATTGTCTGGCTGTAATTGATGTCAATGTTGCCGGCAACTGTGTCGCAGTCATACATTGCAAAATAATGTTGCCCGTTTAGAAGCATCGTAATATCTACAGGTTAAAGGTAGGTATGAATGTATGCCTATCTATAAATTATACATAAAGCAGAATCCAGAATCGACAATGTTAAAAGGTTTGCGGTGTTTCGAAGCAAATGTACCTATGTAAAATTGAAAACTGTGGTTTTTCCTTGATGTGGTAAAATGAGTGTGGTTTTATACAACGCTTTTGCATCTACTGCATAAATGATGCTGAAAAAGTATTCCGAGATTTTCCAAGCTCAATGAAGAAAAAGGGAAGAGCGTTAAACTGAAGGAAAAAGAAAAAGGAAATGTTTTATAAGTTAAGTCGGTTTCCTTACCCCGCCTTTACAAGTTGGTTTCTACAAGTTTTATAAAAGACTTTATTAAACATGGTTTTGTGTAACATAAATGCGTTAACGTTGTTTTAGACATGCATTGTATAACTAGTATACCTTTTCGACACTCACACGACACCGCACGTCCGTGCGGTCGGTGAAGATTTTGTGACAGTGCACCGTGCGGAGAGGCGGTGAGCGCCGCTCGTCCGAGCGGTCGGACGGTGTACCAACATACGTGTGTTAGGCATCAACAGACTGATTTCATTCAAGCCAATCCGACGTGACATTCGCTTCACCAAGCGAACGCGCGGACTAGCGGTGCTCGACGCCGGAGAGGCGGTGAGCACAGCGCACTGCCACAAAATATTCACCGACCGCACGGACGTGCGGTGTCGTGTGAGTTTTTGATATTTTGGTATACTTTAGTTTATACAATTTCTTTTAGGTGTAAACGGTAAACGCAACTAGTACAGATACAACATGTAGAATGCGTGATGCATACCTTGATGAAAACGTGTGGTTAGACACAAAACAACAACACACAAAACAAAATTTAATTCTTCCTTACTACGTAAAGTAAACCCTTTCATTGAGCTCGAAGGGGTAATTTAAAAGCCATACTATTTAGGCACAGCGCCTTTTATAGTTTGAGGGAACGTCTTTGCTCTGTTAAGGCGCTTTAAGTGGAATATTCTGCTCTCCTAATTATGACACCGACCGTAACTCCAATCGTGCTCCAAACATAGTTACGAATGTCAAAGTTGGAAGGACAGTATTATGTAGGTACTACTTATTACTTTTGTTTCGTTAAAGCTTGGAGAATGGTACATCACTGCGTCTGAAAATATTTATGTTATGTAAAAAATGTGAGATGTGTGTGTGTGTGTGATGTGTGTGTGTGTGTGTGTGTGTGTGATGTGTGTTTTAAGAAATTTAGGAACATGTGTGTTGTAGGCAAAAACGTTGTTTAATATTTTTCCAGTCGATTGAATTTTAATACGAACGGGCATTCAGGCATCTATTATACATAGTCTTTTCCAAAATTATCTCATGAAAAGGTAAACAAATGGACCAAAAACGTTTTTGAATGCCAATCTGTTATAGTTATAACACTCACAAATAAAGTCTTTTGTTTGATTATTTAAAACTAGAACTAGAAATTGTAATTTCAAGTCTATTTGAAGATGTTTTTCATTTGAAAATTGAAGTCGATTATGTATCCTCAATTTTCGTCAACGGTGTTTTAATAACAATATTAGACCGTATATTGTTTTTCAGGCAATATTTTTTAGAGAAAAGTGAGTAGATTTTGAGTTGAAACCCGCCTAATACAAGGTTTTAATACTAATTCAATTTTCGCGTTGTATACACTTCCATCAGATTTTTCATTCAATTATAATTATCTTCAGTAAAATTCGTTCAAGTTTTCAACAAAAACCCTACATTGAACAATAATAAAATGGAAGATCTATTCCTTAAGTAAACAATGTTTTTTCTAGATAAAGATAAGTCAGGCGTCATGGGAATTGAAGTGTCGACCTTAAGCCCAAGTAGCACGGGCGTTTTATAAACGCAGTGTTTTTTTACTCCTCCCTGGATTTTCAACCAATTTATGCCGCTTGGCGTCGAACTACACGCGTGTTGAGACAGCGCTGGTTAGAAAAAAAGAAATTGCTTAGAGCATGATAGTCACCGCAGTGCGCCTTGCGAAGCGACGGTACTCATGCGAAAGACCAAGGGTCGTATTAAAAAACGTCACTCAAGAATTACTTAATTCAGTTTAAACTAATCAAAAGACTGGAATCTAGTTTTGAGTAATGCTAGAGTTTTGAGTGACGTTCTATGATACGGAACCACGTGACGTACGCGCGTGTCACTTGAGGCCTTATCCAGAAAGGGCGAATCTTTCACGCGTAATACGCGCTTACGTTGCATCCAGATGGAGCGTTGCTCCATTTGCCTTGATATTTGCACTCGCTCTGAAGTTCGCGCGTAAACTGGACGCATCCAAAAAGTCTCTAGTATGAGTTCGAGCAAAAAGATTCTAGATGAATTCGTCCCTTCTGGACAAGGTCTACGGCGCTGACCGGAGCGTATCACGTTAGGAAAACGCTCATATTGAATTCTCAAAGTTCGGCTCAACGACGACAGTTGAAAATCCAATGATGAAAAAAGCGCCCGTGCGAATGTGGGCTTAGCAGTTAGGTTATATCGGGAAACATCACGTTTGAAAGGTTTTATACCTACTATTTCTTCAATACTTTTCAGGGCATTAACCCGCTCCCTTCACAATGTTTACTGAAGGTAGTTGAAGTAAAGATTATAGGGAATACACATAGATGTACCCAGTACACATATATTCGGTCAGTTATATTTAAGGCCCATATAATAGGCGGCGATCCTATTGCCCTCAACTGAGCACATAATTATATCCTGACTGCTGCTGGGCTGGCTGTTCTGGCTGGGCTGAGGCATTATTACTCTAGACTTATGGTGGTTAAGCAGGCTATAAAAGAAAAAGGAAAAATATAAGTAATTCTTGTAATATTCGATAATTGTTCTCGCTATTAGAGCGAGTACAACTTAGCTTATTCCGAATTTTCTTAACATTGTGGTCTTCGGTGATACGTAACTTCCTCGTGTATATTCCTGGCATAATAAACTTGTTACATAATCTGTTTACTTCTCACTGTCTACTATTACTACTAGTAGTGGCAAATAAAGCCAGTATAAGCTGGTCTTTTATTATATCGAAGCTCCATACTGCGCTAGGCCAGCTCAAGGTCAAAGCTTTAAGCCCAATTTACAAACTCGGGCGATGCGATTTGTAACGGGACTTACATAATGTCAAGCGACGAGAGCGCGCGTCACTTGGTTCCTTTGAGACGGGACTTACATACATATGTCAAGCGACAAGAGCGCGACACTTGATTCCTTAGTGTGAGTACCTACCGTCGCTCTGTGAGTCACGTCACTGTCAATCTTTGCTTTTTTTTGGGACAGCCTCCACACTATTCCCAAACCACTCAACTCCTGAAAGCCAGAATCAACTGTGGCGGACACCACAAAAGCGCTGGGACAATGAAGCTTGACGAAGTCCCAGAGAAACAATTTATCTGTCTTGGATCCCGCAACGAAATTGACCAGAATAAAGAATAGCGGCGGAGTAATGGAAGGAGAAGTGGAAATTATGTTTTTCTCTCTCACTCTCACTGTCACTAGACGCATGTCGCTTAAGCATGTAGCCCGGGGCCATACCCGACGTATGGCGGAATGTACCTAAAATAATTCTGACCTAAATGTAAGTAGTCATTCAGTTTTACGGTTCACCTACTATTCGCATTAGGGTTCCTAACTAAACCGTAATAATTAATTTGTCTATCCTTTTGGTCCCTCATAAAAATAAATGTCTTCATGTTTTTTTTGAGAGGTATTCAACTAAATGCCGCAAAGGTCTTACCTTAATTGGTTAGGTCTTATTTTGTGAACTTTTGAGGTAGATAACTAGATATTATCGTACTAAAAGTCGAATAGGGCTTACCCTAATTGGTTAATCCTATTTGTGAACTACTTATTAGGTACTTGGTTATGTAAGTGATTTTTTTTTAATACTGATTTGGCTATAATAGTGTAAATAATGATATGCCAAGAAAGGAGGTGTCTGATGACATGACGAGTAAAAGAGAAATATGGAAGAAGAAGACATGCTGCGCCGACCCCAAATGAATTGGGATAAGGGTAAAAGAATGATGACTGAATAGGCTTGAGGGCTTGATAGGCGGAGTGCTGACGCCGGATATGGTGAAGCAAGCTCGCCTAGAAGACTTTTTTATTTATTTTATGTTACTGAGGATATGTTACAGGTTAAGGTTCAAAGCCTGGTTGTGTCTCACTGATCACTTTTGTTTATTTAAAGTTTCTCAGGACCATCTCCTTATTAAGGAGCTAGCTTATCCCGCCATCTCCGTCTAAGTCTGCCACGACGAAATTTGGCTCCAGAAGGACTCAATGAGTCTCAGTGAGTAATGATTGTTTTATGTTGGTTGGTTCTGATGTTCACAGACCGATGACTGCCTGTGGTATTGTTGACCTCTGCCGATGAGGTACGAGGATTGATCAAAAAGTAGTGAGAATGAGATAGAATATAATGACTATTGATAACTTAATAATTTATTTTTCTACATTATTTCCTAGTC
Source organism: Noctua fimbriata (assembly GCA_905163415.1). Lineage (NCBI taxonomy): Eukaryota > Metazoa > Arthropoda > Insecta > Lepidoptera > Noctuidae > Noctua > Noctua fimbriata. Next base: position 15,576,575 of record LR990927.1, on the reverse strand, counting down.
TCTCTACACACCGAGTCCAGCGCTTTTCCAAGGCTTCAATCCCTTTCACAAAAAAAGTTTTGTAAAAAGCTCTCCACGGCATCCATCACCTCGTTATCGTCTTCGTACCTGTTTCGCCTTAAGTATTTTTTCAATTTGGGGAACATATAAAAATTGCTAGCCGCCAGATCTGATGAATATGTGAAATGGTGGTCAACCAATTCGAAGCCAGCTTGCTGAATGGCAGCCATCGCAACTGCCGACCTGTGCGTGGGTGCGTTGTCGTGATGAAACAGCACGCCCCTTCGAAGTTTCCCTCTCCCTTTCTCTTTGATGGCATTCCTCAACTTGGGAATTAAAGCTGCATAATGTAGGCCTAAAATAGTGGTTCCACGCTCCACGTAATCAACAATATCCCTTCTGAGTCCCAAAATATTGAGATCATAACTTCGCCAGCCGATGCCACGACACGAAACTTCTTCGGGGTCGGTGATGATGGCCGTTTCCATTGCGAAGATTGTTGTTTTGTCTCGGGATCAAAATGATGGACCCATGTTTCGTCCATAGTAACGAAACGAGACAAAAAGTTTTCAGAATCTTCTTGAAACTTGTCCAACAATATCTTCGAAATGTCAAGTCGATTTTGTTTCTGACTGTCGGTTAACATTCTCGGCACCCATCTTGTGGAGACTTTTCTCATATTCAAAGATTGTTTCAATGTGGATTGAATACTTCCATATGAAATGCCCGTTTCTTGAATTAAGTATCGGATGGTAACTCTTCGATCGCTCAATGCAATTTTCTCGACTTTCGCAACATTTTCTTGGGTGACTGACGTCGATGGACGGCCGCAACGATGTTCGTCTTCTGTGCTCGTTCTCCCTACTCGAAATTGAGAAGCCCACCTTGCGACAGTGGAATACGGCGGAGCAGACTCTCCTAATGTTGCCTCCAAATCGCAATGAATCTCTTGCGTCGTTAACTTTTTTAAATAGAGGTATTTAATAACGTCTCGCACTTCATTTTTCTCCATTTTCGAGAACACGTTCCGACACGAAGCAAACAAATAACTACATTCAGAAAAAAAACAAAAGAGAATCGAAGATTTTTTTCTTCATTAATATTACAACTATGTATCTGAGCTATCCCTGCCAGTATTTTTTTTTTTCTTACCAAGGAGTATGTCGTTCTCACTACTTTTTGATCCCTCCTAGTATTCACAGCGAGCAAAGTAGCACCTGTCGAATTTTCTTTCAAAATTATTATTGCTCAATATATCGCGTAGTAAAGACCAACCGCTTTAATGACTCCTCCGCCTTGCCCCATCAAAGGCACATTAAGCGTCCACGAAGTCCTAACAATATGCCACACGTTATTTGCTTTAAAATAACCATAATCCACGTAGGTATTTCGATGCTAATTGAACCAATACGTGATCAACCTTCAGAATATTCCATTTAAATTGACACCTTCGCGAGGACTCATTAAAGCGGTCGGTCTATAGTTGTATTAGCGAAGTCAGAAATTGTCTGACTCATTCCAATTTTGATCATTTTACTTTGTCTCAATACAATTGAGTAATCAAAACAAAACTTTGTTGCTGCACCTAACAGTGACGAATTTAAATGCGCTGTAAAATCTCAGATCCTCTAAGATTACTGTTTTACGATGTACTTTTAGGACAGGCAGGCAGTTTTACGATAAAATAGCAAACAGTTTCTATTATATGTATTGTTGTTTTGTGTTACTCTGGAGGGAAAGCGTACTATAATGAAAACAAATAAGTTTGCATCTAGGTCATCTGCCTAGTCTTTCCCTAGTTATGTTTGGGTAGGCTTCCAATCTAAATGAATCCAGCTGAATCAGTATCGAATACAGCCAATCTGAACTCCACAACCCAGTTACAGGGTAACGCCGGTCCTCTTGTAAGACTGGTGGTCTGACTTTCTGGTTGGCTTTCTACTCGTAACGACAGTCAAAGATTTACGAATCACAGGCATGCTGTGCGAGACACGGAGGGATCTCGGTTTGTAATACTCGTAGATGGTTCCATTTGTAGTTTTTATTCAAATTGACCCGTGCAACTTACTTACCGTTATTTTTTTTTCGGATCGCATTCATCAAATGATCCCCCCCCCCCCGCTCGGGGCGGAGTGGAAGGGAGTGTCAGACTTGTACTGACTAAAACCCATCCATGTTCCTTCTTTGCCCTTTGTGTTCCAGGGCCACGGTATCTCTTTCGAACAGTCCCGCAGCCCCGGCAGGCATCGGCCCTAGCGGACCCCTTCATCGTTGCTGACATCTCTTTGAGGCGCGCGTGGAACACGAACGCGCCGTCGACACGACCTGTCTGTCGTCATAAGACGTCCGGACGGCGAGCTAGCCCATTACTCACCGTCCACAGGCCCATCGTTACTTAGCTTAAACCGCTCATAAGTATGTTGGTACATATTTAAATATTGTACGAAATATGTATTTTTTTACTTTACTTTTTAATATTTACTATGATTACGAAATAGATTGATAGATCCCTGGAGTTTTGTGTGTTGCCAGTTACTTACAATGCCTATGGAAAATATTAGTTTTAAAGCCCCAAGTGCTTGTAAATTCTATAAATTGAAAAAGTAAATGTGCAAAATATTCAGTTTTAATTTTGAGATGGCGGGACGTCTTGGATGACTTCCTCGCGAATTGGTACACCATCGTGAGAAGTGGAAGGAATGCGGGGAGGCCTTTGCTCAGGAGTGGGATCTACGGACAAATTAACAATAAAAATAAAAATCGGCGAATATTCTCAGTGGAGTAGTAGAGTGTAGGTTTGGGTGCATGGCATGCTAATTATTATTGTTTTTCCTGCATATGTATAATTGTTGCGGGTGGGAGGGGGTGCTGCATCTAGGCCTGGATCGTTTTTTGCGGAGTTAAAACTAGATAAATATTTTGCATAACATATAAGGTCTTGGATTTCCGTAAAGTAACGCCTGATACTAAGGCTAGCCAGAAAGGCACTTGTTCTTCCCGTCTTTGTGATAATTTTTTGTTCCAGTTTATATCTGGGAACCTTCTAGTTACGGAGATACTGGGGGTCAAAGTTCTAACTTTTTCACACTTTAAACACCTCCACGACCCACGTACTATTCAATCGATTCATAAGCACAATGTTTTGAGTGCGTTACATTGAGTCCTACCGTAAGACGTGATTTTTCATCCCAAAAAAACTCGTTTCCCAGGAATCATTTTTGTGTAAAGTTGCTTAGTTTGATGTACACAATGCTTGGTTGACGGCTTCGTGAAGGGTCCGTTTACACCCTGTATAACCTATTGAAAGAATAAGTAATAACTTAAACGTAAATCATTTAGTAGTAGTCACAATGTGCCAAAATATCTTATCGCGGCGTCGACGCTTTCTTTGTGATCTTTAAAGTTTCTGCAACTGTCTGTCTAGTCTACATCGAGCTAATAAAAGACTCTGACTTCCAGTCTCTTTCATTTTCTGTTACTGATCATTTCTTACTACCTTTTTGAACGTGTTATCTTTATTTTTGAAGAAATTTTACCAGACCCCTTGACAAAAATACTTGGCGTGGGTCCTTAAATCTCCAGGCAACCATTACGGGCAAAGGAATTTTGGAGAGATGTTTGAATATCAAAGGAAAAACGGAATGAACAGCAGTCGAAGAAATTCGGTCGAAACGAAAGGCTTTCCTTTCAAAGGGCAAAATAATGTGTCTAATCTAGCACACATAAATAAATCCAACACTAAAACTTACTATATTCCACATGCATGATAATTCGAATACGTTATACGCATCTTATCGTACAGAACCCTTCACCCTTAGCTCATATATCAAAGTTCGGTCCAATTATTGTGAGAGCACATCGCTACATCTTTATCGGATGAAACTATATATTTTCAGGCAGAAAACAAAGGGCCGTTAGATTTTACGACGGCTCCACAATCGCAGATCCTGGCTCACACCCAAGGAAACAGTAAATATTTTATTTCCTTACAATAAATCCCAAGGCAATGAGGATATGTTTACTAACAAACCAATGTTAACTGCGTATAATTCTCACAATGACAAAGTCATTCGTTTTGATAATTCAACAACATTCATTGCACTTTTTGAGTTGCCGATTAAACGAATATTTTAAACTTATGAATCAATGGATTGCAAATGACGTTATGCAAAGGGCTACGCAGACGTGTACCACAGCACTCCCACATTTCACCATTTATATTTAAGTCCCATATATTATGAGGTAAGTCTTTTACCATCCAGATTGAAACATCAAAATTCATCGGATTGTGATTGAAAATGCCTTATGCCTATATGCAACTGGCATTTGGTTTATAGGTACAGTAAAACAAAAAAGACTGTAACCATATGCAGGCTCTCAGTTCTTGTAGAATATGAAAAAATAGACGTAGTTCATACTTATGTAAATAAGGATTTCCATTTCCAGAATGCGCGTTGTGGTATTTTCTCACATCTGCCGCCGGAATGAGGTCGCGGTCAGAAACTGCATAAAAGGCTCGGATGAATGGTTATTTTTTTAATTCTGCACGATTTGCAGCTTCTCCACTAAGAAAATTCTACATTGAATTCTAAACAAATCCGCGTACTCTAGTACAAGAAATCATGCCAACTGGTTGGTGTTTTGTTGAATAACAAATTCTTTTATATCCGCTAAATATTCTAGTCACAAAAAAGGAACAAAAGTGCGAAGGCAAAAAATGCTAATCGCGTTGGCAATTTGGTGCGTAATATTCAAGGCTTTTTCGACCTTTTCGTCAGCTTCAGGTCAGTAGGCCATGAAGACATTTCCATTTCCACAAAACAGTGATAAAACATTTGCGACGTGACAAAAATGTTTCACAAACGGTCGTGGTGTACTAAATTATGGCGGGAAATTAGTAAACCTCATAAATAAAGATGGCCGCCTCGATTACGCAAAAGTTGAAAATAATAAAACGTCGAACGTGATCTGACTCGCGTGGGACGACAGCTGGTTGCCTTGTTTATTACTAGAGGAAGGACTTTGCGGTCGAAACATGGATTAAAGATGTCTGGCAAAAATATTGGCGGTCCCATGTCGGGCGCCAAAATGAATTTGTTGTGGAGGGGTAATTGATTCTTTTGTTGCTGAATTGGACGAAGTTTGTAATGGAGTGGAAAATTAATTTATCCCAAAATGAGATAACTAAAGTACGTTGTGAGTGCTCGTCAAGATTTTTGCTCTCTTTGAGTAGATGAGTCTAGTCCAGACAGACGATATATGTATTGTAAAACTTCAGAAAAAAAATATAACAGTTGAAAGCAACTTTACACTTCAATTACTTGTAGCTAGTGTAAGTAATAAACCTACGAATATAGGCCTTATTACAATATTCTACGAACCTGGTTAGGTAATCCTGACTTTACCAAATATAAGCCTAACCTAATATCAATATTAGCTTAGGCTTATACGTTATCACGTTCCGTTGTAGTTAAAGTTTATCAACAAACCTATTGAAGGGATACACAATACACAAGACAAACTTTTCCGCGTAACGCTGGTTCGATGACACCTCCCGGCGAATCTAGAACTATTTGATAAGATCAAATAGCAGTCCTACCGAGTTTGCCCCAGTTGAGTTTGTTCGTGAATCTAAAGGCCTTCGCTTACGGCGACTTTTTGTTGCGATCCTGTGGTGCGTTTTGTAAAAGAGCTTCTTCATCGCTGTTTTCGCGCTTTAATCGCAGGAGAAGCGATGCAAATGCGCGTCATCATCGCGACTGTATCGATGCTCGCAAACGCGCCACTGTTTCTGCCATTGAGATTGGGGGAACGAAGAGTAGAGAACGCAGGAAAGATGTGTAGAAGTATAAAGACCTGGGTGTAAAGTTCTTCATCCTCATAGAAAAGGGAGGATCGTGAGATCGTGTGGGCAGTAACCCACCAGATACACCCATGTGGTGGGCTATTGCCCGACAGTAGTCGGGATTTTCTATATGAAAAGTCTCGGAGAACTTTAATATCGCCATTTAGCAATTTGATATTACTTTTTCATTTGTGGCATAGATGGCGCTGTAATACTTTTGGTACTATGTTGCTGTAGTACTTCTTGTAGTCCTGCTACAGATGCTTCGTGACTGAAGCGCCACAGTATCCCGAGAGTACCGACACAGGATCGTGGTTACGTGGGCCAAAGTATACAGCCAGTGACAGCATCGCATCTGCCTCGCTGCAAAAAATTACGTTAAGCGAGGCCCCCAAGTACGAAAATTTGCTTTTAGAGATATTCACTACTTGCTGGCAAAGGATTCTCACCATATAGTTTAGAATCTAATTTTTTCGTACTTTGTTCGCTACATTGTTAACAGTTACGATTTTTTTTTGCATTTTTGTAACAAAGCAACATTTTTTTCTAGTGTTTGAGCTTTGTGAAAATATAGCACGTATAAACATGAAAAAAATGTCGCTAACCTGTTTGTCTGATATAAATATTTGTAAAGGTTAAGTAAACAGTTAAACACGATGATTTTGTCCCTTCCTCTTTTTTGCCCGTGGGCAAAGGCAGGGTCGCTTTAGCCTTCAGTAGTTTGTTCTAAACAGGCTTATCTTATTCCATAAAACAACTGATAAGGTCTTTTGCGCACTTATACATAGAAATATTATTTAATTATTATACGCGCGGCACGCGGTGCAACCAATCGCTGTAAGTCTTATGAGACTATGGTCCAATGGTATAATTCGTCAGATGATGATAAGTGATATTTTTATTTCTGTGAATTGGTTGTAAAAACGCTTTTGGACAGCAAAAATATAATAATGGTTTAATACAGAAGAACAGGCTTTTATGGCCTGATTCATCTTATCCTGTTGCCTCCACGAATTGCAACCTAATTTGACACGTCTGTAGAATTTACTGCCGGCTTCTCTGTTTCCCGATCATTATCATCTAGATCTCTTCAAAGTTCGAGTGAATCTGTTTCGTATAAGCAAGCGTGTTCCAACCTATGCCGCGTCATCGCTTCACATCAGGCGAGTCGTGGCCAAAAGCAAGCCTATTTAGTTAAAAAAAAAACAACTTTTCATAAAAGTTAGCTATATGTGGGTCTCTAGACTAGAGCCTACTACCTTTTTGCGTACTTTTGAATACACGAACATTAACAAACGCAATTTCACTTTGTAACTACGGATTGGAAACCAATAAAAAGTTTAGTGCCAAAAGTCGTATTACACCAACTTTTCGCACGTTTTATTGTCCTAAACGCCTAATTTCACGGCTCAATTTAAAGTTTTCATACCTATTTGTTGTTTTATGGCAGTTTGAACAATTTTCAGGCTTTCAGGCTCTTTAAACTGGTTACAGGTACTTCAGGAATTGTTTTTTTGTTGAAACAACTAGTAATAAAACATTGCTGGTACGAAATTTAACCACCCCACTTTGCAATTTCAGGTATTCTTTGAGGAAGAAAAAATAGAACGTTCAAAATTGGAACGTTCAACTTTTACTTTTAAGTCCTAAGTGTAAATAAACTCTGATTAGATCAAATTGTTTTAAGCAATCTCTCACCGAAGAAAAAAAGAAGTTTGGACGGTTTTAATTTTATATTTCAGCTTTTTACCAACAATGATTGTTGAACAACATTAATATTGTAATTGAGAAATCATTGACTAAAATTGTAGAATTGTAAAAATAACTTCAAATTACACGGTTGGAATAATTTAAAGTTTGAAATTCGCATTTCTAATTTAACTTTTCAAATAGTCGAATCAAAGCACTCAATTTGTAAATTGCATAAAAAATGACGTTCACATGTTCTAAAACCCGTTTGTTTATATTTTCTACTGCTGCCATATTGTGTTGTTGGAGTGATTCTGTTTACAGGTGCCGATGATAAAAGCAGAAAAGCTATTTCAACTCTGTATATCGCTGGGTAAGGTACCTTCCTGCCTGAAAATAAATGATAAGTAGTTTCGTTTTGATTAAATTCAGGAGAAAATAACTGATTTTATAAAAAGCAATCTCGAATAACGACATTTGATAGGCGGCCGAATCGTTTTGAACCATCTCGTCCAATTATCCAGATTCAATTCAATAAGGTCCAAAGCAAAAGTTGAATATTTTGTTTTTTACTTAAAAATTCAACCGGTTTTTAAATAGAACATAAACAGCCCTTTATTTTGAAGATTTGATTAAATGCTGTAAAATAGAAACTGCTAACCAAAAGTCATCGTCAATTGGACAACTTGTTCAGTTTTACAATCGTTTGCAGAAAGTGCTTTTCAAAATTAAATTTTATACTTACAGCAACAAATAGAGCTATGTATTTTTTTTTTACTATTAATTGCTGTATAAAGAATGATATGGCAAGAGAATGATGATGATGATGAATTGCTGATCGATATATCCTGTGCGATCTCTAGCTATTTTAGCCCCGCGAACAAGATCAGATCGTCACGCGGCCTTCACCGTGGTCGACCTCGACGGCGCTGTCCTTCCTAAGGCGGCGAGTGTGTGACGATGTTTGCCCATCTCTCCGGGTGCAACAGTGCCACGTGGCCTGCCCACTTCCACTTCAGTCTGGTTGTTTTTCTGCAACATCAGCTACTTGAGTTATGGAGGTGTTTCTAACGCAATCTGTTCGTATTTTTATTAATAAAAGTAAAAAGTTCACCTAACCTAAGCAACGAGGAGGCACGACAAAAGAGCACATGGAAGGAATGAAAAAAAGAGCACATGGGGAGGCCTTTGCCCAGCAGTGGGACAGTACAGGCCACTAAAAAAAAACCTAAGCTAACCTCACTTTAAACGCAAAATGACCCGTTGATTGCCCTCAGGTCCTCGATTTCAGTTAACTAATTGAAATTAACTTTACTTTCAGAATTTGAGGTGTATTTTACTCAAAAGCACAGGAATAAAAAGTTTCAGGACGTGTTTTATCGGAGTTTAGTATGAGCTCACGAAGCTAAACTAATTTCATGTTTACAGAACTAATTTATGAATCACGATAATTATGCAAATAATGTGCTGCGATGGTCTTTAGTAAACTCAATACTCAAACTTTATTTGCATTCCACAATGTGTACTTGGGTGGTAAGTTAAAAAATTGTGATCATTATGGACCCTGTCGGGCACAGCAAAAAGCAAATATAGTAGGAGAGAGGAAGCTTTAAATAGCCAAAGTTATATCCAAACTAACTCCAATAATACCATATTACGGATTCTTTATACCTGAAAAAAATAAAAAATAAGTTTATTTCATATCATTTTGGCTTACATTGCATGCCGAGGAGTCTCAATTTAGGCATAGAAAATGCCTGTAGTTGAAGGCTCCGCTCTTCCCTTATATTATAAACTTACAAATAGATGAATAACAAAAAGAGAAAAAATAAATAAATAAAAATTAAAGAAAATACGATCAATTGTATAAGAGAGTGGGTGTGCCGCTCGTGTATTTGTGTGTGTGTGCGCGCGTGTGTGTTTGTGTGTGTGTGTGTATGAGAGAGAGAGAGAGATAGATTTTGAGTGTACATGGATGGGTGACTAAATAAGCGTAAATATCACACTATATTAATTATTTTTAAATCACACGTTGCAAGAGTAACTCTGTATCAATATAGTTTAAATTGTGTAGCCATGTTATTAACTTTTAATATTTTTTATCATGAATATATATTATTTTATTAATTTTATGTATACAAGGGCTGAGCGTTTTTTTATATTTTCTGCTGGCAAATTCTGTTCTGTTGTGGGAACGTTTACTATGCAGTACCTACCTAGGACTCTTTATACTTTATATAGTTTTGTATGCAGGGTTTACATGTTAGATAGTCATCTAAGCCTTGGATTTAATACTGATTTTATAAGTAATGTTTTTAAAGTTATTTTAGTTATTAACGTTGCGGTTAAGGATACGCCCACATCTATCAGCACGATACATGTAGATAGGTCAACCCTAATATTGTATTGCATGTTGTCTCCTTGAGGGTTGATCTTTGACAGTCGTTAGGTAGTCAGTGGCCCAAAAATTCTGACAACTAGTCTTACCTAGGGGTCTCGTATTACCCAGTACTAACTAGGTTGTGGATTGCAGATAGGCAGTCGCTCCATGTAGAATACTGGTATTCAGCTGCATACGGTTAAACTGGAAGCCGACCCCAATATAGTTGGGAAAAGGCTTGGCTGATGATGATGAGTCATTTATGCCTTGGAGATAATACTGATTTTATAAGTAATTTATTGAAATATAATTTTGATATTAACGTTGCGATTAAGGATGGACCCACATCTATCAGCACGACACATGTACATAGGTCAACCCTTATATTGATGCATGTTGTCTCCCTGAGGGTAAAACCCCAAGATCTAAAGTAGGTATTTATCCTTATTTTGTATTCTCAATCTCCAGTTTAGAAGATAAATTATATTATTAAACTCAGCCTGAATTACTTTTCCAAATGTTATTTGATAGAAGAATTCAGAACTAAATTAAACGATATAATATATTAGGTATAACGTATTTCAATTATTTCTCCATATCTTTCGGTTTAGTTTAACATAGATATTATATTATTTTAAGTTAAAGCAAACGATCTTGAACCACGCGTAATCGAAATCCCATTTCAGACAAATTACATTTGACAAGACACGACACAGAACTTTGTCTCTCTTCTATACAAATAAATAAAATCGAATTGTCTGCTTGTAATTTCAAAATAACAGTTTTTTACTGAATGTTTATGAAAGTATATACGGTACTTATGACAAAAAAACATTTTTGTCTATCCGTTTATCTGTTTGTTTCGGCTAATCTCCGAAACAGCTGGACCTATTTGGACGGTACTTTTATTAGCAGATAGTTGAGGTTATAATAAATAACTACGGCTACTTTTATTTTAGAAACAAAGATTAGGGTTCGTGCCAAAAAATTGAAACCCTTGAAAAAGGTAACAAAACCTGATTCAAAAATGGTAGTAATTTTTTTTTAAATAATTTCGCGCGATACGGGTAACAGCTAGTTTTAAAATAAAATGAAAATACAGTTTGAAATTGAAAAATACTTGAAATTGATGTAAATCCCGATTCTCTTCAAAAGATATTCTCTATTTAAAATATTTTGAAGAGAATCGGCATCCACATCAATTTAAAGTACTTTTCAATTGTAAGAAGCGATAAATTCATTGAGAATAATGTTTCGATAAGATATTATTACCGTCTGGGAATGCAGGTATAGAATTGGTTGTCAAGTGCAAAAAGGATTCATTTATACCCGTCTGCTTCGACTTAAATGTCTAGACGAAAACTTCTTAAGCTATCCAAGGATTTTTTTAGTTCAAATAATTCAAAACTCATAATAAGTGACTTAAATCTGTATTCTTTACGAATTAAACGTAATGTAAATTCAAACGATTTCATAATTTAAAATACATACGTACTTTGCTTATGTACTCCAAACTTTATCCATACAAATAAATAAAATTGAAGTGTCTGTTTGTAATATCAAAATAACAGCTTTTTACTGAATGCATATGAAAATATATACTTAAAACTTAAAACAAAAACACATTTTTTTAATGTTTGTCTGTCTGTCTGTTTGTTCTGACTAATCTCCGAAACGGCTGAACCGATTTTGATGGAACTTTTACTAGCAGATAGCTGATGTTATAAGGTCTCTACTTTTATTTTAGAATGATGATTAGGATTTCGTGCAAAAAATATTAAAAATCTTGAAATTGGTAATAAATACCGATTCAAAAAGGGAAGTAATATTTTTTTTATAATAAACTCACGCGAATGAAGGTCGCGGGCAACAGCTAGTTCATAAGTTTGCGTGATAATTATTGTGCATCTTGCAAAAAAATGCTGTAGCATCGTCGTTACAATAAAGGCTGTAACAAGACCCTTAACGAAGCCGAAAGGCACTGCGATATTTTTTTTGTTCTGGACCATACCTGGAAACATTCTAATTATATATTGGGGGTCAAAGTTCCGACTTTTTACAAGGTTTTTTTAATACAAGTTTTTAATGTTGTAACTTTATTTTAAACACCTCCCCTGTATTATTCAATGCATCCATTAGCACAATGCTTTGAGTGCGTTCCATTGAGTCCTACCGTAAAACGTGATATTTTTCCTCAAAAAAAAAGTCGTTTCCCAGCAATAATTTTTGCGTAAAGTTACTTAGTTTGATGTACAGAATGCTTGGTTGACGGCTTCGTGAAGGGTCTGTTTACACCTTGTATAATTAACGTTTCATTTACGTCATGCGTTCGTGCGACGGCAATTCATAGGATCCTTATACCATAGTGGAAAGAAAAATAAATATACAATTTTGTTGAACGAGAGAATAAATTTCCCTATCTATACTGATCCCTAATATCCCTTTAACAATAGATAAAAGATTGAACCCACAGAGTGGTTAAGAGATAAAAATAGCTAGTTTCTTTCTTGTGGTAGGGCTTAATCTATAAATAAATAATTCACCATTAGGAATAGTTCAGGCGTCTATTTACAGAGGTCTTCTGTTGATTTAGTTAACTCAGTAGTGTTTTCATGTAGATAAAAGGTCAAGGATAGGCTAAAATAAGTTTGCTATTTATTTATAGGTACGACAGAAAAGTAGGTAGTACAGTTTGCTTAGTTTGTTTAGACATGTTGAGAGAATTAATGGAATATTTTTATAGACCGACCGCTTTAATGAGTCCTCCGCTTAAACTTGTACTGTCACTTACGGGATATTTTCCGTGATTGTTTATTACACACAGTTGACAACCGGGTTGGGTTCTTGTTGTAGGTTTTTTTTTATTTTTTATTCAGTATGGGCTTACTCTTGACCTCAATCTAGTCCTGAGGACAGAGATGATGTCGACGATGGAACGAGCTAACCCAAAAGAAGCCTATTAACTCGCGATTTAAATAGATTGGGGTCATATGAACTTGGAAACACCGACGCAGTCAGGGAATTCCACTCCTTGGCTGTGCGCATAATAAATGATGTAGCAAAGCGCTTCGTGCGAATGTGTGGAACATCGACAAGGTATGGGTGATAACCTGCAGTACGTCTGGACTCCCGATGGAAGAAAGGAGATGGTGGAATGAGTTCGTGGAGCTCTTGAGCACACTCACCGAAGTACAATCTGTAAAAGACCGACAAACATGCAACTTTGCGCCGATGGGTCAGGCTATGAAGCCTGGTACTAACCAGCTTATCGTCACCAATGAGCCTCTTGGCTCCGCGCTCAACAGAATCGAGTGTGGCTAATTGGTATTTGGCTTAGCCATCCCAAAGGTGACAGCAATACTCCATGCCGGACCGAACTTGAGCTTTATATAAGACTAAAAGCTGTCCAGGCTTGAAGTAACGCTTAACCTTGTTTAGGATACCCAGCTTTTTGCCGCAGTTTGGGCTTTCGACTCAATGTAGGCACCGAAGTTCAGATTCGCACTCAACTTCGCACCAAGAAGCTCGAGGCTGTCGGTGACTGGTACAGATGCACCCCGGAAAGTAGGAGCCAGATTGAACGGACTCCTTTTGGCGGTGAACAGGCACACTTGTGTTTTGGTGGCTTTGAAAACTACCAAATTCTCATCACCCCACTTGGAGACGAGACTTAACGCCGAAAGCATATGTCATCGCGGACGTACACACAGAACCCAGCTCGTTTTACGAACTTATGTTCAAGCGAGTAACCTAAGTTGAGGTACGCCACGTCTGACGGAGTCGCAATCTGCGTCTCCGTTAAAAAGAATAGGTGCGGCTTCTCGGTCTCGAGGTGGTGGTGGACCGGGTCGAGATTTGAGTGCAACCCCCTGATATTGATGAGGTGCACTTTAAGTGGGAGGAAGTGCTGCCGCTTCAAAACCGTTTTCCTTTTTCATGATTTGAGTATTTTTGTGGGAAAACAGAAGGTTGTTCGAGACGCAGCTCGGTTACCCAACGGGCCTCTTCAGGTCATTCGACCTGTGGGAGACTCATCTGGAGATTGCGGGGACGCCCGAGCCCCCCCGAAATGGCCACTGGGTCCTCCCACCCAGTCGCCAACTGGCACAGTGGACCAGTGGAGTTGGCGGGGCAGCCTTTCCCACGTGGCTGGCGCAGTACTTGGGCCCCCTACTAACTGCGGTCGGCCAACGGCAGAGACCGTGCCTCGGATCCCGCTACCCTCCAGCATGAGTCCCCCGGTACAGAGTCACATAGAAACCCAGACTGGTCCGAAACCGCGCAACTGACCATATCCATCCCCCAATGGCACTGGCACTCCCGCTCACCGACGGAACACAGACAAGCTGTTTGGCGCCGGACTCCGGCAGGAGGGTGGTCGCGCGCCAGGCGGCCGAAGCCTACCACCGCTGTAAGGGATCTTCAGCCGTCACCACAGTCCGTGAAGACGCGTGGTGCCGTTGCCCGGGGTGGACCGCTAGGAGGTAGATCCCAACCACCCCAAAAGGTCAACCCGCGATCATGGCGCTTGCAACAGCGCCGTAATATCGGGAGCTCAAAGTATAATAGATGTTTATTGCTACTGACATTATGAAGTTGAATGCTTCGGAATTATGAACATTAGAGACAGAATAGTTAGAAATTGTGATTGTTAGGATGAAAAATGTTAGGAAGAACATTTTCGGATTTCCAATTATCAGAGTTGAAAATTTAGGTGAACTTTGGCGCACCTATGTTGGGGTCGGCTTCTAGTCTAACCCGATGCAGCTGAATATCAGTATTTTACATGGAGCGACTGCCTATTTGACCTCCACAACCCAGTTAGTACTGAGTAAAACAATACCCCTTGGTAAGACTGGTTGTCAGACTTTCGGGCCACTGATTACTGGTAACGACTGTCAAAGATAGCTACAATTGACAGCCGGGACCAATCTAATGTTTGAGCTTATGTCTAACAAAAGGTATGTTCCTATATTTTCCAGGAAGATGGTAGAGGAAACGCAGGGATACCCTAGCAGGACATACACTGGTCTTAACGGTGATATTCTTCAGAAATGTCAGGTGTGTCGTACTTGCAACAGCCGTGCGTGTTTGATCAGATGTGTGGACGTGGACAAAGCAAAAGGAGTTGATTTGTACCTGAGGATTGTAGCAAGTTGCGTTCTGTAGTTCCCGCCTACCTATAGGGAAATTCTAGATCTCTACGTTTTCGGTTTCTAGCTCTAAACGTAAACTCACGCCGAGTTTACGTTTAGATCATCTATATATAAAATAGACTTTAGTTATTTTTGCTCCTTTTGCTACCAGCCCAGATGCTATCATTAATATCCAATTACAACCTAAGAACGAGTCTAAATATGGAACTAAGTTCCCGAAATTTTAGATATTTCTAATTAACTCAGCTTAGATTACAGCTTCAAAGTAATGGTTAATTAAAGTTGATTCCAGGAAAGACTGTAAAATTCCAGCTTAATAAACGCATAAAAGTTACGCTATTATCGCCATCTTATTGGATTTCAGTCTCTATTACTGTAGAAATGAAAATGAAAATTTATTGACTGTTACTTCCTGCAATAGTTGAAAGGATTCATTGTACGGTTATGATCACAGATCGGAATATGGAGAGTTTTTTGCCAAGGAAGTAAGTAGCATACAAGTATCAAGGAGGTATCTCCTTCTGCTTGAACAACTTTATTTCGGATACAAGTTTTTTTTATAAAACGTTGCCCCACACTAGGAATTTCTCCTGTATCGTGGGTGCGTTTACAAACATTTAAACTCACATACACAAACGGTCAGACCCGGAATACAAATATTTGTTCCGTGCGGGGATCGAACCCGCGACACGCAACGCAGCAGCCAATCGCTCAGCCACTGGACCGCAAGTCGCACTTGACCGGTCAATGTGGCGACACTTGGGGATGGCCTATACCCAGCAGTGGACGTCTTTCGGCTGAAATGATGATGATGATGATTTCGGAACTTAAAAATTATTCTTGGATTTTTTCGGGAGGTATTATCCACATGTATTACTTCCTTAGGTTTACGAAAGTAAATTATACCTATTCTGGTTACTGGTTATGACAGTTAGGATGGATCTGGATAACCTTTGTTTTAGTATATGCGAAACCTGAAACACGTGTCCAGTATTTTTATGTAAAGAATCTATGTACAAAATTTCAAAACTGTATCATGAAAAATCACAAAGTTATAAGCTTGTTCTGTTACCTGGTTGTCCACGCAAAAACATGGTTACCACGTAGCGAGCCCGCGCGCGCGCCTCCAGCGTCGTCTTGAGCTCATTGATAATTAAAAAATAATTTGGCAGTAGGTACCTAAGTTATTGCGATAGGTACTTAATATCGCTCGGTGTCCAACTTGTAACTTTTTTTTATATATGTTTGGGACAAAATATAACATGGTTTAAAAATGATTGGAATCGATTCAGTTACTTTTTCTGTACAAACTTTATTCAGGTTTCGCATATACTAAAAATAATGTTGTATAAAGGGGCTTGTTCAATTTGAAGATGTCGCTCCTGTAATACAAATTACAAAATCCAACACATTTACAACCACAACCACACCGTAGATTCACTTAGGCTAGTCTATTTTTAATGAACATTAGAGCGAGCCTGTACATCAGTCTGGCCTCCCTCGACAAAGGGAAGGACAAAATGCTGTACCACCAGCCAAAATTAGCCAAAATCAGCTAAAATTAATTTGATTTCCTCAGATGGATCTGAGGAAATCAAATTAATTTTAGATTTTATAAAAAGGGCTTCATTCCGGACACACGCCATCAATATGTGGTAAACACCTTCTAATACATCCCATTCAGGAAAGTTCTATGAATTAATCTTACCCATCAGAAAAGCGAACTTATTTAATGGAATGTGTCCCGATAACCATTTCTTATGTAGAAGTCGGTGGATATCTCGTGTACTATTTCTTTATTGAACATAACATAACATCACGCCTATAATCCCGAAGGGTAAGGCAGATGCACCTAACCACACCCACACCCACACCCACATTTCGCCAGTTATGTTTTAAGTAATAAAGGGTGAGCCTATTGCCATCAACCGGACACAAATCCAGTCTCCGTGGCTGCTACTGAAAAACTCCTGATGGAAAAACCCCATAACCCTTTGCCCAACCCGGGAATAGAACTCAAGACCTCATGCTCAGCAGTCGCGCTCGCGACCACTTGACAAACGAGGCAATCCATTATTTATAATTAAATTGTTTACGACACTAGGCTGCGTTTCAGGGTTTTGATTTGATTGATTTTCAGGACTAGTTCTTTTTGTGACAGATAGATAATTATGTACGTGTGGCGGGAGGGGGGTTAGTCTAGCTAAAGTATCAGGTGTGGAACGGTAAACGTTTTCGGACTGTCTAACATTATTTTGACGTTCAAATGAAAAGTCAGTCTTATTTGAGAAAATGCCTTTTGATTTAGATTGATTTTGTCTTTTCATGCTTTTAACCTGAGTTTCATGTTTTGAATCTGTTCGATAGCGTCATGTTTTTTTTTTTACCTTGCTCTCTGAAGTTAATAATAAAACCTTTTATTCCGAAACTAGACAGTAACAATTACTATAATAGTTAAAAAAAACACAAAATGTCTCGAATTTCGGTGTGGCTCATGGAATAGGCCCTATGGCCTGTCCATGAGCCGTCTGTCGAGCAGTCTGTCGCGAGGTCTGTTTGCCTCCAGTTAGGAGCTGATGTCAGCTTTTTTTCTTCCTCCCATCGGGTAGGCTGCCTTCCCTGATTTATTTTGCCATCCCTTGGATACCATTCTGTCACTACCTTGCTCCACTTTCCTTTAGTGTATCGCATCATGTCGCTCTCGGAAGTTACCAGGGCAAAAAAAGAAACACAAATACGGGAATTCGGATTTTAATTGGTCGAAAAATACCATTTCTTTGACATTAAAGCGAACAATACTTACATTTAGAGTTCCTTAATTTATTTACAAAAATATTTTGAATATCATTGAATAGCACGCGCAACAGAGGGTCTATGAAAGTTGAGATAGTATTCAATATTCAAATAAATAACTGTGTACTGTTAAATCAACTTTAAAACTTGCAACAGAAGAATCATTTTTGTGTGTGTCTACTCACACAAAAATAACCGTCCCATGTTGTTCATGCCATTCTTCACAATTACCGTTCACGTTTTTTTTTTAAATCGTCAACACTTTGGCTATGTTCAGAACACAGTGCTAGTCGCATCGACTCTTGTACACACTAAAATATTCATTAAACATCAGAAAGTTACATTATGGTAAGTTGACAGATGCTCGATTAGACCATTTTTAACAGTCTAACGACGAAAAGAGATGTCGGTAAGCGGTCGTCTGAACTTAGCCTTATCCACGATGTCTTGCAAACTTTGCTCAACTTGAAGTCTATTGACACGTCTGACACATTCTCTAAAACTTGTGTGACTCTTTGTGAAACTCGTTAACTTTCAATAACTGCACCAAAATTAACGAGTTACACCAACCAGTTTTCTTGTAAAGAAATCAACTTTTAAAATACATTGTTTAGGTAGACATCGTGCATTACTACTACATTTTTTTTTTTTAATTCTGGTTTATTTACAATTCAAGTAATACTTGGTAGCAACACAATTAATTTAGATAAAAAATATAGTGGGCACACTTAAACCAATAGTTTATAATTTTTGCTGTTCATACATACCAAAGAAACGATGGTTGGATTGTGTGAGGAACGATATGAAAGAAAAAAGCGTACATGATAGCGTGACGTTTGGAATGGAAGAAAAAAACAAAGAGGAATGGGAAATTTTTAATCTTTTATAAACTAAAAGTATTTTTCCATCATAGTAAAGAATTGGAAACTTAAGAGCCCTCTTACTTTAATCAAATCAAATAATTATTTATTTCGAACAACAAGTTCCATATGGGTTAGTGAATAAACATCTAAAAACCATGTACGTGTCTATGTATGTGTTATGGACTTTAGGCGGTTCAGTTGCGATTCTATTTTATATGTCGTATCCGGTCATTAGTACGGATATAAAATGAATTGGAAAGCGCGCCAGTGTGCAGTGGTGACATTACGAGACTTACTTACCAGTCTACCAACCACACGGTGTGCTTGTACAGAGCCCTGATGTCCAACTCGAGGGAGGGCGACAGTCAGTGTCGGATCGTGGAGGAGTTGAGACGTCTTGGAACTGTACCCGGTTCATTGTGCCCCGTGCTATTGTGTTAAGTTGCAATCGCAAGTAATTCGTTAGTTTTGCTAGAAACAGTGTATCGCACACAGTGTGTTTTCATAGCACGAAACCCACCGTCTGCACACGTGATGTACGACCCTATCAGAATAAATCCTGACATATCCGACATATATTTAAATCTATTTATCTGATTTCCTTAGCTACCAGTAGCCACACGATCACTGCAGATATAAAGCTCGCGTGCACGTCAAGATATTCCTTTGGAACATTTATTTATATATTTAAAATAGGATGTGTAACAATGTTGATACAAATACTAACTTGGTCTCTAAAAGTGCGAGGACTACTGTAAATATTTAAAATAAAATAAAGGGTATTTATAATTTTATTTCTATACTACTAACATTCAATAATCCATCTCTTACTATATAAGTATATAAATATTATAATAATTATATTTTTAGGCATTATCAATAAATACTTAGTATCATATAATAATAATAATTGAACATTTAAAAACTTCAATACTGAGCTCATTAGTTTCTTAGTCATTTTAATAATCTAAAAATTATGATATATTTCATTACTATCTAATTAGTTGATATCGATGAATGATACCGATATACACATTTATATTAATATTTTTCGATGATTTTTACACAAACATTAAGAATGACAGTTTAAATACAACATCTATATCTTTTGTAAGTTTCAATAAAATACAGGTCCACCCACGCACATCTTCAAATCAATAATATTTAAGTTGACAGTTATATTGTTATATATAGATATATATAAAGTAAGAAACTTACTGGCTGACTGATTCACTGACTGTTCGATCAACGCACAGCTGAAACCGCTATGGCTAGAAGCATGAAATTTTGCACAGACGTTCCTTAAATGACGTAAGTGTGCATTTAGAAAGGATTATTAAAAATTCATCCCCCAAGGGGTTAAAATGAGGGTTGAAAGTTTGTATGAAACTTGGTAAATTTTGCGAACGAAGTCGTGGGCAACAGCTAGTAGGTAATACAATTATGGCCAGAAATAAACACACAGTAACATTGTTTTAAGCTTCCACGGTTTATAACTAAACTTATACTGTCACTTGTCTATTATTCTGAGCTCCCGATATTTCGACGCAGTTCTAGCGCCGTGATCGCGGGATGTCTGGAATGCGGGTGGATGGTAAATAAATTGTTAGGTGCAGACAGATCTGTCTACCCTCTTTCTTAGTCTTATTAATAATCACGGAAGATATACCATAAGTGACAGTATAAGTTTAAACACACAATAATTATCTAGAAATGTAATTGTTAATTACTAAGCATTATCACACTACCTATCTACTTAGTATATATTTACACGTGCACAATATACACAACAAGTGTCAATATTAATCTACATCGTTGATTAACATTCGATTCTCTCTTTAATTACATCGCAAGAGCTTACAAACATAAGAAATAGTGTTTTGGTTCCGTCTTTGTACTCAAAATGGAGTAGTTGGTTAAATCCTTCTTGCTCTATAAATTATTCTTGCTGCTTTAAGCTAAACAGGGTGGCGCCGACAGTACGACAATAAATTAAACTGTGTATACCGACATATACAGGCTGGATACGTTCAACGAGGCAGTAAAGGCAGCTACCTTAACCGTAGCAGTTACACGAAAATGGTTTTAGGAGACTATCCATAATTTTTCGTGAAATTTTGATCACCATTCACATATTTTCAAAAAAATGTACCTGCAGTTAGAAAGAAAATGACCATTTTACAAAAAAACATTTTTTGATGCCAATCGACCCTGTTTCTAATACTGATCAAAAACTTCTATGGGACTAATCCAGGTTAGAGTACTAAAAAAGTCAGAAGTTGCAAAAATAATTTTGTTTGAAAGTTTTAACTAAAAATTTTTTTTGATGTTCATTTGTTTTGTATAAAATGACATTTTATTGCAAACTGTACATTTTTTTAAAAATCTGTGATCAAAATTTCACGAAAAATTATGGATAGTTTCATAAGACCATTTTCGTGTAGCTATTTCCAGGTGCGAATTAATGAAAATTGTACCTAAGGTTAGTAAGCAATGTTAAACGTTGTAACGTAAACAGATTTATGCTAATTAGTTTGTTTGAAAAAAATATATTTTTTAATTTCGATGTTAGGGTTTTATTTTAGTTTAAAAATTTACCTACGAAGTATTACCAGTGTTTTCATTTATTGTCGTATTGTCGTCGCCACCTTACAGGCTAATTTAAGATTGCTAGGATCAACTAAAAGTTGCCACAAAATTGAATGAACAGTTCCATAAGATTTTAGTGTGCACACTGACTTTGAAGGGGCTTTGTCAGCAGATAGATAAGTCAAAAGAATACGGTAGCTGACAAACCAATCAATTGACATACGTTTTAAGAGCTATCAAAACGTGATTCCCCCTTATATTTTGAATGGAAATAGCACGCTATGACGTCACTATTTAATCAACTCAAAGACTCAACTATTTATTGATTTCAAAGCAACTAAAAATCTAATTTTGCAATTAATTGAAAATGGGGTGAAAAAGGGTTTTCAGGTCTAAAATGAAGTAATTTTTTAGAGAAGTTGTGTCTTGGAATTATTGTTTAATGGTGTCAACTACCCAATTGTGTGTCTGTATTTCATATTACATTACAATTGTTTTCGATCACTTTAACTTACTTTTACTTTACACTTTTTTTTTTCTCTCCTTTCGTATCTAAATCTAAAGCAAGCTCAAGCCATTCGGCTTGGCATATTTAGTAAATCAATAAATGATAATGTAAAATATAAGTAATATAAATTATACAAAAAAAAAAGACTAAAATCACTGGAAACATGAAACTACAGTCACCCACAGCTCGTTAGACAGATTTACGAGTCCTAACCCTTTTCATTCATTATAACAAGATATAGGATGTCAGTAACGAAATCCACCAAAGTGATCACACAGACACTTTATATCATTACGTTGAACAAGAAATTCGCAGAGGACGTTTTGAAACTCAATTATATTGAGTATAATTATCTGAGACTTTATTCACTGAAATAATCATGAGGGAAAATTAAATTGGTGGTAACTTTCTTATGAGAATATTACATTTGGATGTAAATAAGTAGGTGTCACGAAAAATGCTTTATATTTGATTACCTCGGTGGTAACAAGATGTAAAGCATTTTTCTCAGTAAAGAAATTTTTCAGCATAGTTACAGCCTTGATACTACTTAAATCCATGTGTAAAATAAAAGTTGGAATCCAAAATAATCTAGATTCGATTTCGGTATTTCTTTTCAGTCTATGCGGTCTAGATATTAAAACCAGTTCGAGAAACACTCATGTGAGTGTTAATGAATTTTATAAAAGAAAATAGCATATCATCTCAGAGTATTTTTTTATGTAAACAGAAAATCTGAAAGAAAAATATACCTAAGTCATATTTTCGAGCATGCAAGAGCTGAAGCTTTCATGTCAGTTAATAAATCTGTTGTCAAACAGAACAGTTTGACCTTTCATCGATAACAGGCAAAGCCAATTTACAGACTCCATTGTGTCAGTGCCAGTCGTTCAAATATATAGTCTATCATGTAAGTTATTGTGTTGAATTTTGAACCCCTATTGTACAGAAGTGGAGAACACCATCATTAAAACTGAACTTGAAAAACATCAAGTGATTAATATTCGTATTAGGAGAAACCTCTGCCCTGCAGTGGGATTAATTAAACAAGGTTTAACATAATAAACGCAAAACGTGTCGTGGGGTGACTCAGACCATGATACTGAACAAGTTTTGCTCTGTGACTTTTGGAAATTCTTATTTTTTTTTGTGTTTTACCAAACATGTTAATCAGCTAATCGCGTCAATTCCTATCGAAAGTATTTTTTTTTTTGAGAATTTCCGTAACTCTGAGAACAAAAGTTACTCAGTTTTGTGGTCCGAGAGACCACCCGGGGATGGTGCGTTTATTATGTTACACCTTGCTTTACCATTCAATATTCGACCGGTTTTTTTTTCATAAATGTGACATAATCAGCCCATAATTTTCACACTATTTTATTTTTTTTACATAGAATTCCTTTTATGATAAGGAATGTGTCGTAATCCATATCCAAGTCGGAGTGTGGGTGGTCCGTCATGCTCTTCAAAGAACAAGGACGCGTGAGTATCCTCGAAATATTTCTCATCATCATTATTTATTAGTGTGGCATAATCAGCCTTTAATTCCCACTACTGGGACAAAAGTCCTCTCTGTAAGCGCCCAGTGTGGGTTAGTAGATATCACATGACTTTACATTTATTTTAGCAGAGAAGCCTTCAAACAGTTCTATGACTTCCTATCTCATGATCAGATAACAAAACCGCAAACGGAAATGAACCTTAGTGAATGCTCGGTTTAAGTAAATCGAGCTAAAGGCTAAAGTTTTCTCTAACTTGAGAGAGTCACGCAAAATGAGCAAGCAATTTTGCGAATAGAGCAAAGTTTAGTTTGCTTAGATAGCAAACGGATGCTGGTATGAAACTTGTTAGACTGAGGTTTGGAACGTATGTGAAGCAGTTATTTATCTTTCATTATTAAACGTGGGGTATTCCTCAAAGCGCAACTATTTTTAAGCGCAACCAACTAAGCGCAACTAAATTATTCCTCGAAGCGCAACCATTAGTTGCGCTCACAAATTAAAATGAAAATATTGTATGTTTATTACTCAAAGCGCAACCATGATTGAAAAAAAAATAATGAATCCATCATACCCCTCTCTATTTTTCATAATGGTTGCGCTTTGAGGAATAAACATATAATATTTAAATTGTAAGCGCAACTAATGGTTGCGCTTCGATGAATTAATTAAGTAATTTAGTTGCGCTTTGAGGAATACCCCTTAAACGTTACATCACGCTAACTTGAGATGTTAAACAAACTCAAAAAATAGCACATACATTACCCACATACACATTTATGTTTATGTCTTATATATATAGGTTGTGAGCAATTAACCAGGTTGCTTCTGATAAATTACTGATGAAAACCCGAAGACACTTCTTTCTTCAACTAAGAGATCGAATCCAGACCCCACCATCGAGCTTGCGGCCACAAAACCAACGAGGCAGTCCATCATTACACTTTAACAAATATACATTTATTTTTATGATACACCGAACGTTTAATTGAAAGAGTATTTACATTTAATGAATATTAATAAGTCCAATCACTGGCACAATTTGTCACTTTACAAATATTGTCAGTTTACCAATTAAATATTTACACTCTCCTTCCATGTATGTAGGCTGAAACAAAAGAAGAATGGCATTAATCAATTATTCAATTTGAAGAGTGAAAGTAATTAAATCGTTTTATTTGAGATAATAGAATTAATCAGCGGGCTTTTATGATAACAGTTCATAATTATTAAACTCAATTCATCTCAATCATTATTGTGTGTCTTTTGTTGGGAGATCTTACATACATAACCATCTTTGTTCCTTTTATTCATAAGCTGGATTTTTAAATAAACTTTCAGACATATCCACAACCACTCATATCCAGAGTTCCTTAGTATATCCTTGTAAAATCTCCAAGTTTAAAAAACATAAGTTATTATGAATATATAGTTACCTAGAAAAAAATGGCTAAAATAGAAATGTTTTAATTTGTATAATTGTAAAAGAAAAACCAAATTTGTACACCTCAAATGGTAAAACATGTACGGACCTACCCTACCCTACTCACTAAGATCCTGCATGCTCAATTTGTGTGTAAACGCATGTTTTTAACAAATAAATTATCTTTATTTTTATAAGATTTAACAACAAATACAAGTCAGTCAGCTTTCGGACGGTGACGGATTCTCCAAACAGTGAAGGAAAACATCGTGAGGAAACCGGGATGTCTTAGAACCAAAAATTCGAAGACATGTGACTTCTATCACACACACTGGGCCCGCGTGGTGCATTATAGCCTATTTCCTCACATAGAGAGGAGGCCTGTGTCCCAGCAGTGGAAACAATATAGGCTAATAATGCAGCTTTCGGACATCACCGTTTATTAGCACTCACGGCCATTAGCGTGTAGCGCGTAGGCCGTTGCAACATTATTCGTAGCTAAAGACGGCGAAATGTTAAGTTAAGGTTGGCAACACCGCAAATTGCTGTCAAATATTTTGCTGTTTTGATGAATTAATCAATGCTACTAAAAACATGATGAAATATTGTTCTGTGCTATAATGTCGATTTTGAATTGCAATGATAACACTGGATTAGGTGTTGTAACCTTTTTACATTTGAAAGGTCCTAAATTGACACGTTATAAGTGATTGCTATTCATAATAAAACTTTAGTCAAAGACATACAAATATTAACGAGCGATAGAAGGAACAAGACGAAGGAAATTGTAATCCAATATTTGTTACTACTTTGTAACAAGTCGCTCTGTCTAATGTCATACGCCCGCTTGTGAAGTAGCATTCGTGTGTCAAAATCGAGTTCGAGATCAAAATTTTTGTACGAAAATATCCTCAATTTAAATATTAACGGAGCTAATAAATATTTAAATCTCTTTGAATTTAGTACAACACAGAGCGATAATTCCTTATTTTAATAAGTAATATGAGATCAAATATTTCGATGAAAACAACGAAATATTTGACAGTTATGTGCGATGTTGCCAACTTTCAGAGTGGACCCTCTTACATATTATTTAAAGTAATAGGTTAGCCAGGCACAAATATAGGTTATACATTAATTATGTTAGCAGAGGAAACAGGCATTTGAAAAATCCTAAAACCCCTTTTCGCAACAAATCTCTTTTATTAAAACGCGCTAAAACAATGCAGAGCCTGCTTGGATTTTTCGTTTCAATTTCAAAGGATTAATACGAAAATTTCAGTTTTTTTGGGATTTCGGCCAGAATCCTCAAAATCTTTAAATAAAACAAACAATGAAAAAAATTGATTAAATTCTATTGTGAATGAACGACTTACATGTTTCAAAATATTTTTATGAAACATTTTTTAAAGAAATATAATCTATTATTTTATTGATTAAGTAGAAATATAAGAATAGAGGAAGACTAAAGAAACGATGGATGGACTGTGTGAAGGAGGATATGGCTAGAAAGGAGGTAACTGTGAGATGACGAGTAATAGAGAAGTCATCATCTGCCTCGCCTTTTCCCAACTATGTTGGGATCGGTTTCCAGTCTAACCGATTGCAGCTGAATACCAGTATTTTACAGGACTGCCTATCTGACCTCCACAACCCAGTTATTACCGGGTAATACGATACCCCTTGGTAAGACGGCGTGGCAGATTTTCGGGCCACTGACTACCTGTATCGACTGTCAAACCAACGGGTTAACGTGCTTTCTGAGGCACTAAGGAAACTCGGGATGTATTGGGGGGTCACCCATCCACAGACCAACCTAAGCAAGCGCGGCTTAACCTGAAGATCGATCCGAGCCGCTGTTATTTTTAGCCACGAGCTCCTACGAGTAACAGAGAAATATGGAAGAAAAAGACATGCTGCGCCAACCCCTATTTGGGGTTGGCGCAGCATGTCTTTTTCTTAATCAATTTTCTCAATTTCTCTTTTTTTCTCAATTTATTAATTGAGATACGGGCACGGGTATAATGATGTAGAAGAAATATCATCAACCAACAAAAGCAAAGTTGTACTTGAGTTTGATTATTATATTGTGAAAAGATTTTAAAAGTTAAAGTAGTTCTTTTCATAAGAAATTAAACTTTAACATCTACTTGTAACTCAAGAAAAGTTTAAACTAGTTTACCTTTGTCTTTGACCAATTAAATGAGCGTACTGTAGAAGGTAAGTTTTTTTAATAAATAAAGAAAAATAATGTTAAAGCAAAAGGAGTAAGGATCGTGTAGCAGGTGGCGGTCTGTGGTTTCTGCCTACCCTCAAGGGAAAAAAGCATGAGTTTATACAACATTATTTTTAGTATACCTATGCGAAACCTGAATATAGTTTGTTCAGAATAAGTAACTGAATCGATTCCAATAATTTTGAAACCATGTTATAATTTGACAATTTTTTTTTTTAATAGTTACAAGTTGGACACCGAGCGACACTAAGTACCTATCGCAATCACTTAGGTACCTACTGCTAAATTATTATTATCAATGAGTTCAAGACGACGCTGGAGGCGCGCACGCGTACACGCCACGTGGTAACCACGTTTTTGTACGGACAACCAGGTAACAGAACAAGCTTATAACTCTGTAATTTTTCATGATACAGTTTTGAAATTTTGTACATAGATTCTTTACATAAAAATACTAGACACGTGTTTCAGGTTTCGCATATAAAACTAATTTTGTATATGTTTGTTAAACTATAAGGGCTAAACCTATTTGTAGAAGAGCAATGTGTAAAGAAGATCTAGTCAGTGGACCCGACCTGGCTGAAAATTATAACGCCGCAAGCCCAGAAAGAGAAAACATGATGAACTGGACTCATTTTTAAAGGGTTGATCAATTTATAGCAAAAATGCAAAAAATCTGTCGAAATGAAAAAAACTGCCTTATGCTCAACTTGTAACAACCGCTATGAATTGGACTGCATTGGATACCCGGAAGGAACCTACCGGCTTCTGGACCGTGAGTCTAAGAAAAAATGGAGGTGTACGACATGCATCAAGAATTCAAAAGCCTCTAATACATGCCACGTATCTAACATCACAACAAGGAAAAACCATCAAGCAAGCCGGTCTTCCCCGGAACAAATAGGCAAATATGTTGAGAAACACCAACAGATTGGAGCTGCACAGCCAACAACTCCAAATATGTTAGAAGCACTAGACTCCCATATACTGTCTGAATACGAAACTTCGCCTGAATCGTATAACACTCCTAATAAACTGTCTAAAAGCGTTGATGGGACAATATCTGAAACTTTAACTATTCTAGAGATGAGAGACTCAATAAAAGAAATCACACAAAAACTCGATAGCACCGAAAATGAACTTGAAAATACAATATTGGAAAATAACAATCTTCGTCAACAATTAAATAAGCTAACTGCAGAAATAAAAATGTTAAAAACACTCTGTCATTCTCCTACCATTGAAAACAACGCAGATTTTATTATCAGAGGCAAAAAACAATCCCTACTACAACAAACTTTTTCTACACCCTCTACTCCACTTACTAGCAAAAGTAATGTAAGTGATAACAAAAGCATCAAAATTATGTTGCTAGAACAGAAAATTATAGGCTTACAACAAGAATTGGAACACGCACAGCAGCAGCTCATAACTTTCAGGAAGCAAATAGACGCACTCGAATACAATAACAACAACAACCATCAACAATCAAACATTGAGCAATTATCACTTGAGCGAGGACGACTACACGCAGACACACACGATACATTGGCCCTAGAGCACGCCATGGGATCGACGACTCAACAGAAACCAATATTGGAAGAGACATATGTGAGTAAAGTATGTATAATTAGTGCTAATAATGTCAATAATATATTAAGAATAGCCGAAAACAATTTACCGAACGCCAAAATCTGTCACTACTGTATGCCTAACGCGGGTGCAGCGGAGCTTCTTGCATCATTGGACAAGAAATTAGTAGATTATACTATAAGTGACTTTTGTATAGTCCTCCTAGGCGAAAAAGACTTTTTAGAATCCAATAACTATGAAAAATTGGTTAATCACATAAAAAATAAAACTAAAAATGTAATGCATACTAATGTTATTCTATGTTCTCCTAATTTTAAACTTAATTGGAATGTTAACTTATTTAATACTAGAATAGAAGCTTTTAATAGACTTATGTACCAAAGTAATCAGATTTTTGAATATGCTTATATGTTTGATACCAACAAACATCTAGAATATAATCATAAAATGTTTTGTAAACACACAGGCAAAGTCAACAATAGGGCTATTGTAAATATTTTTCAGAACTTGTATCGTTTTATACAGCTATTACTAAACTCTGAATATGAAAATAACTGTCTAAGTATGATCAATAGGCACGAAACCAGTAAAGTACAACAATTAAAACCTGGTACCATTCCTTACTACTTTAAAAAAAAGATAGTGTTGGATAGAGATACATTTTTTCGTAAATAAACATGTAAAAACTATAACAAATCTAAACGAATTGGCAGATAGTTCACTGAGTAATTGTTTAAACATCTTTCATCAAAATATGTGTGGCCTAAATAATAAGAAAGATGAGTTAGAAATATACTTAGATAGTTTGAGTAACCCTACAAATTACTTGTGCATTAGCGAGCATTTTCTTAACGAAGAACTAGTTCAGTTGCTTAATCTTTCAAAGTACAATGTTGCATCATATAATACCAGAGTAAATAAGCGGAGAGGTGGTACTATAATTTTAGCAGAATCAGATAGGGAATACGTGGAACTACCAATAGGCAAAAAATTATATAAAATGGATAGTTTTGAAATATGCTGTGTCAAAGATATTTTAACTGGCTTGTCCGTGTGTTGCTGTTATCGTACGCCTTATGATAAAAACTTAGACAATTTTATGGTCAGGCTCGAAAACCTATTAGAACATTTCTTTAACAAGAACTGTGTAATCTGCGGTGATTTTAATATTGACCTATCTACTGAAAATAAAAAAAGAAATAACTTGTTAAATCTATTGACATGTTACAACTTTAGACCTCTAATTAGTTCGACTACGTTCATTCGAAATGACTCACGATCTTGTATTGACAATGTCTTTACTAATTTGTCTGACGAATGCGTGATAAGTTGTGAT
Organism: Noctua fimbriata; assembly: GCA_905163415.1. NCBI lineage: Eukaryota > Metazoa > Arthropoda > Insecta > Lepidoptera > Noctuidae > Noctua > Noctua fimbriata. Next base: position 15,546,665 of record LR990927.1, on the reverse strand, counting down.
GTCAACCATAATGGCTTAGCAGATGGACATGCAGGACTGTTTTGCAATACAGCTTTCAGAAGTAAGGAACTATGTAGGAATAAAAAAACCAGTAGTGTTCAAATTACCAAACGGATTTTCAATGCAAATACGAGAAGAAACTTTAGAAATGTGCTATTAAATCACGACTGGAGTGATTTTGGAATTAACTCATTCGTAAAACAATTCGAAGAAATGTTCACAAGCTGTTTTAGAAAGAGAAAACTGCAGGTGCACTTAAAGTGTAACGCGCAGCTGCGCTGGGTCACTAAGGGTGTAAGGGTTTCTAGCAAAATGAAACGATTCCTACATGCTGGCAAAGGGAATAGACAAAATGATACTATGATGGAATATAGCCAAAAATACATAGCTCTGTACAGGAAAGTAATAAATATGGCGAAAAAGTTATCAGTACAATCTGAATTAGCAAATTCAACGAACATTTCAAAAGATGTTTGGAAAGTTATAAGCAAACATAGGAATAAGAGCGTAGAGAACAATAAAAAACTAATTTTAAAATCAAACAATATAATTGTATCAGAACCGTCACACATTGTAAATATCTTGTCCCGGCAGTTCCAACTTAATTCATCAACAACCGCAAGCACAGGAGCTGCCATGGATATCCTACGTAAAAGTGCAATAAGAGTAACTGATGACCTGGTCTTAGACCCTGTCACTCCCCTTGAAATATTCAAAATAGTGAAAAATATGGTTGACAAAAAATCTTGTGGCTATGACGAAATAAATATATCAGTGATAAAGGACAACATAGATATTCTAGCGGAACCTTTAAGCATCTTTTATAACAAGTGTTTTGATGAAGGAATTTTTCCAGATCAACTGAAGATAGCTAAAATAATACCTGTACACAAAAAAGGCTCTAAAACAGACCCAAAGATGTACAGACCAATCTCATTACTACCTACTCATTCCAAAATTCTCGAAAAGCTAATTAAAACTAGATTACTCAGACATTTCAACCGAAATGGGGTGTTATGTAGAAAACAATTTGGTTATCAAAAAAACGTTGGAACACAAGACGCAATATCGACTTTGATCAAAGACGTAGTGAGCAGATTGGATGACAAACAGAAAGTAGCTGGGCTTTTCTTAGATTTGAGTTCAGCGTTTGATACGGTGGATCATAAACTACTGCTGGAAAAACTTGAGCACTACGGTGTCAGGGGTAAAGTATTGGCACTTCTCTCATCATATTTAAAGAACAGGAAGATGTTCGTGGAGATTAACGCAGTAATGTCACGGACATATTACTCAGGTAAAAACTGTCCAACTGAAGAAACATACAAGTCCCAATTGTCTCCTGTTCACACTGGCGTGCCACAAGGCTCCATACTGGGTCCGATATTCTTTATCGTGTTTGTAAATGACCTTTTACAACATATGGTGGAAAAAGCTGCGGGATCTATCCAGCTTGTAGTGTTTGCTGATGATACCAACGCCGTTGTTTCAGCTGGAAATATACACGCTCTTAATTACATTGTTAATCAAGCCTTAGATATCTTCCACAGTTGGTTTACCGTCAACGGTCTTAAAGTTAATGCCAGTAAAACTAACGTAATGCTTTTTCGATCCACTTCCAAAAATAAAGATAACATTAACTGTGCCATAAATGGAGAAAAAGTAAACGTTGTCCAGGTGGTTAAGTTTCTGGGAGTTTATATCGATAGCCAGTTAAAGTGGAAAGAAGAGCTAGCATACCTGGAGAAAGCGATTAGCTCTGCCTGTTACGTACTTAGAAGTCTCAGAAACGACGTAACCTTAAAACATTTGAAAATGGTCTATTACGCATTAGTTGAGTCAAGACTGAGGTACAGCATACTTTTCTGGGGAGGAAGTTATGGCTACAATACTCAGAAAGCTTTTGTGATTCAGAAAAGAGCAGTCAGGACCATAGTTAGAATACAACAGCAAGAATCATGTAAGCCTCATTTCACTGACTTAAATATATTGACAGTCCCAAGCTTGTACATTTTGGTCCTACTTACTCATTTATCCAAGTACATATTTGAATATGAGACTGAGGATGAAAGACAAACAAGGGAGAGTACAAGAAGGAAAGATCTCCAGTTGAAGCAAATGACTCACCTGAACGTTGCAAAACATAGTCCCTACCACAAGTCATTAAAACTGTTTAATAAACTGCCGACAGAAATAAAAGGTCTTGTGTATAAAAGTGAGTTTCAGAGTAAGCTTAAGCGGTTCTTGTTGAATAAATGTCTATATTCTATTGATGAATTATAATTTAATAGAAATGGTTTTTGTTTTGGTTGTTGTTTTATATATCATTCTTATTATTATTGATATTCTGATTGTAATTTAATATGGATAATTTAGATTTTTTAAATATAGATTGACATTTAATTTGGATAATTTAGATTTTTTAAATATGGATGGACATTTAATTTGGATAATTTAGATTTTTTTTTAAATATGGATTGACATTTAATTTGGATAATAGTGATGATTTAAATACAGATTGCATGTATACTTTTAGGATATATTTAGCTGTAGAAATTCAGACACAATGTGAAAATTGTTATTGAATAAATGAATTGAATTGAATTGAATTGAATAGGCCAATGCCTATAATTGCCAGAGAAGTGAAATATTTAAGGGAGGCCTTTGACAACACAGGCATATAAAAAAAAAAATTCATTTATTTTATATAATCACATCAACTATTCTTTAAAAGTATACTTATTCTTCTAAATGTAACATTAACACTTAGCACAAAACTATTCAATTCAAGTCGCTTTTATAATATTATTCCTTTGAAAATTCCTAATGTCTTAGCCATTTCTTTAGACTCAAGATAAAAATGGCGTCTATCGCAATTTAAGAGTATTAAAAGCTGTTCAGACCTATAAAAAGGACTTGAAGAAAACTGCGAATGAATAATGGCGTAAGGCGTGACGCTGCTTAGGAAACACAAAAGAAATACTAATAATATATACCGCAAAAACTTTGAACAATCCTTTTCTAAGTGGCGAGATTAATTTAAAAAATGAAATCTTGAAGGTAAAATGCGTGTCAAATTAAATTTTAATTGTTAGTATTTTTTATACGTTTTCCAGTATTATTTAACAATTTTATGTTTAAAGGATCGGACAAACCAGTTTGGACATTGTGCAGACGCTCTCCGTACATGGACACTGACACCCGTGTCTATAAACAAGTCAAAGTGATTACTTAGGTAAATATGATTTAAAGGGCTGGCTTTTACCTTGGCCAAAGGCTTAGCGTTGCCATACAACAACGTGGCAATGCCGCCAGTCTTTTGGGTCTTTTACATTACCAGTTGACAGCGTTGAGGAGGAGTTTTTTGACGCCATTTTTTAAGTTTATTTTTAAGTTAGTTAATATAACCTATATTAACTAACTTAAAATTTTAATTCATTAATGTATATAATATTTACTTCTACAAATAAAGTTTTGATCGTTTAAGATACGATTTTTATTAATGGCTTCTTTAGTTAATGGCTAGAGAACTGTCAAAAGTTATAATTCTTAGCTATGCTTTCTTTGACGGTTCTTACTTCTTTTAAATTCTTGTCTATTGCATAAAAATGTAATTACTTAAAACTCAAGTACTTACTTTAACTTGACTATAGATACTGGTATGAGAGTTACTTTGATATGTATTTGTACCGAACAGACAAACAATGATACATTTACACAAATTTATATATTTACGCGTATTGTCATCGGTAAAAGCCGATTTCGTGAGTTATGTTTCGCCGGTCGGGAGTTTGGTTAAAAAATATTCATTTGTTACAATACTAATTTAATTATAAAAATACAGGATATTAAGCCGATGGCTGACGTACGACTGAATATAATGCAAAGAAAAATAACTCTGCGTAAACGCGTGCTACGATGAGTTAACTCGCGTCTTCCAAAAAATATTTTCCTTATTTTTCCCTTTCATACGAGTACATCGGAATTTTTATTTTTGGTCGTTTTATAAGCCCTGAAACAATATACGATCTGAAATGGCAATTAGCCGAGTACTTTCGCTGGAAGTTTTTAAGTGGTATCGTAGTTAAAAAAACTTGGAACGACGGGGTTTTTGGATCTTACAAATTGGCCTCTGAAATATATTAGAAAGTTCGGAGTATTTATGGCCTTCATAAATTTATTAGCCAGAAGGGTAAGTTAACCAGTTTGCATTACCATGCATTTTATATTTGACTGTAAGTATCCATTTAAATTATTTATTAAAAAAGTTTCAAGAGTAATATTGCTGTAGCTGCATAACTCTTAATTACGTGAAAACAGTGATCTATTAAATGAATTGTAGAACAATAATATGGATATTGACTGATATTTTCATCAAAATAAAACTACCAAAGTCATTTAAAATTTTAAATAATCCTGCGACTAATGAATGTTTTTCGTTTCAGACTCGCTTTTCTGTTAATTAACGCAAGCGCGAGTAATATGTACATACACACGGCGGCACATAAAGCTGTACAATTTCAGTATAACTTAGCCTCGTTTTGTATAGATTTCCTATACAATGAGAGATCCGCATAAACTGGTTTGTATAGCTTGATTGGCCGTCGTGCGTACAAACAATGATATCATAAAGAAGATACGCTAGGTTCATACTGAGCGGCATTCAAATATCGTTGCGTTGTTACGACTGCTATAGAAAGAAACGTACAACGTATGATACAGAAAGACATAGCTATTGCGCTTGAAGTACTTAAATTACGACAATTGTCTGAATTTGTCTGCAACAATTTGCGCGCGCTTGTGCGATATCTACCTCTTTTTATTTCGGCGTCACTCGCGTACTTTAGAATTTAATAATTAAACTCTTAACACACCATAAAAGTTTCTGTAATAATATAATTCAATCTTGGTTCAAAAGACACGTCCAGTATTTTACGATGAAACACCAGCCTATTTGATATACATAAGCCTGTTACATGGTACACAATTCCCTTTGATAAGAATTTTTATCGGACTTCTGTAACACTAGCTTATGCCGTGGCTTCGCCCGCGTTGAGTTCAATAATTGTCCCACGGGATCATACTACCGAGATAAAAAGTATCCTATGTGTTAATCCAGCTTAAAAACCATCTGTGTGCTAAATTTCATACAAATCCGTTCGGTAGTTTTTGCGTAAAAGACTAACAAACAGCCATTCATCAATCTTCACGAACATTTATAATATTAGTAAGAAGTAAGATTTACGAATTCCGGGACCTGCTTAAAGTGTATGTATGTAATGGATGGTCACCCATCCACAGATAAACTTCGGCAATTGTTACATAACCTTCAAAACCTACAAGTCATTATGAAAGGTATTAAAGAATAGGTACTTAGGCTTTCAATAATAGGTACTAAAAATCAGTAAAGACTAATTTTCATTATTAAATACCTAGTAATCACAAAAGTCTAGAATTTATTTCTGCCTCTAAAACTTGTTCATAATTAAAATGTCTCCGTCCGAAATACAATGGAAAACTATTTTCATTTTGCCTTAGTTCGACTGTAAAAGTTGAACAAGTTTCGCTCTCAACGATTTTTATTATTATTGGGACAATATCAACAGAAACTTTTAGTACTGCCATAGTTTTATCTTATTGAAATTATATTTTAGTTATATTCTGAGTTGATTGAGAATTATGGAAGAAGAAGACATGCTGCGCCGACGCCAAATAAATTGGGATAAGGGCAAGAGAATGATGATACCGATTTGATCCCTATGGGATGCTCCAAATTTTTCGGGTTAGCAAAATTCTATTAATTTTTAGAAAGTTTATCTATAAAAAAAAAGAATAATTAAATTGTTAATGATTTAGCTTATATTTTTTTAAACCACTCTATAGTTTGAGGTACAACAAACCGGCAATGACGATTGTAAGGGAAGTTTAAAAAAAAAAATTATAATTCGTCTTGGCCGAGCCACAAAATATAATGCCTATATTATATTCAATTTCAAACGTTCTGAAAACACTGATCGGAACAGCTGAAATGAGAGAAAAATGAAAATGATAGAATGAAATGAGAATAATGCTGAAAGATCTGAACATGGTTCACAGACAATAGATACCGAAAGTAGTGTAGCGATCGGCACGAACTAATTTGAAGCTTTAATGGTATTTATTTTAAATGTCGACAAATAAATATTTTTTCTTTTTACTATATATGCTTTTTGGTCTTGTACAGGACCAATCTAATTAATTTATGTTTTTTTCCCGTCTTGTTTCCGTTTTCAATTATTATTTTAGTTTTATTGTATGTCCTGTGCCATCATTCACCTGGCCATATTCCAATTTATTTGGGGTCGGCGCAGCATGTCTTATACTTCTCTATCACTCATCATCTCATCAGACACCTCCTTTTTTGCATATCATCCTTCACACAGAAGAATTGTATGTCCTGTGTTAGTCCATTTATTGGACTTTTTTCTTTCTAATGTAGTAATTGTGTTGAATCGACGACCTGATATAACCGGAGACCCTTTGTACAGGGAGTAACAGAAAGGGTATAGTCATATGAAAGAACATGCTGCAGACCATCAAACTGAACAACTTCCTCCATGGGTCCAATATTGGCGAAAAAATAATCAGCTGTGTGTGACAAAATTACAATACCTACTCGACCCAAATGTATGGGACATTTGGGTCGAGTAGGTATTGTAATTTTGTATGGGACAGCTGATAATATTTTCGCATTTACTATATTGGACCCATGGAGGAAGTTGTTCAGTTTGATGGTCTGCAGCATATCCTTTCTATACATATGACTATACCCTTTCTGTGACACCCTGTGTAAACTGAGACAGTGTTACCAATTAGGAACACTAACGTCGCGTTCTACATTTTCAGTATGTAACTTCAAAGGAAATGAGAAATCTATCAAAATGATATTTCCTTTGTCTCCTGTTCCCAGTATGCAAATTGGTATTATTATGTACCTTGTTGTCTCTTGTTTCGACTTGTTACATACGCTATGAATTTGCTGAAGTAACAAATTGCCAATATCAAGATATTCAAGGCTTCGTAATTTAACAGGAATTGGTTCAGTTTTCATGGAAATGTTATTTCGTTTAGTTTTTCCCCGAAGGAAATATATCTAGACGATTTCAGAAGACTTTTACTGATGATATACGACAGGTAGAACTCGTTTTTGTAAACAAATTGCTTGTTTACACGTACAAGGTCAAAAATATTGTAAGCTAGCCAAGTGCGCCGAAAAAAAGAATATGGTTTGTGTAAACGACTTTAACTGTTGTAGTTACAGAAAATGCCAGTTTAAAATTTATCATATTTGAAGTTATGGGTATAGATATCAAAATATGATAAAACAAAAAAAATATCTAAATATTCATACACACGATGTTAAGATGTAACTTTTTTTTATATATCAGGTTTTTAACTCTTTCAGGGTCGATTTTAAGTTAAGCCACGCTTGCCTAGGTTGGTCCGTGGGTGGGTGACCAGACCACACATTACATGCCGAATTTCCTCTATGCCTCGGAAAGTACGTTAAGCCGTTGGTCCCGGCTGTCCTTTGTAGATCTTTGACAGTCTTACCAAGAGGTATCGTATTACCTAGTAGTAACTAGGTTATGGAGGTCAAATAGGCAGTCGCTCCATATAAAATACTGGTATTCAGCAGCATCCGGTTAGACTGGAGGCCGACCCCAACATAAACCGGGAAAAGGCTAGGCTAGATGGTGATCAAGTCTGTTAAGTTTCACTTGCTAATTTAATTCGATTTCGATATTATGCGCTTTCCTAAAAGTATTAAAACTACATTTAAATACCTTGTAAGCTTGATGCAGTGGCATGTCCACACCACTGCATCAAAGCTGACATTCCGTTTAATATTACGTCGACAGTTGCCGTAGTAATACATTTTCAACTCTATTTTTTTGTACCTGTCACGAAACATTCCACTCTAAATAAATAATCTAAAGGCCTATTTTGCTACGATATATTTTTCACTTTTCCATTAGCATGATGACTTCTGTATGACAAATGGATTCTGCAAGTTTGGATATTACAGCTTTTCCTTTATTGCTCTCTTGTCTCGCACACTTGATTTTCTTTCTTCCTGATCCTTTTTATATCTTTATTTAGTTTGATGTTTATTGTTTTCTCGTAAGTCGTTACCAATTTATCCTTCTAATATCAAAAGATAGAACTTTATTTTTCTAATAACATTTTTCAATAGGCATTTCTTTAAACAGCTAAAATTTTAGTACCCTGAATCTACCGAAATTAAGTAGTTTTTGAGTTAGATAGATTTTTAGTTTTTTTTATGAAAAATACCAGATTAAATAATTTGAAGGCAACTCCAATGTACTGCAGATTAAGTTATTATCGTAGTTGATGCCGTAGTAGTCCTTTGTTAATAATTTAAAGTTCAAAACTGCATAAAACTTTGACAAAGATCACTAATCAATCAAAATTTTCAGAAAACATTATTTTGACATCAATGAAGAAAGACACGTTCGTATCTATTGTATAATTCACCAATCGTTTTTATAAATTAAGATTCGTAGCTCGTACATACACACCTTTTCTCTATTCATCTCAAAAAATCACCAATCAAATGCAATGACAAATCTGTATACCTACCCTTTCGTCCGTAAGCATACTTCAACTTCTACTTCATCCTCCAGCTTAAATATGTTCACTGCTGGACATATCGTAGGTGTCAGTGCAGGACAATGCACAATGCCCTTTTTTACAAGAAAAACTAAAAACTGCTTCAAGTATCACCCAACAAACATGTCGAGGGTCCTCAGATTCGTCAATTATACCGATCGTGCGTGCTGACTACCTATCGCAATGTTTTGCCGCTCGATGGCAGTCTACTTAATATTTTATCCATCTTGATGAAAACATGTATTTCGCCAAAAAAAGATACAAGGTCCTGCATTGACGCCGATGATAAATTATAATAAAATAGTAATAATCCTTTTATTTTTAGGTAACAAAGACCCATAACCTAACCTAACCTTTATTATACATACTAATAACATAAGCCTCAAAGAAAGGTACAACACATACATGGTCAATAAAATATGTTTCATCAATACATCACCACATCGACGAGTCCTACAGTGCTTCTCATAAAGAGGAGATTGTCAAGACCTTCACCAGAGGGTTAAAACAAGTCGAAATCGCTTCTACATCATTTTAAATTTCGGCAACAACTTCCAACATGATTGACGCGAGTTTTCAGTAGTGTCCAATCCAGTACATTTTATCTTTCCAACATCGTTTTTTCTGATAGAAAGAAATGTATTTCTATGACTCCAAGGCATTGGTATCCAGGTATCTTTTCCACTGCTGCGCAAAGGCCACCCCCATTCCTTTCCAAGTCTACCGGTATTTTTCACTCTCTGGTCAATCTACCAGGAACGACTAAAATTGTCACGCCAGCGTATCTTGAGCCTGCCTCGGTGAGGACGGCCGTCTTCAAACATCCACTGTGTGTCGATTCTGACCCATCTGTCCCGACCCATCCTGGAAATGTGACCCGCAAGTTCCATTTCGGCGATATAACCTCCAGGTATAATTAAGACAAAATTTCTCACCATCATAATAGATCCCATGTGGACACTTAGGGCAGCTAGCAAGCAAATGCGGTCTCGGCAACGGGTGGTCGCTGTACATCCGATACGACGAGCGCTGCCATTCGCTTACTGCATTTCCTCTTGAATTTCTGAGTTCCTCTATACCTGTAGAGACGAATACTTCAAGGGGATTATTGTAGAAGTTACCTTTACGAAATAAAGTTTTGGCAGAAAATATTTTTGAGTTCTATTTTGTGGGGTATAAAGGATATAAAAAAGGAAAGAAAAGGACCAAAACATCTTTAAATCTAGAATTGTGAATATATAGAATTTAATATAAAATTATCTTGAAATTGTATGAGTTTTTATTTTTATATTTAAACGACAAACTAGTACCTCACTATTATAAGCTCGTCCATCATAAAAAGTTTTTTTTTATTATTATTTTTTTCAACAATGCTACAATAAAGTGAGTATTACACAAATCTTCTGCCAAACTGCAGGACAGTTGACAGTTCTCGTTTTTATTTCGTTAATGGGCTTTGGTTCATAGTAACAAATTGTGACCTACATCAATTTCAGCAACTACAGTATTAGCTATATTCTAATGGCCTAAAGTCAAGTACGATCCCAAGTAACTTTTAAAAAGTCGCCATTCATTGTAACCATAATTTATATCATAAACACGTAAACGACTAAATGTGGTATGACCTGCTTAAAGTAATAGGCTATAAGTAATGCATAGTCACAAAAAAGCCCCATAACCCTTTGAATTCCGTTTAATTCACCAATTATGCATGCTGAAATTCTAATTTTAGTGTTATATAATACTCCGCTGGGACTTCCCAGCTTTATTATGTAAAACACGGGTATAAATACTACATTTAGACTGGATTTAGCTTATTCAACTTCCGACCTAACCTCGTTATTTAATTGGTGGGTGCTCTCAAACAAAATCTCGCAGTATCAAATAAAATTGTGGTGCCATCTACCACGTCATTAGCAAACTAAACATTATATTCGACGTCACGCAAATCTTGCGCGAGTTACTAGGATATAATGGGTCTAAAAATACTTTTAACGAAGACGAAAGGCACTTGTTCTCCTCGTTATTGTGATCATTTTGTTCTGTAACATACCTGAGAACCTTCTTGTTACGGAGATATTAGGAGTCAAAGTTCCAATTTTTTTTTAAACACAAGTTTTTAATGTTATAACTTTACTTTAAATAACTCCTTAACCGTACTGTTCAATGCATCCATTAACACAATGTTTTAAGTGTGATACATTGAGTCCTACCGTACCGATTTTTCACCCCAAAAAAATATATTTTCATTGCTATATTTTTGTGTACAGTTACTTAATTTGATGTACAAAATGCTTGGTTGACAGCTTCATGAAGGGTCCGTTTACACGTTGTATAGAATAGTCCGACAATGACAGACCCTAAGCCCGTCTACACGGAGGATCTTCCCATCAAACGGAAGAAAAACTTTTCATTTTGTTACTAAAGTTCTCATGCACTATTAAAAAAATAAATACTTTAGTATTATTATCTTAGAAATAACGAAAGAAACAAAGCTTTCCCATCTCATTAGGTTGGAGCAACCTCAAGAGTATTACCGTAGGCACTAGTTACGTCGTGAACCAACCATTCTTTATACAAGAACCAACCGTGGGCTTAAAGAAAAATGTCGTGTGCACGTGCAGAATGTACGACATTTATTATGCAACAGGCACTACATGTCTTGCACTATCACCTCATTATTCGCGCAGTAATGTCATCATCATCTGCCTAGCCTTTTCCCAACTATGTTGGGGTCGACTTCCAGTCTAACCGGATGCAGCTGAATACCAGTATTTTACATGGAGCGTCTGCCTATCTGACCTCCACAACCCAGTTAGTACTGGGTAATACGATACGCCTTGGTAAGACTGGTTGTCAGACTTTTTGGGCTGCAGTAATGTATTTCTTTACTAAACGAACTAGAAATATCGCAACACTTTGTAAAGGCCTAGATTCTGCAGTATTAAGGACTGTTCAAACATGCCAAGCAACGCTGAGTTTTCAGTTTCCCTCATCACGAATTTTATGATTATCATTTTGTACACACATTTTAACGAAGATCGGATTTCAGCTATGTATCCGCAGTGCTCAAATTGGTACCTAATCATAATGGCATTATACTCCCAAAATTAAGGTTATAGTTTTGTAAAACACAGACATTTGACAATAAACTATACAAATGAAATAAAAACAGTGCATCTCTGAAAAAGTTACATACATTACATAACATCACGCCTGTAATCCGCGAAGGATAAGGCTGAAAAAATAATTAGCTTCAACGTAACATCTAGTTAAAGAACAGCCATTTTATTTGAATTACGAATGTGGTAAGTACGTTAATTTGCTCTTTGAAAAGGTGGCCTACATACATCAAGGGATAAAAAAGGTCGAATATCATATTTAAAGCTGAAAATAAATCATGTGAGTATGACCGGACGTATGCTGGGGGATCGAGGCTTTTTATTATGGATCACAAATCCGGCTAATGTAAGACTATAAGTCTGTCTAACATTCAGATATTTTAATAAATGTTTCACGATCTTGAACATCTGACATGTTGCCACTTATTTGACCAAAGAGTCAAACAAAAAGGCGAGGTGACTTTTTTTGCTCAAAAGAATAATGTCCAAAATAATTTATAGGTGCGCTGTAACATTCGATATTTTAAATGTTTGAGTTAATTAAATGTGATTGCATTAAAGGACGGTACCTATTTGCAAGCATTCACTTCTCGTATTTGTAAACAAACATTCGTGGACGTTTGTTACGCAACGAATATTCTGTAGCGACACAGACATTTGTTCGCAAGCACGTTAGTGTGAAGGTTCTTGTGTAGGTACTTACTCTTACCAAACTGTTCTGCGAATAAACGTTTATTGCGCAACAGATGCTTACAAAAGAAAGTCCTTGTATGTCGCTTTGTACCTAAAATTTAAAGCTATTATCACTTTTCTATTTGCGGTATTTTGTGATACCTTCCTTCCTTTTTCCTTCGTACCTTGTAGGAAGGCTGAACGGTAATTGGTATTGGTTCCAATATTAAACATTTCCAACGACAAAATGTTTACATTCCAAATTCAAATTATTTGACAACTTTTTACCTTTCATGTCATGTCGGTCCCCAGTTCGGTAATTGACATTCGAATGAAAGACGAGTTAGTACAAACAAATCCGATTTATTCAGTGGCATCTGGGAAGGTTTGATTGCTTTTCAGTCAACCGCGTTGAGGTTGGCTCAAATGTAGTTGGGAAAAAGACTATGTAAATGGATAACTGAAAAGTTAGTACGGTACTAAGCCCATCATCTGCCTAACTATGTTGGGATCGGCTTCCACTCTAACCGAATGCAGCTGAGAACCAGTATTTTACAAGGAGCGGCTGCCTATCTATCTGGCCTCCAAAACCCAGTCTACAGGGTGTAAACAGACCCTTCACATATCCGTCAACCAAGCATTCTGTACATCAAACTAAGTAATTTTACGCAAAAATTATTGCTGGGAATCGACTTTTTTTTTGGGGTGAAAAATCACGTTTTAAGGTAGGACTCGATGGAAAGCACTCAAAGCATTGTGCTGATGGATGGATTGAATAGTGCGGGGGTCGTGGAGGTGTGTAAAGTAGAAATCTTACATTAAAAACATGTATTTTCAAAAAAACTTGTGAAAAAGTTTGACCCCCAATATCTCCGTAACTAGAAGGGGAACCTTCTAGTTACGGTCTAGAACAAAAAAAATATCCCAAAGACGGGGAGAACAAGTGCCTTTCAGATGTGTAAAGGGTCTATTTACACCCTTTATACTGGGTAATACGATACTCCTTGGTAAAACTGGTTGTCTGTCTTTCATGTCACTGACTACCTGTAACGACTGTCAAAGATCTTCAAATGACAGCCGGTACCAACGGCTTAACGCGCTTTCCAACGCACGCAGAAAAATTGGTCCGAATGGGTGGTCACCCATCCTCACAGTCGGTTCATCATTATAGTACCTATGGTACTACGACCGCGACGTAAAAAAATTCCAAAACTCTTATGAATACCTATTTAAACCTGGAAAAACAAATAAATATATTCCAGCCTTTGCTGATTACCCAAGAAAAAAGAATTTCACTACCTAGCAACTTATTCACTGCTATTTTAGTTGTGAAAGCTAGTTTTTTTTTCTTTTTAAATCTGCAAGAGCTTGTAATTACGCCCGCTCTATAGCCAAAGAAAAACTTCCAAGATTAATAATTCTACAGCATAAAAACTTATCAGCCTGTGGCAGTTCCACTGCAAGGTTTTGGCTTTCTTTTCACACAAGCAAAAAGAACAGCTATATACAAACTTGTAAAGTCGACTTTGTGATTACAGAACCTCTTTTGATAATTGTTCCTAGTAAATGAAACCTATAGTAAGTTAAGTTGTGTGTTGTGTGTTGTCTTTTTGTGTGTAAGTTGAGTTTGAGTTGTAGTTGTTGTTGTTGTAGTTGAGTTGTTGTAAGTTGTTGTTGTTGTTGCAAGTTTTAGTTGTTGAGTTGGTGTTGTTTAGTAGGTTGAAACTCTTCAAATAAACTTAGGGCTTAGATAACACATTTTATATTTTATCAGCAATAACATCATCTGCCTAGCCTTTTCCCTACTATATTGGGTTCAGATTCCACTCTCACCGGATGCAGCTGAGTACCAGTATTTTACATGGAGCGACTGCCTATCTGTCTGGTCTCCACAACCCAGTTAGTACTGGGTAATACGATACCCCTTGGTAAGACTGGTTGTTGGACTTTCGGGCCACTGACTACCTGTAACGACTGTCAATTGACAGCCGGGACCAACGGTATAACGTGCAACGTACACCCACATTTTGCCAATTATGTAAGAGCCTATTACCATCCATCCATCCATTATTATATTTCCTTTGTAATAGTGTAAAATATTTGTGTTTAGTTATAGTTAATGTTTATTCATGTTATTGATGGAAAAGTATCTACGAGTAGTTACATAAAAATATAGGTAATATTGTATATGGGAGCTACATCTGCCAACAAACTGCTTTACAGTTTGGCAAGTAACAGTTTTGTAAAGCTTAGGAATTCACCACGAATAAACGCTTTTTCATTTTCATTTTTAATTTATCAACCGGGCACATATCCAGACTCTCAGGCTGCTACTGAAATATTCTTGATGGAGAAACCCCATATCACGTCTGACCTGGGAATCGAACCCAGGGCCCCAGTAGAAGCCCTTGCGACCACTAGACCAACGAGGCGGAGTATAAATACATTCTATATTATTAAATAATCGAGATTGACCTTATCAATCTCGCTGAAATATTGACAGAAACATGGGATTGACAGCAAATCAATGTGGCATTTAGGTCGGTTTGTTTTCCTTCAGTTATTTAAAGAATGTTGGTATTTAGACTGATTAAATATGAATTTTATGTTTCAGGAAATAGTCTCCTTTCTCGGATTTTTGTTGTGATTTTTGGAATTTTTCCAAAGACTTTCAAATATTTACGAGCGATAGATGGGACAAGACGAAGAAATTCGTAATCCAATACTTGTTACTACTTTGTAACAAGTCGCTCTGTCTAGTGTCATACGCCCGCTTGTCAGCCTCACGTCCCAGCCGCCGCGGGAGACGCCCTGGGCGTCGGGGGTCACGTGGTGGCCCCCGGCCACCGTAGGCGCGGGCCTGTGGACGGCGAGTTGTGGGCTAGCTCGCCGTCCGGCCGTCTTATGACGACAGGCCGTGGCGACGGCGCGTTCGTGTTCCACGCGCGCCTCAAAGAGATGTCAGCAACCACGTAGGGGTCCGCACGGGCCGATGCCTGCCAGGGCTGCGGGACTGTTCGAAAGAGATACCGCGGCCCTGGAACATAAAGGGCAAAGAAGGAACATGGATGGGTTTTAGTCAGTACAAGTCTGACACTCCCTTCCGCTCCGCCCAGAGCGGGGGGGTCACTTGATGATTTCCCATCCTAAAAAAAAAAAAAAAAGGTAGCATTCGTGTGTCAAAATCAAAAAGGTTCGGGATGAAAAATGGACATATTCGGTTGCGCTTTGGGTGAATTTACAAGATCAGCTACCTCTAGAATTTGCTATGTTAAAAGCAATTTTAACGCCTAGTTGACGCTTCCTGTGACCCAAGGGCTGGCTTTTACTTTGGCCAGAGGCTAAGTGTTGCCATACAACGTGGCAACGCCGCCAATCTCTTGGGCACTTTACCAGCTGACAGCGTTGAGGAGGAGTTTTTTGACTCACTTTTATAGTTTATTTTTTTTAGGTTATTTAATAGTTTTTAATTAATAATGTATAAAGCTGGTTTACTCTACTTAATAAATTATTAGTCTAATTAAAAAAATATTCCTATTTAAATTTTAAGTGTGCTACAATATCGCATTGGGTCTAGCCTGTAAAGATATTTTTAATTGTTTGTTTGTGTTTATTTATATTTGTATGTTTAGAGTAAATAAATAAATTTCTGTAAAATAGTAGACCAGATGTATGAACGTGGGTCAGGCGAAAGGAATCTGTAAGGATCGAAGCAGGTATAGTTCTTTTAAGAGGAAACGGTGCCTCCTCTCATGTGCGGATGGTGACCACCGGGGTGGTTTTAGTGCGGTAAAAATCCCACACTCCCCGGTCTTATCCCCAAAGACCGGTCGCCTTTTGAAGGTTTCCCACCGAAAAAACAAAAAAAAAAAAAAAAGGTATAGTTCTTTAATATCTGTCTTCCCCCAGAGGAAAAAGGCGTGAATATATGTATGCAAGAAAGTACCGATAAACTACGCACATAAATCTGGCCTTGAATGATATATTTTCAGCACGTAACGAGGAAACGTAGAAATAAGTAAAAAATAGCTGTAATACAATACAGCCGCTTCAGATAGTCAGGCCTATGGGAAAACATAAAAGGGCCGTTTATATCTTCCGTTTAACAAAGTTAATGTTAAAAGTAACTCATCCGTAGTACGAGTAAGGTTCAACCCTTATCATATTTTATGAACCTGACATGTCTTCAACTGGATACGGGTTTTTCACACTCATGGTTACTATAAATAATCTTAGGAGATAATGCCTTGACCATTATGATCAATCCGCGCTGATGTGAACACTTTCTTATAATTTTTCATATCTTTTTGAGTGAGAATTTTCGCGTCGTTCTTTATAAGTAGACCATTACCTATAAAGAAAGCTTTCTATAAAGCCAAAAATAAAAAGGATTTGTTCTACTTTTTCATTGGAGTTGAAAAGGTACTATTAATACTGTTATTTATATAAGTTTTTTTTTCACTCGAAATACCAGTAGTACAAGTAATTTTGTACTTACAAGATTTCCATTCATAAATTACCCACAACTTTATGGTATGTTATCTGACCTTACAATCCCTACATGTCTTCAACTGGATTCCGCCAGGATGATCCTTCTCACACTTATTGCTACTATAAATAATCTTAAGAGATAATGCCATGGTTGATCCGCACTGATGTGAACACTTCCTTTGTATTTTTCATCTCTTTTTTTTTGTTTGATCTTTTTGTTGAGGGGCTGAATTTTCGTCCAATTCCTTTTTCGTAGCTTGGTATTTGTAAGTAATGGGGCTTGATATATTTTTTCTGGTATTTAAGAGGTACTGCTTGTACTGATATTTAAAAAAGTGATGTTACTTCATACACAAAAAACTCGCTTGGACGTGGAGGGCAAAAGACTACAAGTGTGTAATGTACGAGTGATTTTTTATTTCATCTACTAAACATCCTGTATAGTTTATATCCAACTATAGCTTTGAGGTCTTATCATTGGTTGGCACAAAAGTTGTCCCTATTTGCATGAACCTGCGATCGATACCTCGTTGTAACCTTAAAGTAGGTATGAGTTTACATTTATTTATTGTTGTATCATGTTTAGATTTTCATATCACATCTGTGAAGTATTGCCAAATAAGTTAATTTTACCCTAAAAAGGTAGAACAGTGTCAGAACCTAACCGCAAATACAGGGTGGAAGGGACACTGACGCTAAAACGGTTACCACGTATTCAGTACATCATTCTGACCCCCCCCTCCCCCACATAGAAATTTATAGCGTCGGTGTCCCGGGAGTCCACCTTGTATACCATTTCATTTCGTGCAAGCTACATCTTATCTTTAAAACTCTTTCGAAAAAATGACTGCTGACGAAAATGAATGATACCAAAGATCACTTTTAATAATTACGTTAACGAGTAAAAACCTGATCGGGATCGACTGCCGGACTGCGAGATGCAGTCCGGCGGTGATTCTGGCAACGGCCGCTTGCGCCGGCGCAGGATGTCTCGCCAACGGCACAGGATCGCTGTGCGGAAGTATGTCCTGAACCTGTGGAAAGAAATTATTGGTGAAAAACGTGATTCAAAATCATGATGTCGATGTTTTACATAGGCCTAGCTATACATTTACCTTACCTTTTTCGCTATAATTTTTAACTGACGTTCAATCAGTGTGAAGTGAAGCGAATTTTGGGTGTACCGTGGATAATTTGACTTAGTTAGAAACTTAATGTTAAGTGTTACGTATTTTCAAGTTATGTACAGATATTTTTTATAATCCTTTTTGGTTTTGGCACCATTTCCTAAAGCAAAACGGGCCAGAGGCTGACTAAAATCCGTATTTTAATAAATAAATCAAAGAAAAAACGCCCACCCGTCTGGTCGGCTTGAAAATTTAGTTCAGATTAATTCAATTAGAATTCTCCCAACAAATAAATTGGACTGAATCTACATAAACTAGGCACAAATAGGTTTTAGAGGTGATATAAATTGAAAGATATAATGGTAATCTTTGTTTTAAATTGCTAACCTTTAATCTTTATTTCATAGGTACTAATAAAATCAAGCCTAATTTTTTTTATACCCATTTTATTTTTTATTCCATGTGAGGAGCTCGAGGCTAAATAATAACAGTCGCTCGGATCGATGTTTAGGTTAAGCGTGCTTGCCTAGGTTGGTCGGTGGATGGGTGACCACCCATTACATACCGAGTTTCGTCCGTGCCTCGGAAAGCACGTTAAGCCGTTGGTCTCGGCTGCCATTTGTAGATCTTTGATCTTTGAGACTATTCTCGTCACTGACTACCTGTAACGACTGTCAAAGTTTATAAATGACACCCAGCACTAACGGCTTAACGTGCTTTCCGATGAAAGGAGGTAACTCGGTAAGTAATGTGTGGTCACCCATCCACGGATCGACCTAGCCAAGTGCGGCTTAACCTAGATCAACCCGAGCGGCTGCTATTATTTAGCCACGAGGCATCCAGCTCTCTATCGGCACTCAAATCTAGGCAAAATTGTTTTGTCTCCTTTACAAGTCTAAAAGGTTTTACTTATAAAATCCCTATCGGCATCTGTCAGAGGAGCCTTCTAATATTCACAAATTGATAGATAGGACGGAGCGAGTGAAACCACTCGTAAAAAATTCACGGGATAATCCCTCAATGTTTGGATGTGATAGGCTTCTGTTAGTACAGCCTACATTTTTACTGGAGCAGAAAGGAAAATATGCTGAAATATTTTTGTGAAAATATCATGCCGATACTTTTATTTGGATATACTTAGCTGGTCATACATAAAAGCTTGACATATTAAACTAATGATGATAAAAAAATATTGCTGTCTTTGTCATTTTTATTGCCGAGAACTGGTTGCTATTGGCACAATTTTTTCGTTATCAATTATGACGTTTTTCTTTAATTTAAACTGTTACTGAGACAAACACGCATACATATTTAGTTTGGAAGACAAGGCATGGTTAGCTAAGTGACGTCATTCTAAATCCAATATGGTGCACTCCCAAAGATGGCAGACTAGTTATTTTTTATGTATTCGCATGAAATGGGTATCAAATGAAAAGGTTTGCTGAGAAAAATACGAGAATAAAATGACGTCACTTTCAAGCGTGTTTTTTAGTTTTTAAACTATAATATTTTATTCAATGACATTTTTTCTGATAGCCTCTTTTTAGTAGGGTATTTTAAACCCATACTGAAACTCTTTTTAAAAGACAACAACGCAAAAAATTGATATAAAATGTTAACAAAGTAATAAGTAAAACAAGTTGTTCCGTTAAACGAATAAACCCTATAATTTCATAACCAAATTAGTGTTCGCTCGTTTACTGTTACTGTAAATTGTGAACAAAACCGTCTAACTAAAAAGTCTACAAGTAAAATATTACCCTAGGGTCGCATTTACAACCTTATAATAAATTCAAGATAATTTCGTACGTTTTGTCATAAAGTTTGAGTTAATGCTTTAATACAAGTTAACATTTAATTACAAAAAGCGTTTGAGTTACTCGAAATGATGTAGGAAGGTATTTTTTTTATTAACAGCCAGCTGAAGCATTACTTCCTTTGATGATCCAAATCTTTTGAACCAAAACCAAAGAACACATGATGAATCCATAATAATCTACAAGTTTTAAAGAAGAGTCATGAAAAAAAACGATAAAAAAGTAAGATTTGCTGTAAGAAAACCGAATTCTGGGTTAAGCTCGCCGTTGTACATAAGCTATATTATATTGTAATAAAGTTGTTGTTGTTGTTGTTTGTGGTTGTTGTTGTTGTGTGTCGTTGTATTGTTGTGTTGTTGTTGTATTGTATTGTTGTGTGTTGTTGTTGTGTTGTTGTATTATGTTGTTGTTGTTGTTGTATTGTTGTTGTTTTGTTGTTGTATTTATTGTATTGTTTGTTGTGTGTTGTTGTTGTTGTGTTGTTGTTTTGTGTGTGTATCTTTTAATTTTGTGTGGAATAATAAGAATGACTAAGGGTGTTACCACGCCAATCGATCGATCGTCGATCGAGGCCATCGATGGTAGAATGGATAAGTCGATGTCGGTCGACAGTTTCTACTACACCAATTGATCGATCTTCGTCATTTCTACCATCGAGCCATTGGTGATCGGCCATCGATCGATAGGTATGGTAACACCCTAACTTAACCTAGTTTCCCGTGAAGCGGAGCTTCAAAATCTGCGTCTATAGCTGAACTTTAACCGACATCTTTTGAAATTAGCTGTGCTCGAATTCAGCATCCTCCTTTTCTTCGATATTTTCATCAAATTGAATAATGAATTAATTTACAGTGAAAATAATTACCATGTCTTATTGCGTGACAACTTGTCAACCGACAAGGGAAAATAGAAATAAGTATGAGGCCAGGAAGATGATGTTTAGTATAGAAACCAGCTGACCAGCATGGTCTTCATTATTTAGGCTTCTTGGAACCCGTAGAATAGGATATTTTAAACTAAACAATAAAAGAGACAGTTCTGCATGTAGTTAGTTCCCAATACCGAAGCCTCAATGCCACGGCTCAAGCCTCGGGACATCGATTCAGGTTCACACGCTTGGAATGCCTGAAAGTGTTTTCGAAAGAGCGATTGAGCGATTCCGGACAACAAAGCTTGTCCAATTTACTGGTTGAACGCCTCGTTGTTGCAAATTGGCACCTTTTAAGATGTAAATGATGTGAGCAATGGTGGCCCAGTGATAAAGACTCTGACTGAGAGCGAAGGCACACTGCTCCGTTGCGCTGCGTTGTGTCGTCGCAGCGTTGGGCGCTACGTCATTTTACATATAAATTTTAAAACATGCCACACTTCTCCGTTGCGTTGTTGAACGAAAATCTTGCGCTGTGACGTCGCAATGCAATGCAACGGAGCAGTGTGGCTTCACTCTTACGAATTGAATATACTATTCATTTTATCAACACTGCTTTCGAAACGGTGAAGGAAAACATCGTGAGAAACCAGCTCGTCTCCGCTGAGGTTAGCCGCCATGGCCAAAATTTGGTCTAGAAGACTACTAAGGGCCTTTACACACCACGTTTTTTTATGCGCTGACGACACAATCAGGACGCTCAGCAAACGCAAGACTGCAGTCACGTTGCTACTTTTGCACACGATCCTTGGGTATATATCGTTATATACGCGCTGATACATCGCTATAAACGCGCGTTTGTTGCATCGCGCAGAAAATCGCCGCCATTTGGAACCACAGTATTACTATGGTGTCGCTCGAGACAACTCTGCTTACCATTGAAACGCGCTGTAAGCGCACGTTTGAATTGATACAAACGCACGTTAAATTTGCTTTTGTGTCGTCAGCGCATAAAAAAACGTGGTGACTAAAGGTCCTTATGAGTGGAAATAAATTTTCATAAAGTCAGTGAACCCACTTTAATATCACTTATTAATCCTACCAAATTGAAGCAAACGGAAAACATAAAAGGTGAGGAAATCTTGTTTTTTTTTCGCATCAGCCCGTTAGCGTCTCTTGCACGTGCTTCTGCCATAATTTATAACAGGAAACCGTGGATTTTTGCCTTAATGACTTTCCTGTTTAAGCTGATGGTAATTACAAACTCCAAATTGCTTTTAAAATTCCTATTCACTTTTTTATAATTTTCATAACTCGCTCACACCATACCTACGCATTGCCGGATCGGAATTCAGATCCAAGGCGATGCCGTTACGGATCTTGTAAGTGCGCGTTGAATTATGGAGTTTCATTGAAAGAATACTGAGTGGCGCGAATTGAGGCGATGTTGATCTCGTGCTGTGGTTTGCATTGACCAATTACAGTATTAAAGGCCTATTCAAACCCAAGTGGTATTCGCTGCCACTGTGGGTAGGCCTATACCGCGCGGTTTTCGCTCAGATATTTAGTATCAAGTTGAGAGCGAAACCCGGGCGGCATGTACCACTACCCACAGCGGTTTGAATAGGCCTTAATGGTCAATGCAAAACACTGTCTGGTGTCCGTGTACAGATTATTAACATCTAGGCCACAGATATATGTAGATATACCTACTTATCACAAGTATCACGATGTGTATGAAAACCAAGCGTGCTATTTTTTGACTATCTACTATGACGTCATAAGCACTATTTAGTTACTATACAAAATAGACTACATATTTGTTCTTTATATTTCTAGAATTAAGTTCTTGAGTTGTAACGTTATTGTTTGAAACAAATTAGCTTGCTGCGATAGTAGCCAGGTTAAGCAT
Source organism: Noctua fimbriata (assembly GCA_905163415.1). Classification (NCBI taxonomy): domain Eukaryota; kingdom Metazoa; phylum Arthropoda; class Insecta; order Lepidoptera; family Noctuidae; genus Noctua; species Noctua fimbriata. The sequence continues at coordinate 15,523,983 of LR990927.1, read as the reverse complement.
AAAATGCTAAAACCGGGCACCCGAAGTAGGTGCTCTTGCTTTTTTTAGGCATGTCTACAACATTATTTTTAGTATATGCGAAACCTGAATATAGTTTGTTCAGAATAAGTAACTGAATTGATTCCAATCATTTTTAAACCATGTTATATTTTGTCCCAAAAATATTTAAAAAAGTGACAAGTTGGCAACGAGCGACAAGCAAGCAAGTAGCTATCGCAAAATTTAGGTACCTACTGCCAAATTATTATTATCAAAGAGCTCAAGACGACGCTGGAGGCGCGCGCGCGACTCACTGCGTGGTGACCACGTTTTTATGCGGACATCCATGTAACAGAACAAGCTTTTAACTTTGTGATTTTTCATGATACAGTTTTGTAATTTTGTACATAGATGCTTTACATAAAAATAATAGACACGTGTATCAGGTTTCGCATATACTAAAACTAATGTTGTATATCTGTGGTCTAGATAGTAATTAATTTACCGATCCATTTTCTTCCAGTATTAAACAAAAGCGCCCACACGTTTGCTAAACATTGTTACACGCTACTGTTTTCGTAGTGTTGATTAAAAACGCCTACGACCACCCCCACGTACCTATATTGACGTTTTTTGATTGGCACAAAATATCCCCATTCAATTCCCTGAAGTAAATAGATATTTACTAGTTTGCCTATATATCATTCCAGTTAATATTTGTGTAACTTTAAATTAACTATATGTATGAATAGTTTCACACATGAATAGTTTTCTGAAACTGTTCAAATTCAAAATATATTTCTATTGAAATTCATTATTGTATTGATACAATGCTATCGAATTTCCACTTCACTTGTCAATTTTGAATTAATAACTACAGCATATACAATATTCATAATTCTAAGAATAAATTATTTGTCATCCAAACCGTTTGGGATCCCTGACATAAGCCCATTTTCACAATCACTAAGCGCTGTCTAAGTGAACGCTTAAATATTTTTGTACTATTTGAATTTCAACTGTCGGTGTTAACCTGAGTGTTGAAAATTCATCATCATCTGTCTAGGCTTTTCCTAACTAAATTTGTCGGGGTCGGCTATCTGAACTCCGCAACCCAGTTAGTTTTGGGTAATACTCGTACAATACCCCTTGGTAAGACTGGTTGTCAGACTTTCGGGCCACTGACTACCTGTTACGACTGTCAAAAATCTCCAATTGACCGCCGAGACCAACGGCTTAAGCTTTCTGAGGCTCAGTGGAAACTCGGTATGTAATGGGTGGTAACCCATCTACGGACCAACCTGGGCAAGCGCCGCTTAACCTGAAGATCGACCCGAGCGGCTGTTGTTACTTAGCCACAAGCTCCTACAAAAAAATATCCAATAGTGTTGAAAATCCTTTCAACAGATCCCAGAATTAAACAATGAACAAATAGCCTTACCTTCTTCACCACAAATCGTTAATTAACATTTGACATTTAATTTTGTACTTTAATTGTTTTGTTCACAATTCAATTTTAGTTAACAATGGTATGTTTAGGCTATTTGTTAGGGGTTCATTGCTTAATGTACTGAAACAAATTATTTTATTGCCTTTTGTATATGAAAGTCTAAAGTTACTACTAAAATGGCTTTATTTCAGAACTTAAAATAATTCTGAGATTTTATAGGGAGGTATAATATCTACATGTTACTTACCTAGTGGTGTGACCGTCGGACTGCCAAGTCATGTCCTAAGTTCGAACCCAAGACACGCACCTCTGATTTTTCGGATTCATATGCGTATTGTAAAATTATCACTTGCTTCGGTGAAGGAAAACATCGTGAGGAAACCAGCATGCCTTAGAGATATTTCTCGACGGCAAGTCAGAGGCCCATGGATGGTATAAAAACTCTGACACCAGGTAAGGCACTAACCACACGATAAATAAAGAAAGACTTTCTTCCTTGAGCTTTAGCCAAATAAACTCTACCAATTTTGTTTCTAATGATGACTAAAAACTAAGTTAAAACCCTCAGGACTTACTTGGCATTCATCCAGTAGTAGATGATCGGGTTCACCATAGCATTGGCCATTGCCAGCCAATAGAAGCCGAGGTACATGTGCTGCACGTACTTCATGTACAGTATCGATGGATTGAAGTGCGTGTAGATGAAGTATGAGTGGTAGGGCAGCCAGCAGATCCCGAAGATTACTATCACAAGGATGAACATTTTCACAACCTGTAGACAAAAAACATCACGCCTGTAATCTCCAGAAGGTTAAGCAGAGGTGAACCTAAAATGCACCAATAATTCTCCAGTTATGATAAAGTCCTATGTAATAGGGGGCGGGTTTTTTCCCATCAAGAGCAAAAATCTAAAGTCCTAACTGTTACTGATGAATTCCTGGAATTAAAACCCTATAATACTTTGCTTGACTTGGGAATTGAAGCCAGAACTGTATTTTCAGCAGTACCGCTTGCGAAACCTAAACCAATGAGGTACTAGTAAGAGGTAGTACTTTTAACTATAACAAAACCTTCAGACTAAACTTTTGACAGGATGTTCTCGTGAATAGCGCAAAAGACGGTAGTTGAACATGACACGACGTCACTATGACCATATCTATTTGGGCTATTACGTCACACCTTCGAAATTGTTGTGAGCCTTATCACGTATTTCAAAAAATCGAAATCGAATATTTTTGTGCTGTCACGTGTTATTCGACTCAATCTATCGCAGTCAATGGCTGTACTCATGATGATCAATCAAGCTATGTGAAACCAAATTAAGCTGATCTTTCAATTTACGGGAAGCTGATACAAAGTGGGGTCAGATTATACTGGAAAAAATAGCTTCATGTGTCGCCATATTCTTGTTATTCAGAGATTCATTTTTTTCTAGCTACAACAGAGTTTCTTTTACGAAAATTTTTCTTTACTCAAAAGTAATAGCTAGACCAGAAGTTTCAGAACGTCCCAATTTTGGAACCCCTGGCGTAGTTCCAATAAACCCTCATTGTCTCCACTTCGGTACTCTGAACGTGAACAAACACGACGTGAGAGAACGAAAATTGAATAAAACATTGGTTTGGCAACAACGTTGCTTCAAAAAGATCTTGTATTGAAAATCTGCAAGGCAGTTTATAGTTTGGAAGAAAACTGTAACAAATTGTTGTTTTTGGAATTGGGGCAGAAGACTCGTTAAATAAAAGATGGGTTTCACGTTCGTCTTCCAACATCTATTATACGCTCTCGTAGTTTACAAAGAAAACATTGTATGAAAGAGGACGGGATTACCATTTTTATCTATTATTGTTTAAGATGGTTACATCTCCAGGCAGACCAACAGTAACAACGTCGGTATGGCATCATGATATCGTAAGGTGGAAAGAGGTCTAGATGATAATAAGAACCATTATAGTGACATAAACTAGAAAAGAGGTCTTTACGACACAGAGGGTCGTTCCAAGACAAAATATTATGATGACTAATGTATTGATAAAACAATCGACGATAGAGAATAATATGGTAGACAGAATTTTATCAGCTGTCCCATACAATACCTACTCGACCAAATGCATGGGACAGGTGATGATGAAGATGACGTAGACGCAACCACAGATATCAGTTTTTTTGTTCGATTATCATTGAAAAACATAATGTTACAAACCATTTAAAAAAAATAAACATACGAATACAAACAATTAACAGGTTTAACAGCGGTATGCCAATAGATATATTTGTTGTGTCGTGTAGCAGAAACACATTATTATAATGTGTTGTGTCGCACCGCAAGTGTGTTTCTAACCAAACCGATATGCTGACACGACACGACACAACACAACACAAAATTGTGTTTAAACCATAGAAGTCATCTTCATCTGCCTAACCTTTTCCCAAATATGTTGGAGTCGGTTTCACGTCTAACCGGATGCATCTGAATACCAGAATTTTACATGGAGAGACTGCTTATTGCATTACACAGGAGTATAATATACTCGTAATTATAATAATATTCCTGAACATACAAATTCTTAATATAGTTTATATTTCTATGAACAGCTTCACATACCTTTCGTTTTGATCGTATCGAGTCTACTTGTCGCTGTGTCAGCTCGCCGATGGATCCTGAGCCCCACAGCACTTTCCCCATCGCTGAGTAGAAGAACGTCATCCCAAGCATAGGGATGGCGTATGTCACTACGAAGAATAATACTTGGTACCTGTAACAAAATAAAAGGTACATTAAATTTAAGGTGTAAACAGACCCTAAACGAAGCCGTCAACCATGCATTATGTACATAAAAGTAGTAGTTTTTTTTGGGATGAAAAGTCATGTTTTAATGTAAGACTCAATGACAAGGACTCAACACATTGTGCTGATGGATGGATTAAATAGTACGGGGGTCATGGAGGTATTTAAAGTGAAGTTATAACATCAAAATCTTGTATTAAAAAAAAACTTGTAAAAAAGTTGGAACTTTGACCATAGTATATCTCCGTAACTATAAGGTATCCAGGTATGTTCTAGAACAAAAAAAAAATATGGCATTGAAGGGGAAAACGAGTACCTTTCGGATTTGTTAAGGGTATTTTTATTCCCATTCTAACAACACATTCAACTGTAAAAATGTTGAGTTGTAAACTTGGGTTAAAGGGTTTTTTATTAGAAATTCCTCAGTACTCAGAACTTCCTGGATTTTTGCCCGATCAATGGCTATAGGTAACCTCGGAGTCGCCCCTTACTCTATACAATGGTGCTTATACAAAATATAATAATGAGGACTATACGAAAATTGTTTTACTAAAATAATCAGTTAAAATGTATGTTAAAGGTGAAAGGATGGCAAAACACTGTTTGGATTAGGTGTTAACCCCAGACCGCATAGTATGAGCCATTTCGGTCTTATCCATCGTAACAACACTACCCAATTTATTCTGTAAACATTATTACTAGGATCCAGACGTAACAAAACATTTGCGCAGCATTTTTTTGGCCAGACACATAAAATTATGCATATCAACATAATATGCTATTCCTAACTAATTCTTTTTTGGTTTATTTGTTTAATTTTCCATTTTTATGCATCGTGCACGGCTTGGCTTAAGTAAATTGTCAGACGCAAAAAAATGCATTATTTTATGCTGAAGTATTATTCAATTACGTTTTTTTTTTAGTTGTAGTTTTAAACATTTTTGACGGGACTTTTAGATATAAGTTTTGTTAATTCGTCTTCATTTTTTCAAATATTTACAACTAAGCTGCTTACGCTAATCCTAAGGACAATCAGCTTTTGATGTTCCAAGAAACGGGATATAATTATGCGCTGTATTACAGCACGCTATCCCGGTGCGGTTCTTTAATTTAAAAGAAATGTATTTCCATAAATTAGATTAAAGTCTGCTGCAGAACTTGTTTTTTTTTTTTATATAATACCCGTGCTGAACACGGGTGCATCAAAAATTCTGGCAAGAAATCAACATTTAAGGCATCGGAGTCTGAAGTTGAAGTTTTTCAAAAATCTGAGCTCCCTAGTGGTAGCCGAACTTTTGCTTTCTGGGTTCCGTATCAAAAAAATACTATTAATTAGTGAATTTCTTAAAATTTTATCTAGCTCCCCACTACAACTGTGTATCTGTATCGTGAAAAAATACAGAAATGTCCCGCTTTCATCTTAAGGTGAAAGCGCCAGGGTAGACTATTATTACATGAAACAATCATTCAATGGGATTCAATGAACTTAGAGAAACCATACTTGTTACAGCCACGAATCATATATGAATCAATATAAAAGCCGACACTGACCTGAAAATTGCAAAATAACGTAAAAAAAAAATTGAATTGCGCGGCCAACCCTGACGCTTCTATTATATTTAAAATTTATAACTTAATATGATAATGAATCGCATCAGAAAACACTCCAATTATAATCAAACAAAATCAAAACAATTATTCTATTTCCAATATTGATACTGACCATATTCTTATCTCAGTAACCCGCAAACAATAACGAATTCACATCACCTCTCTAGCCTTTTGGATCACGTTAGCAATTCAACCTTCACGAATGTCAGGCAATACTATTCTTAGTATCCACGTGACACATGAAACAAACAATTATTGAGATATTTCCTAGTACCAGTCTATTGTTATTTTCAGGCAAAAGTAGAGCAACACAGTCGCTTCGAACGTGACTTTAAAATACTCTCGCTGCGCGTCTGGAAATTCAATTCATGTAGCAGAAAATATTTCTGGGCAAGGTTTGCTCTTTAAATAAATTGGCAAATATTTTACCTGCTCTCTGGCAGACCTGACTCCAGCCTTTTAGACATGTTTACAATTTAATGTAAGCTATATTTTTTAAATAATTTTTGACTTCAGTGGCCTGAAAATATGCAGGTATTTCGCGTTATTAATAGGCGTAGTGCGATGATAACTAAAATGTGGTTTGAAAAGGGCAAATATTTGAACATTTTAGTCATTTAAGAATGTATCATTTTTTTTAATTGATTGCCTAATACTTTTAAACTCGATTTAATCTGATGAGAAACCATAGATGAGGTTAACGATGGACTGAGCAAGCCAAGAAGATGACACGTCAGCTTTCAAAGCAAAATGAAAGCACTCGGGTTATTGTAGAAAAACAAACACAAAATATTTCAAATTTTGTAATTTGTGGTGATTTCCGTAACAACTCAAAAAGTCCATAACAGAACAAACTCCGTTCCATTAATGCTGTTAGACAATTTGACCAGTCAAGCGTAATCAGTAATCATTGACAACGCTTTACAAACTTTATTTTTGAAGCTGTCGAAAAGTTGGACACTGCTTTCTAACTTTTCGACGCAAATTGCGTTGTTTGTGACAATAGATCAATTCATCAATCTTCTATCTTTTTTTCAATTTCCTAGTCATCTATTTCGATGCTATCGGGGTGAGAATGATGCATGATGAAAAGCCCGAAAATAAATTTCACGAAATGAAGAAGAAATCTATCAGAAACAAATACAACAGCAATCACAAACAAACAATTATAACGGTTCCGTTTTTGCTATTTAGCTAAGGTACCCTAGAAAGACAACAGACACTGAACAGCAGTTTTATGAAGAAAATAAAACACCAGTTTGTCAACATCATCATCTGCCTAGTCTTTTCCCAACTTTATTGGAGTCAGCTTCCAGTCTTACCGGAACCAGCTGAACTATCTGAACTCCATAGCCCAGTTATTATTGGGTAATAAGGTACCCGTTGGTAAGACTGGTTGGTCCAGTTTGTCAACATTCAACAATCCACACAAGTAACACGTGTCACATTGTATTTTGATTCCCCGACATTACTTACAAAAGTTACGAAATTCGGCAAGTGTTGAACATAACCTCATAAAGGTCATCAAAGAATGAAACATGTGTTTTCATGTTAAATTGTCGTTAATATATTTAAGTAACAGTTGTGTTGTCGTTCCAAATGACCCCTTTTGGCGACAAAGGACATGCTACAAATTGATAAAAAGTGTCTTCTGTCTCATGTTTTCACCATAAACGTTCTACAATGTGTGAGCTTCAGAGTTCTTTGAACTTTTGACTTTGCATACGTCCAATTACTCAAGCATGTTGACGATTCACTGTGCAGTCGTGTAGAACGATTGAGGATTGGATTTGTTTGCAAATCAATAGAAGACGATCAAGTTAGAATGTTTGCAGTTCGGTCAAGACAGAGCGATAGACTTAATTAAGTTTATGGATAACTAGAAATAAACTAAATCAAAATGGGTTCATTCGTTCAGGAGCTGTGATGCCACAGACAGACACTCAAATCCACAATTCAAACTTATAACACCCCTGTTTTTTGGTCGGGTGTTAAAAATGAGAAGTGCCTTTAGCAAAACAAACCTTGCTTCCATACAAACCTTGTCTTGGCAATTGAGACTTCGTCATAAATGTTGCAATTGATTTTTATTTATAGAAAAAGAAGTTTGATTATAAAGGATGTAAATATACCCTTTTTTTTTTAGGATGGGAAATCATCAAATGACCCCCGCCGCTCTGGGCGGAGCGGAAGGGAGTGTCAGACTTGTACTGACTAAAACCCATCCATGTTCCTTCTTTGCCCTTTGTGTTCCAGGGCCGCGGTATCTCTTTCGAACAGTCCCGCAGCCCTGGCAGGCATCGGCCCTTGCGGACCAATAGACCCTTAACATAACCGAAAGGCACTTGTTTTCCCCGTCTTTGCTATTATTTTTTTGGTCTAGATCATGCCTGGGAACTTTTTAATGTAAGATTTTTACACACCTCCAAGACCCCCGTACTATTCAATCCATCCATCAGCACAATGCTTTGAGTTGTTTCCATCGAGTCCTACCGTAAAACGTGATTTTTCACCCCAAAAATAAAGTCGATTCCCAGCAATATTTTTTTAGTTACTTAGTTTGATGTACAGAATGCTTGGTTGACGGCTATGTGAAGGGTTTGTTTACAACCTGTATTCGTATGGATAGCTACACCTATTTAGTAAATAAATTAACAGTTCAAGTCCAAATTGTGCAGTCAGTGTTTTGTGGTGCAATGTGGCGGAAAATTCTCATAAAACTTTACTGAAATTTTAATCAAAATTCCTCAGATTCTGGTTGCTAGCTAGAATATTCGCCCTTGGGACACACAGCAGGGAAGTGTAAAATTGCGTGGGAGATGATAGGGTGATAAGGGTCTCATCTCCATGAGAATTGGCGTGAAAAACTACATGATCGTGAGAAGCAGAGAAAATTGAGGAAGTTTCCACTCAAGGGACAAGCGAGGGTTGAATAGTAATCATTTCAATCAGGAGTACATGCTTCAATGAGTTTGTAATCTCCTGTGTTGTGGGAAATAGTGCAGGAACTGTGTAATAAATGAATAGTGTTTTTTTTTTTAATATTGTTCCGTAAACGGAACCCTTATAAATTCGTCATGTTTGTCTGTCTGTCTGTCCGTCCGTATGTCACAGCCACTTTATTCCGAAACTATTTAGACTGCACAGTTGAAAGTTGGTAGGTAGATGTATTCTGAGACCCGCTTTAAGACGTTTCTTAAAAAAAAAAAAAAAAAAAAGATAAAGGAAGCGACTCCTGATACATGGAACTAAAACTAAAAAAAAAAATATCCAGCCTATACTTGCGGGGTATTTATAGATAGCTCTTAAAATTACATTGAGGTTCCTAAACCATTTTTTCTCAAAGTCAATCGTTTGAAAGATAGACACTTCCAAAGTGGTCAAATATGTTTCCTGTCCCCTCTAATTTCTAAAGTAAGAGGAAAAATTCTGAAAAAATGTAGGATTGTATTGATTGTAGAACGTAAAAACACTTTCAACGAAAATAGGTTTGAATAAGATTTGATGTTTAGTTTTTGAGATACGAGACTTATACATTAAACAGCAGCAGTAACTTTGTTTTTGATTAACATACTATGAAAAACAAATTGAGTTTTGTTGTTGAATTATTGGGGAGTAACCACACTTATTCAGCTCTATTCAGCTTTTGTCTATAGAAAACAACGATTTTGTATACAGATGCGCAAAGACGAACAGAGCTGAATAAGTGTGATTAGTCCCTTATACAATACAACATATGATTGAGCCTTCAAAATATTTTTATTAAATTGTTAGGTGCTACGGAACCCTGTGTGCGTGAGTACGACTCTAAGTTGGCCGGTATTTTTGTTTTTTTTTTGGATTAATAGATGATAGAACAGTGCACCTGAAACTAAACGCACTCACTTATTTCATGGTATGTGGATGCTAGAGTATGATGTCGTTTAGTTACTTGACCAAAAAAAAATAAGAAAGAAAGCGTTTAAATTGATTAGTTAGCGATACACACCTAATAAAAACATCTTCATTACAACTGCTAAACTTATCATGAAGATGAAATTATACCCGTATTTCTCCTTCAGGGAATTCAGAGTAGGAGCCCGGATTTGTGCCCGTATATCCGAATATAACCTCCAAAAAATCCTGTGATAACAACAGGTCATAAATATATTTTTATATATTTTTACCAGATGCGTACCAATTTGTTAACTGACTATTATCTGCCTATCCTTTTCCTAACTATGTTAGGGTCGGCTTCCAGTTTTAACGGATGCAGCTGAATAATTTTACATGGAGCGATTGCCTATCTGACCTCCACAATATACTGGGTAATAGAATACGCCTTGGTAAAACTGGTTGTCAGACTTTCGGGTCACTGACTACCTGTAACGACTGTCAAAAATCTACAAATGCCAGCCGGGACCAAGGGCTTAACCTGCTTTCCGAGGCACGGAGGAACCTCTGCTTAACCTAACGATCGACCCGAGCGGCTGTTATAATTTAGCCACAAGGTCCTCCTATTAATTAACTCACTATGGTCAATCATAACCAACACGAGGTGATTTAAATTGAAGTCTAAACAAAATCACAATATTGAATTTTCAGCGCTCAGTTCAGCTCCGTAAGTAGAAATTCCGACGGCACAATAATATTTAGACATCTGTAGATAAAATGGCGCTCACCGAGAGGAGGCCTGTGTCTCAGCAGTGGAAACATTGAAGGAAGATTATGTTTGTGTATTAGTCTCACTGTCACGCGTTTGATAAGAATAGCTGATAATCTATACATATAATAAAATCGTAGACTTTCCGTGTCTGTACATTACAGATTTTTGCAAAAAAGTCACTGGAAAGTGCGAGAAATAAGTAATAGAAAGTAAAAATATCTTTTTTTAAATTTTTGTCTGTTTGTCGGTTTGTCGGTTTGTCGGTTTGTCGGTTTGTCGGTTTGTCTGTTCGTTTGTGCGCGCATCACGTAAAAACCCCTCATTGTATTCAAAATCGAAATATTACAAAATAAGAAGCATTGTTGTGGGTATTATTTAGCGTTTATTTCATCAAAATCGACCAACAGACTCAAAATATATTAACTTTTAAAATTTTGTTAGTAACCTCATACGCGATTTCTATGATAAAAATAGTTTACGTAAATAGGTTTTAGTCGTAGTGTAGTCACTCGGAATGGCTGAAAACTAATTTTGTTTTATTTTTCCTTTTGACTTTACTCTTTGCACGGAAGTAATAAGTACTACGTACGCACGCGACGGCCAGTCAAGCTTTACATAACCAGTTTATGCGGATCTCTCACTGTATAGGAAATCTATACAAAGCGAGGTCAATTTATTCTGGAATTTTACAGTTTCATGTGCCGCCGTGTGTACAACTGCAATTCTTGCTTGCATTAAAAAATTGCCACCAAAAGAGAGATTAACGCTAATTTAGTCTCTTTCTAATAAGGTGACCATTCATTTTATGTAAAAAGTAGGACATGATGGAAAGGCTGAGAATATAACATTATTAAATTAAATTATAAAAATATTTTCAATTTTCGTTTCCGAGGCAATTAAATAATAATAAAAATAGTAATACGAGAAAGCTATTATTATACATATATTAGGCAATTACAGCAACTCAACCTGAAGTTTATTTAAATAATAAAATTACTATTATTTGGATTTTACTATATTTAATGGTGACCAGTGAAATGATGTATTAAATAAGATTAGTTCTTAGATAATAGGTAGATAAACAATATCCCACAAAATAAAAACTTTATAGGGACAATACCAAAATAAGACAATGACGTTGTCAAATTCAACCAGACCACCTTTTTCCAATGTTGCCCGCACACAAACTAAATAAAATAGTTTCGTTTGAATATTAAAATAGGACTTTCAGGATTTCGTATTTTTATATGTGCCTACCGAAATGACTTCGAATACTAATAATTTAGTAGATTAATGATCATGTCTACATTGTGCGAGTGGGAAAAGGCTAAAATCCGGCGGCAGTGACGAGCCTCAGAACGGCTATTTAAAACTTACGTTAACGGAGTAAAATACTTATATGAACAAACTAACATTGCGAATGGGTTGCCTGATAAAGTTAAGTCAAGGCTACCCTTTATTAAAACTAACGGAACTAATCTTTTTTTCAAACCAAACGAAATCAAAACGGAATTAGAGTAAATATCTACAAAGCAATCAAGCCAAGAATCTGTTAGGTTGTCATCTTTTTGTCCCTACTACAGAGTTGTAAGGTTTATGTAGATAAATTGATACTATATGTCCACTCATCTATTTTCTTATTAAAATATGTATTAAAAGAACAGATAGGTAATTTTATTACAAACACGATGGCATAACGTTCGGTTGTCTAAGTAAAATCGGTCAAGCCCCACGGTTGTCGCAATTTTAAATAGTCTTCACTTAATGATATCAGGCAACCCATTTGTTATGCTTTTTTTCATGTATATTAAACATATGTTTGACTCAGGAAACATAGGACTTTTTTTGATACTAGACAGGCTTATTTATAATGGTAGGTACACCAGAGTGAAGAGGAGTTATATCCGTAAGAGCAATTGTTTCACTCGCGGCATATCTTTAAAGTTTAAATGCCCATGATTGCACTTGCATTTGAACATCGGAGCAAAATATTAATAATAGTCAGTAGTAACATAAATATAGTGAATAGTCAAATGGCTTGCTTTCAACACTATTTGTTACATCGATCTGCGTAATACTTGCGTCTACGCTTCAACTTTTTTTTTTTGCCCGTTCATCAGAGTCCTTGGAAAAGTATCCGCTTCGGCAATCATGGTCTATCTTCGGAAATATGAGATCTAATATAATTCCCATGTTCTTCTTCTTCTTTTGTATCGATGATTTATCACATTATTAGCACCCAGGTGGCTACGTTAATCGCGGTTTCAGTAGAGATTTTGACAGTAAGTCCTCTAAATCGCAGGTGTAGGGACACTTTAGATACTCCAGGAAGTCACAGTTAGCTGCTGCTACCATGGAAGTACGTGTCTATTAGGAGCCAGCCATAAAATTTATGACGTAATTTAATTACGTCATACGTTAAAGAGGTGGGGGGTGACAACAAAGTGTGACATTGTGTGACAAGGGGTGGAAGGGGTCCTAAATTTGGTGATGTCACATTTAAAAAACTAATATTGCTAAGTTTTAAAACACGAAATTTGAACTATTAACGAAAAACTTATTAAAGAAATATTTCCAACTCTATCGGCGGGCAGCGTGTAATATTGCAAAATATGTGACGTCACACTTGGGAGGCGGGAGTCTCACAAAAATTGACCTTCTGATAAGGACGGATTTTTTGACCCCTTCGGTGAAAAAATCATAAAAAAATTCGTATGACGTAATTTATGGGTGGTCCCTTATGTATCACCTTTGTTAGAATATTACAATTATACGACTAAAATCCTAAAAGTGCGGAATGAATGCACTACAGTGCCTTGAAAAACCAAACTTTGAAGCTTTATAGCGATGTTCGTGTTAATTCGGAAACATGAAGATTCTCGAAGCGCATAGTCTTTCTGGTTCTATTGCTAAATACATTAAATACAAGGCAGTATTTTTGCAAATTCTCAATTTTGTTTCCATCGTTTGTGTCCATCACATTTTTTCTATCGGTTGATTGAGTTCTCAGAGCTGAAAGATTATATAAACCTGATGATATTAACCGTTGGGCCCTAGGATAGATCATGAGTTGCATCTATATTTTGCTTACGTTCATAAACTTTGAGAATGACAAAAGAATGTGAGCTCACGTGAGCGAAGCCGCGGGCACAGCTAGTCTCGTAATATATTGGAAGCCTATTAATATACAGGGTGTAAACGGTCCCTTCACGAAGCCGTCAACCAAGCATTATGTACATCAAACTAAGTAACATTCCGCAATATTTTTGCTGGGAAACGACTTTTTTTTTGGTGTGAAAAATCACGTTTTACGGTAGGACTCAATGTAACGCACTCAAAACATTATGCTGATGGATGGATTGAATAGTACAGGGGTCGTGCCTTTCGGCTTCATTAAGGGTCTTTTTACACCCTTAATACAAGAGATGAATGAAAAAAATATCACTGGATTAATAAGTACTCAAAAGGGCGCATGTGATGTCTTGACAGGATAAGCACTTAAATTGTATGTTAATAGGCCCTTTTGTTTATTCAGCTGATTCAAACGACCGTTTACTTTGCATTTGACATCTAATCAACGAACGCTTTGTCTGAAAAGAAAACGTTGCGTCGTCGTAGGAAAACTCATTTGGTTTCGAATCAAAATAAAATCTTAGACGAAGAAATTATGCATTGTTAGTTATATCAATAGGTCCCATAGGTTAGCAACAAGACCTGTTTGTAAACAATCGAATTTTTACAACATTGTATTACAATAAGATTTTTTTTGGGTGCAGTAAAGAGTGGTCTATGTTTAGAGGCAGTCGCTCCATGTAAAATACTGGTATTCAGCTGCATCTGGTTAGACTGGAAGCCGACCCCAACATAGTTGGGGAAAGGCTAAGCAGATGATGAGTAAAGTGTTCTATACAAGGTGTAAACGGACCCTTCACGAAGCCGTCAACCAAGCATTCTGTACATCTAACTAAGTAACTCTACGCAAAAATTATTGATGTGAAAAAACTTTATTTTTTGGGTGAAAAATCACGTTTTACGGTAAAACTCAATGTAACGCTCTCAAAACATTGTGCTGATGGATGCATATATTGAATAGTAAAGTGTCTTCACGATATTCCTTTACCGATGGTGCTGACACTGAACTTAAAATAATGATTTACTTGTTTAAGTTCTTCAATTATTATTGAGGAAGTCACATCGGTGGTGGTTGCACGGACCACGGGTTGTGGCTTCAAATCCATGCAAAGTGAACACTTGTCTTCTTCTTTATCGTGTGGTTAGTGCCTACCCTGGATTCAGAGGTTTTATGCCGCTTATGTGCCTCTGACTCGGTAGTTAAAATCACACTTTATTTTATTTATTTATTTATTTATTTGGCTCACCAACAATTGAATACACTGCTTCAAACATATGAGATACATTCAATAGAGTCACAGACAAGTGTATCAACCTCTTACAGGTAAGCACATCATGCACTACTTATTTGTCGTTGGTACTCACCGCACACAACTATGGTTTTTAAATACATAATTTAAGTTAAATTAAAATCAAATAAAATGAAAATCACAATCAGCATCAAAATTAAAATCAAAATTAAAATAGAAATTAAAGTCAAAATCAAATCCATATCAAAATCAAAAACAAAATCATAATTAAAATTAAAATCAAAATCAAAATTAAAATCAAAATCAAAATTAAAAACAAAAACAAAATTTAAATCAAAATCATAATTGAAATCAAAATTAAAATCAGAATCAAAATCAAATCAAATTCAAAATTAAACATTAAAATTAAAAATTAAAAAATTAAATTAAAAATCAAAATTCAAATTCAAATCAAAATTTAAATAAAAAAACAAAATCAAAATTAAAATCAAGAGACAAAAAATTAAAAATTAACACAAATTATTTTACAGGTTTTTATAAATAATGCTTTTGAACCTACCAAGTGAGTCAGAGTGCACATCTACGAGATCACTGCAGCTATTTAATAGTTTACATAGGCGGGGGATAGGCGAATTAGCACCAAGTACGGTTCTGCGAAGAGGAGGACGCAAGGGGGTAACAGGAGCTCGTGGGCTTTTCGTGGGCACACGGAATTTGATCCTGCTCAATAATTGGGGACAGTCAATTTTATGTCGCAAAATTTTAAATAAAAATGACGAATCCAGTAAATCTCTCCTCTTCTGTAGGGATATCATTTTGAAATGCAATAGTCTCTCTTTATATGATATTTTCTTTTTTGCTATCCCGGAAGAGTATGCTAAATGCCACAGAAATCGTTTTTGAACCCTTTCCAATCTCAGTGCGTGGGTGGCATAGTGAGGTCTCCACACCGTGCTGCAATATTCCAACGAGCTACGGACCAGACTATTATAAAGCAGAATTTTAGTTTTATGGCGTCGAAAACAGGTAACATTTCTAATGACAAACCCAAGCATTCTTGAGGCTTTTTTAACTACATTTTCAACGTGGGGTACAAATGTTAACTGCTTATCGAACAGAACTCCCAAGTCTCTTATCTGCTCCACCTCCTGCACCAAGTTACCACTAATATAATAATCAGATCGTGTTAATTTTGTTTTTCTAGTGAATTTCACGTGGTAGCACTTGTTAATATTTAAGCTCATACCATTTTCATCACACCACTCCACTAACATGTCAATATCTTTCTGTAGCAACTTAACATCAAGGTCTGATTCGATTACTCTGCAAAACTTTAAATCGTCAGCATACAAGTAACACTCAGAGAATTTCAACTCGTTGGCGAGGTCATTACTAAATAGGTTAAATAAAACTGGGCCAACATGTGATCCTTGTGGGACGCCAGATGTAACCTTGTGGGAGCCTGACTGGTAGCCATTGAGGGCAACAAAGAAAGAACGACCGTCGAGATAAGAATTAAACCAATCAAGGAGGGAGCCAGTGATGCCGTAAGCAGCTAACTTATGAAGGAGTATATTATGAGGGACGCGATCAAAGGCTCTGCTAAAATCGGTATATATCACGTCAACTTGTTTCCCAGAGTCAATAGCACTCGTTAGGGTCTCCATGAAAGTCACTAGGTTTGTGCACGTAGATCTTGAACTCACAAAGCCATGCTGGGCATCACTAAGGTAAAGCTTCAAATGAGACTGGATGTAGGGACAAATCAAGGATTCAAAAAGTTTGGCGAAGGTCGACAAAATTGAAATGGGTCTATAATTACCCACATAATTACGATCACTGCATTTATGAATAGGTACAACCTTTGCTACCCTCCAAAGCTTTGGGAATATGCCAGAGGTAAGTGATCGATTGAATATACGTGATAAAGGAGCTGCCAGAGGCGAAGCACACATGGAGACAAAATAAGGAGGGATTCCATCGGGTCCAGCGCCTTTTCGGCGATCCAGAGATTTCAATTTAGTGAGCACGGCATCAATCTCAATCGTTGGCGTTGTCAAAGGTAAACTATAAGCTAACATGTCCTGCATGTACTCAGAGGAACATGAATGATGAGTCACATTCTGTTGACTGTACATGGAAGAAAAGTGAGCAGCAAACATTTCTGAGATATTGTTGCCATCCGAAGACGATGTGATGCCGTCAGTCATTGCTAGGGGATATGAACTGGTACCACCTCGCTTTTCCTTGATATAAGCCCAGAATCGTTTCGGATCCTTGGTTATTACAGTTTCTAGGTCGCTAACATATTTATTGTAACAGGAAGCAGCCATAACCGAACACCGTTTACTCAACAGCTTCAGTTCAAGCTCATCCATGGGGTTTTTATATATTTTGTATCGCTGGCGTATCTTTTCCTTTTCTCTCAAGGTTCTTATTAAATTTTTATCGAACCAAGGTGGGTATGTCTTATTTTTACGGGTGAAAGGGGGATTTTGCATCTCTATAATATTTTTAATTTTATCGTAGAATATACTGAGCATATCATTCACATTGTGAGCGCCGTCAAATAAAAGGTCCCAATCGATCTCATTAAAGTGCTTGCATATAATATCATAATTTAACTTGTAAAAATTTAATCTCTTGTTACTATTATACGGAAGTCTTGTGTCTGTGTATGATTTTAAATTAATTTCAATTGGGGGATGCAAAGGGTCAATTATACTTAGGGGATTTAGAGCAGAACATACGGTACCCGAAGTTAAGTTAGTCAACGCAAGGTCAAGTATGCGTCCTGACTTATTTGTTATATTGTTAAGTTGAGATAATTTGTTTATATGACTAAAATCAGTTAACAAGTGACCAATACCTGGTGCCATATAACCACTATCCAACTCACTTGCCAAGTTCCAATCAATATTACTTAAGTTAAAGTCACCAACTATACACGACTTCAAACCAGACTGTTCAAATATATTATTACAGGAGTCTAAGAAGTGTTCAAGGGTTGAATGAAGTAGAGGCGGAGGCAAATAAACTGCGCACACAGCTAGTTGACGAACAGACTTTGCAATCGAGATGTCTATGATAACCCATAAATCTTCACAATTACTTTCCCATTGAGTCATCCGTTTTGAATTTATTCCCTTGAGTACGGCAATCAGAACACCTCCTCCATCTTTTTTCCTGTTATCCCTATCTCGTCTATAGACTACATATCTGCTATCAAATAGCTCTGAGCTCATAACAGAATCATTTAACCAAGTCTCGGTTAATATTATAACATCGTAGTTTTCGCAACAAACTTGACGATAAAAATTATGACATTTAGTGCGTAAGCCTCTAGTGTTTTGGTAATATATCCTTAAATCCGAGAATGCTAATAAATTATATTTACTGTTACATTGACAAAAACCAGAATGAAATTAAAAAAAAAAGAAGACGAAAAAACACAAATTAAACCAGCTCATTCAAACTGTCTTTATTCCTTATCAGAATGTGTTCTGATTCCTGTGTCTTCCGCATGAATATCCGACCGCCTCGTACCCAGACAAACTGATATCCGATTTCCTTGGCTTTGATTCTAGCGGCCGCATGGAGTGCCTTATTGGTAGTGGAGAGATGTTCTGTAATGTAGATCGGGGATTTAGGTCCAGAGTATCCCAAGTGTGTTGTATTCAGTTTGTTGCCTGGATTCGATTTATTAAATTTTATGGTGGCTGCGAGAAATTGGTCACGACTACGGGGGGAAGCAAGTTGTACTACCACGGCACGCGGGCGGGAATTGCTGGTATTTTGTTTAGCGACTCTTGTGCAATGCTTAATGTCGTGGTCTTGAATATTGCTCCCTACTACTTTAGACAAGTGTGACACAATCTCTATTAAATTTTCCTGCTTCTTTTCCGGCAGGCACTGAATTTCCACATTGTCTGCACGGGTTTGCTGTTCCAGTAGATTCATGCGTGAAGTCAAATCATTAACACACACTTTCATCTCAGAGTTCTCTCTTTGCAACTCTTTCATATTCTCCTTGGACGCTGTATATTCTTTTAAAAGATCTTCATACTGCTGATTCATGAAAGCCATGGATTTTTCCATATTCTCCATTTGGTCTTTTATAGGTTGCAACTGTTGATTCAGGGTTAGTTTCATCTTTTCTATGAACTTAGTCAACATCTCTGCCTGTTCCTTTTTAATTGCTTCCTGAATAAGTAGACGAATATCGTCGGGTGCTAACGCAATTTCAACAGGCGCCTGAGGTGGAGATCCTACGGCTTGCCTCTTATTGCCTCTGGTAGTTGAGATGTTACGTAAGGGCGTGTTATCGGATTTTCTAAGTTTCGGGCCAGAGTTTAGACATTCAGGACAATGCCACTTAGCAGGTACATTGTAGTCGTCAGCCAAAGACAGACATGTATAATGATATGCCTTAACACATTTTACGCATTTAGCGTATTTTTCGTTGTCAGCTGTTTGTTCACAACATCCCCATAACATTCCAGAACTTAGCGACTTAACAGGATTATCTGCCATTATGTTATGCCGACTTTTTTGTAGCAACGTAAATAAACGAATGAGAAATTATCACGTTACCTACGTTAAATCCTTGACTTGTAGGGCGCTCCGATGCTTTGCGCACGTACTCGGTCGCGAGAAAAAGGTTGTAAGCGCCGTGCGTAGCTCGTCACTTACGCGTTATGTTAAGTCACTTCTCACTTATTGTTAGACGCGGTAGATTGTAACTTGATGCAAATTTTATTTACAAATTCTGCAGTATTTGAGCACTTCACCAAATTAGTTCACAATGCAATGGTCCACCTATAACACTTATCATGAGCATATGAGGCAGGTCCTAACAGTTGCAGTTATCACGTCTTGTAACACACAAAGCAAAGACCTCCCCCCTATTCCTTCTACTTCTCTCGGTGGTGTACTTCTTCTCGCCAATCCGTGAGAAGGCAACCCAAGGCGTCCCGCCATCGTCTCCTCGGCCTGCCGCGACTCTGTCTACCTGTCTCAGGGCTCCAGTGTTGTGATATTCGGGCCCAGAACTATGTGGTATCCGGCAGACGTCATGGCCTGCGAAGTCCCATTTTAGTCTCGCAGCTTTATATAATAAGCTACATCAGCAATTTGCGTTCTATCTGTCTATCTTAAATCTAACACGTCTATTTACTCATGTCACACAACACCACTGTTTAAGACACACAATAGGAAACTATAAGATCTTGGGACAGTTCTTATCTTATAAACATTTGTGACACTCGGATAAACTATTAAAGCCACGTAAATTATATTATAATAGCTCCTGAAACTTAGCCATGATTGTTTAGATAGATTAACAGGAACAATGGTGTTGATATCAGAAGGGATTTCTTGTAAGAAGTGTTTTCTGTATATCCTGAGTGGGATAATGTTACAGGTAATTTATAGATAGAATGAAGACAACAGTTTCATTGTTAGTAACACGGATAACACACTATTATCTCATCGTTACGGGTAATTCACAATTTAGGTTTTTCTGTATCTATGGGGTGGAAGGAACCCCGACGCACAAATGGTTACATTCTGAACCTATCACCGTTTGTTCGTCGGTGTTCTTTCGACCCTGTATATCTTGGGTAGGTATTAAAATGTGTCTAACATGCCGCCTGAAAATATTTTAAGAATAACTAGCTGTGCCCTGTGACTTTCGTTCGCCTGAAATTAGCGGAGTGTTTACGACCTATTCTCATACCTATCAAAGTTTCATAAAAAAAAATCATAAAAAACGGTCGAGTCGTTTTGCAGGAGTGCGAGCACAAACACAAACACCGTGGAAAGCATTTTCAAATGATCGAAAGATTAAATGATGTTCTCGAGTCTGAGTGAGGAAAATCCGCCGTCTGTAGATAGGTATCACAATTTTGTTAAAAAAATCTTATACTCGCTTGCATTTATATTGAGAAATTATTAATCAGGCGAATAAAAATTGAATTGGCGACCAATATACTGAATGGGCGACTATTGTACCAAATACGTAACTATTTATCCGGTTATTGCGGCAAAGAGAATATAGGAAGCAAGAGCGAGCGAAGGCTGAGAGAGACTTGTGGCACCCCGACTCGGACAGGTTAGGTTACTTTAAACCCTGCAAACAGAAATAGGAGCCCCGCGCAGCGGGTCTACGTCGACTACGCCTTATCTACAATCTAGTGGTTAATAACCTTGTTTTAGGTTTTTTTTCAGAGTCCTTGAATTATCACACTGATCGTATTGAACAACTAGTAACTCAAATTTGTATTTTCAAGTCGCTGTTTTAAACATTTGTACTCGCCCACTGTTTGTCGCTCACTTAGTATTTCAGTAGACCATTTTCAATATTTTTGACACCTTTGATTTGAATTAATTTTCACTCATTAAAATACTACCCATTTATATTTAATATACTATATAATATACTCTAAGCAACACCTTGTAAAGAAAATGAATAAATTTAAGATTTATTTACACGGGTATATTTATTTTAGCGATTCCTAAAGTTGTTGTAACTTGAAATGTGGAATAAGTAAATGTCTATCTTTTACCTAAGTACTCCAAATGGATATGACATTCACAGAAACATGTTATTTTGTTCCTAAGTTGAAAGGATAATTGGTAAAGTATCTTACCATTTTCTTCTAAAATTATTTTCCGATTCACATAAATCATAAGAAAAAATAACATAATGGGATAAAATCATTCCGTGCCAAAAGCACGTTAAGTCGGTGCGCCCGGGTATTGTTTATGGATCTTGTAATGGGAAATCAGAAACTTTAAAGTCTTACAATCAGTTTTATCAAGAGCTATAGCCAATTTTACCCACAACCCATTGTGGTGTCAAATAGACAGTCACTTTATGTAAAATGCTGATACTCAGCGCATTCAATTAGAATGGAAGCCGACCTTTATATTGCTGATAAGTTTTTCCAATACAAATATCTCAGAAAAGGCACAACAAAAGACGCGTCCTCTCTTCTATGGAACCAATCGAACGCGTACTTATATTATGTAAAAAGTGTAAGGAGACCCTTAACGAAGCCAATAGGCACTTGTTCTCCCCGTCTTTGCGATATTTTTTTTGTTCTAGACCATATCTGGGAACCTTCTAGTTACGGAGATATTGGAGGTCAAAGTTCCAACTTTTTCACAAGTTTTTTTTAAATACATGTTTTTAATGTAAGACCTTTACTTTAAACACCTCCACCACCCCCGTACTATTCTATTCATCCATCACACAATGCGTGCGTGTGTGCGTTTTATCGAGGCCTACCGTAAAACGTGATATTTCCCCCAAAAAAAAAAATCGTTTCCCAGCAATAAGTTTTGGATAAAGTTACTTATTTTGATGTACAGAATGCTTAGTTGATGACTTTGTGAAGGGTCTGTTTACACTCTTTATGTAATTATTTGAATGTAGGTGCACCTTACCCTTTCGTATGAGGTTCCCATTTTTATGTCCGACTTACTCTACGGAAACTCAATACCTCCTCCTTAACAAGAATCTCACAACTCCAACCAATCTTGAATTTAATAGCGGACTTGGAAACTACAAAGCTGCAGGGATTCACGTCTGCATATCAATTCGAGAGAGACTAATAAACTTATCATCGCTTGACTGAAGTTAGTTGACTTTAGCGTAGCTTAGTTTGGATCACAGGATCTGACTGAGGCCTTGATACGAGCGGGCGGCGTAAACCAAACGAAAAAACGACGATTTTTTAATCGAAAATACAACTATCCTATAGCATATTGGTTCAATTTTCTGCGACAATCCAATTATTATCACTCACAGTTATTCTTAAAATAAACGAAATAAATAATTTCAATTTTAAAATCGTCCGTATTTACGTCACGTTTTCACCGCGCGCTCGTGCTCTCTGGGGCCTCTGATTTAGAGACAAGTAGTCACGTTTGAATTATGTCCTATAAGCAAATGAGCCTAATGTTAAAACAACACTTAAGCAAAATGTCATAATAGTAAATCGACCTATGAGCAAATGGACATAAGACGATTGACCAAAAACAAAAGAATGGGAATTGTATTCATACTCGTACAAGTACGTTCTTTTAAAACAATAATCATATTTATGATCAGTTAGAGACTATAAAACTGTATATCAAATAAAAATATGTCACAATATTTTCGAATAATTTGGCTCTGGTCATTCACCGATTTCATTTAAAAGTACAAATAATGTACCTCAAAATATAGCACAATACGTTATTTTCCCATAAAACATCAAAAGTGAAGTTGTTTTCGTTTAATTGTTTGTCAACAAGGTAATTTTCAAAAATTAAAACAAAAACCAGCCGTGTTGGCTATCTCGTTCGTTGTTTCTGTGGAAAATTATCAATAATATTGCACAATACGTATTTTTTCGCAAAATACATTAAAGGAGAAATTGTTTGTAAACAATTTTCATAGTTAAAACAATAACAGGAAATCAACGCTGGGAAGTCTTAGAAAGCCTATTTGTTTTTAAAGCATCATACTTCTAAAGGTCAGCAGGAATTTCCATAAATTAAAAAGTACCACTTTTCACCAAAATATTCGACTAAAGCCTGGTAAACAAGCGGCACTTAAACAGTAAAGTACTGTATCATTAATTGACTAAATCAAATAGATGTTCGTTATTTCGTTATGACTTTTTCCACAAAACGGACAAAACTTATTATATCTCTGACAGAAAAAACCTGCTAAGTGCGAGTATGACTGGGGCATGAAAGGTTTCGTACCGTCATAGTAGGGAGGGAGCCCTTTTTATATATATATATATTTTTTTGTTATTGTGGCAACAGCAATACACATTCTGTGAAAATTGAAATC
The DNA here is from genome assembly GCA_905163415.1 of Noctua fimbriata. NCBI lineage: Eukaryota > Metazoa > Arthropoda > Insecta > Lepidoptera > Noctuidae > Noctua > Noctua fimbriata. The sequence goes on along the minus strand of LR990927.1, from coordinate 15,500,280 downwards.
CTACGAAGCATGAGATACAGCCTGCTGACAGACAGACCGATTGACGGACGGACAGCGGAGGCTTAGTGATAGGGTTTTTTTTTTAGGGAAATCATCAAATTACCCCCCCCCCCCCGCTCTGTGAGGAGCGGAAGGGAGTGTCAGACTTGTACTGACTAAAACCCATCCATGTTCCTCCTTTGCCCTTTGTGTTGCAGAGCCGCGGTATCTCTTTCGAACAGTTCCACAGCCTTGAAACAGTCCCGCAGCCCTAGAGGACTGTAAACCTTACCATCACATTGAACAAGACCTAAACGGACGAACCTTCGTCACAAAAGCTTAACCAGAGGCCACAGCACGAGCGCGCTGTGTAAACTTAACATAAACGACGATTTTAAAATGAAAAATAATCGTTTCACATAAAATATTTCATAATTTTATTTTATGAATTTATTCATAATATCTATGTTAGTGATTGCGCTTGTTGCAAACAATTTCACTAAAATGTTATTTATTTATTGTATATTAAATTGAATAATCGAAGTATAATTTACGTAACGTTCACACCGCGTGCTCGTGTTAGGGCCTCATGAACGGAGTATTGAGGAACTAAAAAGCCCTGATTTGCTCTAAGTATGGTTGAGCCGTATTTCCCGAAGTTGTCTAATTACTTTGACGGCTAGTACTACTCCCATATCTGAGGTCGAGACACATTTTGTGGGTCACTTAACCGATGGAGTAAGTTAGTCTAAACTATGATAAATTGGTTATAATCTGCAGTTAACTTACTTGTGTATAACTTTTATCTCTGTAAGAAAACTTAATTTACAAACTGCTAAGTGCCTGTTTAAAGAGACTTCTATTCATAGAGGGATCTGAACCTTTCTAAGGCCAAAGTAAAAGTTTAAAGCCATAGATTATTCAGTGCGGAGACTTTTAGTTTTCAATCTAATAATAACGTGACATTTTGCTGACTTAAAAAGGTAAACTTTTCAAGAAAATTCTAGATAGCTAAGCTAGGCAGCTAACTTAGTCCTATAAGCGTTCTATGATTTTTTTTGTTATGTATGGCCCGATGTGGTGTGTGTGTGTTTTTGTTTTGTGTTTTTTTTTGTATGTTTCATTTTTATGATTTTGTGTTGTTACCATGAATGTGTTAGTTTTATAATTTTTATGAATGTGTTTTTTTTTTTTTTAGTTATAGTATTATAATTTCAAACACAATGTGAATTGTTTCCTGAATAAATTGAATTGAATTGATTAAAAAAGTTTTTTTTTCCTAGCATATTCTGTCCTCTTTCTGGACTAAGGTCTCCTTCCGTTCTTTTCAATTCTCACGAAGACGTGCGTCGTCTTTCAAGTTCCGACGGAATTTATCAAGTTCGTCCCGCCATCTCTTTTGATGATAGATTATTATCCTCTTCATTATGTAGCCTAAATTACATGTATCAAAAGTAGACATTTTATACAGCGTAACACAATGAGCGGTATGTATACATAATATTTTCACTAGTCACGCTACTACAAAAGAGAAAACAATATATTTACTAACGAACTGCTAACAAAGATAAGTTTTTCAGTAGTTTGTTAGTATTACGTTTGGTAAGTAGATTTAAGGTTCACACTGTGACACATCAAGCTATACATTTCCATTACAACATGGCCTCGCTTTAGATTTAAATATGGAAAAATTTTGAAAAAAAAAAGCATATTTTAAAATATTTTTTTTATTATTATTTATTTCGTATACATTTTCTTTACAATGAGATCCACAACAACTGGTTTTATATAGCTTGATTGGTCGTCGTAAGTACCTGTTGTTAAAATGAATACTCACACAAAATCCATATACGAAACATCAGGTAATCCGTCGGGCCAGGACAGCAGGCAAGCAGTTTTGAGGGCGCCTTTTGACCTGCACAGACAAAACCACACGTCAATTAAAATTTTGCAAGGCTAAGCTTCAAATGTCATTGGAGTTTTGAATATTTCAAAATCCATTGTATGTTAGAAAAGGTTTAGTGTTATAAGGTTTTTTTCGCGTGGCCATATTCGCCGCCATTTTGGTTTTTCAATACAATTTCATCAAACCATTTCATAATTGTTTACCATGAGCATCCTGATAATGTAATTTAAGAACCAAAAGAGCCATGTACTGTCTCGTTGGTCTAGCAGCCCCGGAGTCTGAATGTCTCTACTGAGAAATTCCTGATGGAAAAACCCAATGACACTTTTCCCGAACCGAAAATCGAACCCAGGAACTGGTACTCAGCAGTCAAGCTTGCGACCACTCGACCAACGAGCCAGTTAGCAGTATTAAAATGTAATTTGATCAAATATTCAGTAGTACTTAAATAGCTTTTGAGTTTTGCTTTCAAGTCAGCACTTGAAGTAAGAACATTATTAGCAAGTTGGTGAATTTTTAATTTAGTTATTAACTTCCTGATTCTCACGCAGAGCAAATATTGTTGTATAGCCTACAAGTCGTTGTTCCGAATCAGGCTGTTTGTGTATGTGATTTTAAATGTTTGTAAACCCACGATATAGAGTAAATTCCTGTTTAAAAAAAAAAAATGGCATTTTCAGATTCATGCATGTGCATTTTATTTTTTGGTTGTTACGATACTTGAAAGCCAAGCTGTGTGCCGCTGAATTGTCGTTTATTAATTGTAACCAATTGTACAAATTACAGTGTATCGGATTTCTGATCGAAACAAAGTGAAAGTCGAACCATGTGAAATTGACTGCGATTAAAAATTGCTGCCTTTTGTTACGCTGGGTGTATTTTAATTTTAGTCACTTATTTTTCCAAAAGTATTCAGCTGCATCCGGTTAAACTGGAAGCCGACCCCAACATAATTGGGAAAAGGCTAGGTAGATGATGATCATCGACATTTTGTCATGACAGGAAAAAACATATTCCTTTTCTACCCTCAACGTTTGAAAGATGGGTGACGGCAAAAACGTGCCAGAAACGCTGACAAAATTTTTTGACTATCTCCGCAAATCTACGTCAACTGATTTAGACCTTTTTCTACCTAGGTCACCTTGTATATCCTTCGATTAAATTGGGAAGATGTGAGCCCGTGTCTGGAACGAACATTATCACTTGGGAAATTTAAACGCAAGTCAAGTGATCTGAAAGGCTTAATAATTCAGTCAACTAATCACGGCAGTTTACGAGTATTTTTAATGCTGAAATAATATTATTTTCAAAGATAATATTAATTTAACGTTTCTTAAAAATGTTGTTAAATTTTTAACTAGATAAATAAACTACGTGCACATTGTGTTAGATATTTTAATTTTAAGTTTGCTTGCTGAAGGAAGCCAGCGAAATATGTGAAACCTTTTTATTTATAAGACGCCTCATGGCATCAAGTATAAAAAAGAAAATCAAAATAGAGAATCTTGAATTTAAGTAACCGCACTTGGTTATTTGTAAGCTATTTGTAGTTTGTTTTCGTTGACGAAACCGGGCGCACACAGCGTGCAACAAAAAGGTCATACTTAAGTGGGAAGCCGCAGGGAATTTCGAATGTTCTAACGTTTTTTACTATTTGCAGGACAGTGTCAGGTTCTGTATTGACTAAAATGGCAAAAACATTAAAAAAATAAAAAAAAATATGGTATGAGGTCGCTGTCCTCATACTATATATATTTTTTTTTTATGATTTCTCATTTAAACAAATACCGATACCAGTCAAATCTGCCGAGTTTCGCTAGTTAATTCAATTTGACCTAGTAAACCAACAGATATGTCGATAGCCAAAGTAATTAATCCTTGCCCCCCGAGCCTGTCACTACCACAAGATTACCAATTTCGGATTTGCTGACGTCATCGAAAGCCATTAAGGACAATGTGTCCAGCCCAGCAATATGGGTTATTTATGAAGTTTGAGTATGCCTCTGTCCATAGACCCATAGGAGCAGCAGTGATATGGAGTGCTACACACTCTTTCATCTCGACACATTCGATTCGGCAGTATTTTTTAAACAACCAAGTCGGCTCGAAGCAATTACTACCATAGATTCGGATTCTACTTTTATTCGGCTCGTGCCGATCGGTAAGCTCCATGCGACATCTTCTAACCATTACTGAATCATGTTTGGGTCTGGTCGTCACACTTCATGCTTAGCGGCTCTTTCCCTGCCGGCGACCGTGTATCTACATTCTACATTTATCCGCCGAGCTGTCTCGAACATATGCGTAGAATTCAATGATTTCCTATCACCACACTCCCATAAAATTACTCTAAAAGACTGTATAGCCTGTTGCGATAACACATCACTTATCACTTTTAATAACTAACACAAATAAGAATTCAATTCATTTATTTGCAAAAACATGTGTAGATAATATACATGGTATGATGCTTATTGTAGTTGTTACTAGATAGTCTTTGGCTCAACATATTTGACCATGGCTGGTGTACAAATTAGGTCGAAAGACCATAAGATTTCAATAAAATAAAAATACAAAGAATAAGAATTAAAATTAAATTAAATAATCGTTGTAAAACTTACCTATATTCCTTAGTAGTTGAGTATAATAAGCACGGTATCGCCAGCAGCATGCCACTGATCCATATGCAAGCTATCATCACGAGTGAACAAGTCTTCGACATCCTTGGCCGCATTGGTCGTACGATGGCTTGGTACCTAAACAAAAGAAAATGCAATTGAATGGTGCGCATTTTTTCATACACAAGGTGTAAAGAGACCCTTCACGAAGCCGCCAACCAAGCATTCTGTACATCAAACTAAGTAACTGTACATGAAAATTATTGCTAAGTAACAATTCTTTTTTTTTGGGTGAGAATCACGTTTTACGGTAGGACTCAAAGTATTGTGCACTCAAAACATTGTGCTGATGGATGCATTGAATAGTACGGGGTTCATGGAGATATTTAAAGTTAAGTTAAAACATTAGAAACTTGTATTTAAAGAAGGAGGAGAAAGAGTTGGTAGAGTACACCCCAATATCTCCGTAACTAGATGGTTCCCAGATTAGTTCTAGAACAAAAAAAAATATCGCAATGCCAGGTAAGGGGTTGATTCTCAAGTTGAGAAAAGCTGTCGGCTTGAGCCGGTGAAAAATAGCCAGACTCACTCCTACTCAGCGTTGATAAGTAGACCTACCCTTAGTAGGTAATTAGTCAGTAGTGTCCAGTAAGCCAATTCTTTAGGTAAAACTCTACTAAGTTTCATTTTCAGACAATGTTTGCAATACAATATCGTTTTTCTTACCGAAATACTAAAGGCGATTATTTCTGAGAAAAATTGTCTAAATAAAACACAGCTGACATATTATTTGGTAGAGTGATTTGATTTGTTGAACGTTGAATTGAATATAAAAAACAGGCGCAGCTTGACAAAATATTATTACCTAAAATGTACTGAAGATAACACCCGCACTATTCTTGTATGGAGAAATACTAATACAAAAGAAGCTAGCACGAGCGCGCGGTACATAACGTAAATACGTCGAATATTAACGGTTTTTTTTTTATAATTTTAAGAATTTATACGTTGTTTCAAGGGATAGCGTGTTTTCTAAGAAATTCCAATAAAGGTGTCGTAAATTCACAGCTCATAAAGAAAGAAAACATATTTATTTGGCACAAGCCACAAGTGCACACAAAAAAAAAACAAAAAAACATAAATCTACACAATAAAAAAGTTAAAACTAAACAGAAAAAAGAAATAATATTGTGTGTCTGACGGCTGCGCCAAATAGGCCCAGTTCAGCAAACTGCCGAGCAGCTAGTGCCCGACGCTGGTTTTCAACTGGACCTGAGATGGTGATGTGACGGACATAAAACAATTTGTTTCTAATAAGCTGGTATGTGTAGGTATTTCTGTTATTCGTTTCAAGTTTATAGCGACAGAATGTGTTTTTTAAACGTGTTTAGCCCTAGTGTTTAGCATTGATTCAATTTAACGAGAATACCATGCGATTGGGTCTTGGTATCCCATGGCATAACAAAGAGTATTGTAATCAACGAGGATTCTGCGGCCGGCTGTAATCAAATCTCGCAGTGAAAGACTTTTTCAAACATCATTTTCAATCAGATTAACTGCTGAAGTGAAATTGGTACCGAGTTTCGAACTGAAAAAATGCGTCTTCGGGCCATTCGATTTGCGCTATCGAATTTTGTTTTTCTTTTTTTTACGTAATATTAGGTCGTTAAGAAGATTATGTGCAAATTAAACGCGATGATAAAATGTTTTTAAAGACTAATTCTATTGAAATATTACTATCGTGTTACAAGAATGAACGAGACGAGTTACCATCAGTAGAAGATCCAAAATTTTCTCCAAAGAATAAATCAATATTTTTCATTGACTCTACGTGTGGAGGAAAACTGACGATGTTGCAAGCATGTGTTGCTGAGTCAGCCGTTTTAATAAACTTCGATTGGAACATACAGGGTGTAAACAGACCCTTCACGAAGCCGTCAACCAAGCATTCTGTACATCAAACTAAGTAACTTTAAGCAAAAATTTTTGCTGGGAAACGACTTTTTTTGGGGTGAAAAATCACGTTTTACGGTAGGAGTTGATAGAACGCACTCAAAGCATTATGCTGATGGATGGATTTAATAGTACGGGGGTCGTAGGGGTGTTTAAAGTAAAAATCTTACATTAAAAACATGTATTAAAAAAAAACTTGTGAAAAAGTTGTAATTTTGACCCCCAATATCTCCGTAACTAGAAGGTTCCCAGGTATTGTCTAGAACAAAAAAATGATCGCAAAGACGGGGAAAACAAGTGCCTTTCGGCTTCGTTAAGGTCTATTTACACCCTTTATATTGTTCAGCTTTCCTATTACGGATTCACTAAGCAAATGATATCTTGATAAGCTTTTGTCGTATCCTAATGTTAATATTGCAAGGATACACATTGCCAAATTTGCTGAAGGCACTGTATTAGAATCAATACTAGTAAATGATTTAAAGAGAAGTGAATATCCAATAGAAGACGCATCAAGTATACTAAAAATTGTTACACTATACAAATGGGATGGTATAACTTTGGATAGTAACATGTTGTTTTTGAGTTATTTTGAAGATCATCCAAAGAATTGGGTTGTACAAGGAAATGATGGAGTATCATCTGGAATTTTCTCTTTTGCTAAGGATGATCTTGGTAGGAATTTTACCGGCGAAATAATGAAGTACGTTTTGTTTAGTAAAACCAGACCTCATAGTCATAACAATAGAAGCGATTTCCTTTTTTTTTTGACAGAGAGTTTGCGAAAACATACGACCCTCAAACCAAGGAATTTTAATAGTCTAGAGGCAATATTAACTCGGGTACTGAAAAGATTATGTCCGAATGTATTCACGTCCAAATCTGGAATATGTAATGGTAGGTATGGGTTTATTTTATAGTTTTGTTATCACGTTTTTTAATTTACATAAAAGACATTGTTATCGGTATTTAATTAGGTATGTTACTGAATGTTCATTTCTAACGTAAGCCTCTTTTAAATTTTAGATACCTACTTAATAAATTTTATGGATTTACCAACTCATTCATCATTGCGATATTTTTTTGTTCTGGACCATATCTGGGAACCTTCTAGTTACGGAGATATTTATTTTTTTCACAAGTTTTTTTTTTTTAATACTAGTTTTTAAGGTTAAACATTGACTTTAATTACCTCAATGACCTGTTAACTATGTAAAGCATCCATCAGCACAATGTTTTGAGTGCGTTAATTTGAGTTTTACCGTAAAACGTGATTTTTCACCCCAAAAAAAAAAGTCGTTTCCCAGCAATAATTATTGCGTGGGGTTACTTAGTTTGATGTATAGAATGCTTGGTTGACGGCTTCGTGAAGGGTCCGTTTACACCCTGTACCTAAACTTAGATAACGCAAGTATCATGATCCGTATGAAAACCAAGTGTGGCATTTTTTGACTACCTACTATGGCGTCAAAAACACTATTTAGTTATTATACAAACAAGATACTATGCAAAATAAACTACGTTTTTGTTCTTTAAATGTCTAGAATTAAGTTCTTGAGTTGTAACGTTATTGTTTTAAACAAATTAGCTTGCTGTGACAGTAGCCACGTTAAGCATAAAATGCTTAAGCCGGGCACGCGAAGTAGCTGCTCTTGCGTTATCTAGGTACATCTATATCTGTGATGTATCCTATTGGCATTATGTGTATAAAACCTCCTCTACATCATCTATTAATTTGTCTTATGTACTTATTTTTGTTAAAAACTACTTAGGGCTAAGTGTTTTCTCATAAGAACTGTTTGTGTTTTCTCCTGAACCTGCACCTCCAAAAAACGCTGGTTAAGAAGAATCTGTTCCCTACACTTATCACCTGAAAAACATGGATTTCAGTGACTACCAAAGTAGTGAAGAATGTCCATCTGATGCTTTAGCGAGGATAAAACGTCCAGGAATTTTTGAACTGAAATCAACTCTGAAGAATAATGAACTGTTGTAACCTAATACAGAGTCAAAATAATAAAAATAGCGACACTAGACGTCACGTGAATCGATATTAAAAAAAAACTTACAAAATAAACGAATTTTCTAAACCTATGTTTCAAGTATTTACTTAAATGACCTGCGGCTGTTGACCCCAAAGGAAATTTTTGAGCATTTGTAAAGATTTCTATTCAATCAAACTAAACTAGTAACTATGTACCTACTACCAACTTCACTGACGGTCGACCGATTTTCAACCTTATTACTTAGGGCATAAGGGTTAAAGCATGGCAGACACTCAGTGAACTCTGTAGTTTCTATTTACTGCTATTATAATCACAAAATAAGATTCTATTGTAAAGGAGCTTGACATCAAATTTATTGAAGGATTGCTTTGATGAAAGGATTGGTTTTGAAATAGAAATAAGTACCTTCAAATAAATTAAGTAAAAAAAAGATTTCTTCTTTATTTGTTCTGACCCAAGGTCAAAAATAGGAGAGCGGGGCAAGAGAAAAAAACTTCAATCACTAACCAATTTATAAGCGTGATGATTCTCAATTGATTCTGTTCCACGACTCGACTTCCTGTGCACTTTTTTCCATATTTTTGACATAGATACAGTGAACTTTATTTTCGTTACAATAAGATTTTTGTTAGTTTGTTGACACTGACCAGTCTGTCAAGATTGCAGATATCTATATTCTTGTTACAAATGATTGCTATTGGAATGCTGCTGTTAAGGCGCAGATATACGACTTTTAATGATTTTAAATTGAACATCACGTCTAAACTTCTAGTCTTATTTCTTTGAAAAAAATACATGTTATACTAGACAATCATTTTCATAATTTGATATGTGAAAATGTGAAATTATATTTTTATAACATAGTGTAATTAATTTGTAAAGTAATGTCTAACGCGGGCAAAAAAACGATAATCACGCAAAAACTATCGGGCGTATTTGCATGAAACTTTGACCATCTAAAAGACAATTTAATGACCCATATTTTAGTATACGGTTTTTATTTTTATTGTGTTTGATAAATCCAGGGGGGTTGTTTTTTCGAATAAACTTGGTGCGCGTTGAAACGGGAGCCACGGTTCGACGACTCGCTCAAGGGCGCTGGCACTTAATGTCGCCTTAAGGAGAAAATACGGATAGGACTACCCTAGTTACAAGGTAATATAATTATATGTTAAAAAACGCACTCTCGTGTTTTTCTCAGCAAACCCTTTCATTTGACAATATCATATCATGGGAATGCCTAAAAAATATCTACTCCACCAGGTTTGAGAGTCCGCCATATTGGATTTAGATTTACGTCACTTAACTAACCATACATTGTCATCCAAACTAAACATGTAAGTATGCAAAATTTCATCTCAATTGGAAACCGAAAAGAGGGTCAAATTGAACTTCTGAGACTTTTTTTAATAGTGAGTAACAGGTGAAGCTAATAAACGCGTCTTAAAAAAAGGATTATAATTCCTGTCTTAACTTTCAAGAAAGATTTACGACTGAAGAAGGCTCGACGAAGGTTTCAGCAAAACAATTTGAGTCAAGCTTTAATAAAAATGTCACTACCATGTGTCACTCACACATTTCATATTAATTTTGTACCCTGCATAAAGTCGTCTAACCAAACAGTATAATCCTATCGCAAATAAAATCTTCCGCAAAAAGCGAGGTGTTCGAGGCCGAAACGTTTGCGAGTATTTTCCGATTCAGCAAAAGTCAGCACCATTCTTAGATTTACCGCGCTTGCAAAATGTGGACAAATAAGGAATGAAATCCTTCTAGAAAGGAAAAATATTTTTTTTTGAATATTTTTCTTTTTTTTTTTTTTATACATCTTGACTGTTGTAAAAATGTTGGTATGTTCAACTCACATTTTAATCCAGTACTCATACAACAATATAATTTCTCGTAGTTAAATAATAACAGCTGCATGGGGCGATCTTCAACATTAAGCCGCGCTCGCCAAGATCGGTCTGTAAGTGCGTGGCCATCATTACATACCGAGTTTCCTCCGTGCCTCGGAAGCACGTTAAGCCGTTGGTCCCGGCTGTCATTTGTAGCCCTAAAGTCTGACAACCAGTCTTTCTATCATTATCATTAACACTAGAAACGGGATATTTACCATGTTTACTGTTTTTTTTTTTTGAATATCCCGTTTCTAGTGTTAATGATGATGTTAGTGACCATGAAAGTTTAAAAACTTATAGTCTTGCTATCGTATTGCCCAGTCCTAATTGGGTTGTGGTCAGATAGGCAGTCGCTCCATGTAAAATACTGGTATTCAGCTGTATCCGGTTAGACTGAAAGCCGACCCCAACATAGTTGGGAAAAGGCTAGGCAGAGGCTAGGCTTGTCTATATGTTTGTTCCGGCTAATCTCCGAAACGGCTGTAGCGATTTTGATGGGACTTTTACTGGCTACAACTACTACTACTAGTGGCTAAGTTAGTTTTTATTGAAAAAAAACGGATTAAGGTTCCAGACAAAAAAAAATTAAAACCCTTGAAAGTTTTAACAAAATCCGATTCAAATAAGAAAGTAATATTTTTATTATAATAATAACTTTACGTGGATGAAGGACGCGGGTAACAGCTAGTCGTAAATATATTTAAGTCTTTGCCCATCCCATTTTTTTTTGCTACCTCAAAATAAATTCTCAGCTGCTTGTAACGAATGTAGACATTTTTATGTCGCATAATTCAGGATTGAAGTTAAGCCTATGACCACACGAGATACGCTTACCCTATTACACGAATGATAAATTACTAGCACTAGAACTTGATAAGTGGACTATAAATTTCAGTTGGTACCTACAGATGTATACTCGGACATACTGAAAATCTGGGTTTAATAAAATGACCTTAGCTTTTTCGTGGTTGTGAATGCAGTGAAAGAGTGTTATTTATGATTATTTTGTTCATTTTTAAAGAGAGGATTACGATGTCTGAAAAATAGTTTGAAATAGAAGACAGAAAAATACACATGGGTAGACCGGAGGCAAACGACTTAGATAGCCTAGACAAAACGACATTTTATCAGCGTAACCATAATCAGCTTATAATGTTCCCACTGCTGGGACACAGGCCTTCTCTCTATTAGAGGGAATGGGCTATAATCCACCACGCGGGCCCAGTGCTGGTTGGTACATGTCACATGTCTTCGAATTTTTGGTGCTACGACATGCCGGTTTCCTCACGATGTTTTCCTTCACCGTTTTTGAGAGCAGTGGTGATGAAATAAAATACACAAAGTAATGCGCCTGCCTGGGTTCGAACCCACGACTTACTGTTCGTAAGTCGGGGCCGTCACCACTGGGCTACCGCTGCTTTTTATCAGCGTAAACGATGATGGAAAAGCCAAAAATGAAAAAAAAATACAGCTGCCAAAAAGCTTATGTCGATCGATCATTGAAAGTCACATATATCCGTAATTATTTGTCGTAATTTTATGACACCATTAGTATTACTTAACGGTGCATTGAATACAAGGTGTATTCTTTCCAATATTCATCAAAAGTCTAATCTAATAAAAATGTTGTTTCTAAGAAAAATGACCATAATGAATGTGACATCTGTGAAAAAATTGATTCCAACCCAAATTAAAAAGTCTCTCCCAATAGATATTGCAAAGACAACCGAAAAAATCGTTATAAATTACAATTTGACGTTTATATTGGACGTAGCTTTGATATCTGAAAGTACCGATACGTCATGAATTTCTCGTTAATAGATTATGATCAAATTCATGACTCAAAATTCTTCTCTTTTAAGATGCGATGATTTATTTGGCTTGAATATGAAGATTTTTTAAATTAATTTTCAGAAGAATAATTGGAAAATATTAGTATAGAACTTTGACAATTGTCACGGATAGTCAGAAGCCTGAAAATCTGAAGCTGTTGCCCGCGACCTTCATCCGCGTGAAATTTTATAGCCTATAACCTTCCTCGATAAATGGGCTATCCAACAGTAAAAAAATTTTTCAAATCGAACCAGTAGTTCCTAAGATTAGCGCGTTCAACCAAACAAACAAACTCGTCAGCTTTATAATATTAGTATAGATTTATCTTCTACAAATTTCTCTAATAAAAAAGCCTATAAAAGTGCTAGGTAGTTACTTATTTTACGAAACCCTTCCAAATGAAATGTTTCCTCATCTTTTTTTTCAGAATTTCATCATGATATTTTTTATACAACGTTGCTTTAGCACTTTAGCCCTTATCTATAAAACCCCTTTATAGCCGCAGACTCTCAAAGTAAATCTTGCAGGAGGCTAAATCTTCCAGGATTTTAATAGTTTCACTTAGCTCAGTTTACTCAGGCAAATGTTGCCAGTATTTTACAAATACCAATTGGTTTTTTAATTAATTTTGTCAGATCACAACTAAGTTGACAGTTACCCAAGTAGCCAAGGAATTGCAGATTCAATGCTATGCCATAGATACCCAATAAAACTCTGGGTTCACTGCCGTCGGGCCTGTATAATTAAATAAATAAATGAACAATAAAAGTTTTTAAACTATCATGGTCACTAACATTATCATTAACCCTAGAAACGGGATACATACCATGTTTACTGATTGTTTTGAGTTCCCGATATTAAAAAACAAAACAATCAGTAAACATGGTGAATATCTCGTTTCTTGTGTTAATGATAAATGAACAATTTCTATGTATTTCGATGTCCCAGAAATTTTTCATCGGTATTTTTTTTTAACAGCTGTTCCAAACATTTTGACCGTGTAGGTATCGCACTATTGTAGGAAACAGCAGATTTTTTTCTTAAATTACCTATGAAAAATTTATACCGATGAAAAAATTACGTAAAGAGTTCAGAATGTTGTACCGAATAAGTGCTAACCGTTTTTGCGTCGGTGTCCCTTCCACTCTATGATCTATAACATTAGTTTTAGTATATGCGAAACCTGATACACGTGTCTAGTATTTTTATGTAAAGAATCTATGTACAAAATTTCAAAACTGTATCATGCAAAATCACAAAATTATAAGCTTGTTCTGTTACCTAGTTGTCCGCACAAAAACGCGGTCACCACGCAGCGCGCGCCTCCAACTTCGTCTTGAGCTCATTGATAATAATAATTTGGCAGTAGGTACCTAAATTATTGCGATAGGTACTCAGTCGCTCGGTATCCAACTTTCAACATTTTTAAATATTTTTGGGAAAAAATATTACATGGTTTAAAAATCATTGGAATTGATTCAGTTACTTATTCTGAACAAGCTATATTCAGGTTTCGCATATACTAAAAATAATGTTGTATATAGGGGGAAAATAAACCTTTATAACCAAAAACCCGGAATCTCCAACCTAAATATATGCGGGTAAACAGGGCCGAATGTATTCATATTTAATAGTTTAATACTAGAACATAGAAACAGTACAACTAATGTTTACCTGTCAAAAGATATTCCGGTGAGTGTAAATACGCTGGCTGCGACCGTCACGTTCGCTATAAAGTTGCTGAGCTGACAGTAGCGGACACCAAACACCCAGTCGCTGCAACAAATAACAAATTCACTTAGCGATGTGGAAAACAGAACCAATGAGGAGAAGAAAGTGTAAGTAGAACCCCGTGCTTTACTCTGGCTTGGGTTTTAAACATCAAATAGTAGGTATAATAATATATTAGGGTTCCATTCTTATGACCTTTCAAAAACAAATTGTCAAGTTACCACCATTATGAACGCGGAATTAGCTTGAGCCGGTCAGTTAGAGCTTTACATTAATAATAATAATCATTTCAGACTTATCAAATTTTTTAAAATATAAATATTTAAAAGTTATACCGGAAGATTTAACCGATACCACCGTTTTATTAATAGCATTTTAAATAAAAATACCAAAATGAAAACGAAATTTAATAGAAAAGCAAAGAAAAAAACCACAATTTGGAATTGACACAATGTGACATTGTCTGTCACAAAAATTTTCGAAGACGAATATAAGATATGAAGATAAATGTTGACGAGATCAGCAGCTGCACGACGCGCACGCCTATTGTCTCCGGACCCGTCGCTCAGCTCCGCCTCGCCGCCGCCGGAATCCAGCCCCATCGTGAGTGCTGTGACACCGGCCGTGGCAGTTGCGTCGAGCTCGAGCGATGAGTATTTCTCTCCGCCGACGACGCCACCACCTGTTCGTCGACGGGGAGGACGCCGGCCGCCGGATGGTTTAGGACCTCGAGGCCCACCGGCCTCTGATAGGGTCCCAGCTCCCGGCGGAAGTGTGCAGCGCATGCGATGGACGCAATCCATCAATGAAAACGTCATGCGCTCATACTATGGGGCTACAGAGGGAGGAAACAACCTGACCGCGTACCGTGTTCGGATGCTCTCTCTGTTTCAGGTGCTTGAGCCAGCTGTCAACGTGTCGGCACAACGACTATCGGATCAGGTGCGAGTCATCCAGCGTAACCGTATGTTGGATGACACTGTACTTGATCGCCTGCGAACTGAAATGCAAAGCAGCCATGTCATTACTCCGTCGGCGCAGGCTGTGGTACTACCACAGTCTAGCACAATAACTAATCGCGATAACGACGTGAGTAATGACATGGTTACTAATGTAAGTACCCAGTGCAATGAGGAAATGAGGAGTGCTTTGGAGGGTGCGATTCGAGAATATCGGTTCATGCAATCCGACCTTAGACCACGCATACCTCGTTTGCCCATGCATAACAAAAATAGGGCGCTGGTGGCTGTTCTGGATTCGCAGTTGTCAAACTATTTTGACAACTGTGAAGACCTCACCGATGCTCACTCAATACTGTATTGTGCGGCTGTAGCGGCATGTCGTGTAGCTCATGTCAAATTTTTTGATGACAGAGCTACACGACCTAAACCAGTCGTGCCGCCATGGCAATACAGGATTGAACGACGTATTGGTGGGGCCAGAGCACTCATCGGCAAACTGATCTGCTTCAGGGAGGGCAATACTCGCCCTAGAGTGATGCGTTTTGTGAGGCGGGCATTCTCGGGGACTGATATCAGTCCTCGAGACTACATGTCCCGTATCACAGAGCGCATCGACTTCCTGAAGCAGAAAGTGTATGCATGGGCAAGCCGTATTCGTAGGTATAAGCGGCGGGTGGACCGATACACTCAGAATCGCACTTTCCAAAGAGATGAAAGGTGGGTATATAGGACTTGGGAGCGACCGGACCAAGGTGTGGCTGACACGCGCATACCGGATGATGATGCCATGTGCTCGTTCTGGCGCAGCATCTGGTCGGTGCCTGTTAGCCATACCGAGGGTGAATGGACTCGGAAGGTTGAGCGAGCGTGCGATCTAGTGCCAGAAATGGGGGCAATCACTATCAGCCCCCAAGACGTAGTTCGTGCAGTCCGTCCGTTGCCTAACTGGAAATCTCCAGGGCCGGATGGGCTGCACAACTTTTGGATTAAATGGTTCACTAGGTCGCACGCTCGCCTGGCGATCCTGTTCCAGTCAGCCTTAGAGTCAGGGTCGCTGCCAGAGTTCCTGACAACAGGCATAACCCACCTGCTCCATAAATCGGGTAGTACTGCGGAGCCCAAAAATTATAGACCGATTACCTGTCTTCCGACGGTCTATAAAGTTCTTACGTCCATTTTGAGAACTAAAATTAACAAACACATTGATGACAATTCTATCATGTCCGCTTCTCAAAATGGATGTAGGAACGGGTCCCGCGGTACTAAGGAGCTACTCCTCATTGATATGGCCATTAGTCAACAGGTTCGCCGTTCCCGACGGGATCTGTCGACATGTTGGATAGACTATAAGAAGGCCTATGACTCGGTGCCACATACATGGCTCATGAGGGTGCTAGAATTGTATAAAGTTGATGCAACTCTGCGCACCTTCCTGATGTCATGTATGGGGCAATGGAGGACAGTCCTTCGCTATCCAGGATGTCGGCAAATCCAGAGGAATAGCGAGCCGATAAGGATAGAGCGAGGTATATTTCAGGGCGATAGTTTGAGTCCACTTTGGTTCTGCTTAGCCTTGAATCCTCTTAGCACGCTGCTGGAGGATTCAGGTCTAGGCTATCAGTTGAGGAGAGGTGGTCAAGTTATATCTCACCTCCTTTACATGGATGACCTGAAACTCTTTGCCCCCAACGATTTGCAACTGATGGAGCTACTGAAGGTAACTGAAACTTTCAGTAGCGCCATCAGGATGGAATTTGGTGTGGACAAATGTGCGGTCATGCATGTAAAGCGAGGGGAGATTGTGGAATCTGTGGGAACCCAGCTCTCGGATTCCATAAATCTTAGATCCCTCTCAGCAACCGAAACCTATAAGTATTTGGGTATGTCGGAAGCGCTGGGCATCAATGTTGCTGACATGAAGCAATCGTTGAAGGAGCGCTTCTTTGGCCGCCTGAAAAAAGTATTTAATAGTCTTTTATCAGGCGGCAATAAGGTACGTGCCTTCAACGGTTGGGTCATGCCGGTTCTGATGTACTCTTTCGGCATACTTAAATGGACTCAAACAGAACTAGACGCCCTGGATAGAAGGGTCCGTACATTGTTGACGGCATATCGAATGCATCACCCGCGTTCTTCTGTTATGAGACTGTATATCCCGCGGAAGTGTGGGGGTCGAGGCTTTTTAAACGCTAAGACTCTCCACAATCGCGAGATATGCAGTCTCAGGGAATATTTCCTTGAAACCGACGTGGGGATGCATCGAGATGTGGTCGCAATGGACAAGGGCCTCACTCCGCTTTCCTTGGCTAAAGAGAACTGGCGCAAACCCTTAGTGCTTGACACTAACGACCGCATGGAGGTATGGCAGAGTAAAGAGCTTCACGGACGCTTTTTCCGGGCCCTGCATGGGCCCGATGTAGACCTATCAGCGTCCGTAGCCTGGCTACGTTCCGGGAACCTCTTCGGAGAAACCGAAGGTTTTGTCTGTGCAATTATGGATGAAGTTATGATGACGAATAACTACCGGAGATTTATTGTGAAGGACGGTACGGTTGACATATGTCGGGCATGCCACCGTCCAGGCGAATCAATCCGTCACATTATCTCCGGGTGTTCTCGTCTGGCTAACGGAGAGTACTTGCATAGACACAACCTTGTAGCCAGGATTATCCATCAGCAACTTGCTCTAAAATACAACTTTGTGGAATCGGAAGTGCCGTACTATAAGTATGTGCCCGACCCAGTTCTCGAAAATGGCAGTATCACATTGTACTGGGATCAATCCATCATCACTGACAGGACTATTGTAGCCAATAAGCCTGATATAGTGGTGGTGGATCGATCAGAGCGGCGCACAATGATTGTTGACATAACGGTCCCGCATGATGAGAACCTCGTGAAAGCCGAGAAAGATAAGAAAATCAAGTATCTTGACTTGGCTCGCGAGGTTGTCGACATGTGGGATGTGGACTCAGCGATCATTGTGCCGATAGTCGTATCAGCCCATGGCTTAATTGCCAAGAGCCTCGACCAATACCTGAGGAGGCTCTCGTTAGGCAGCTGGATCAAGGGCTTGATTCAGAAAGCGGTACTTTTGGACACGGCTCGTATTGTTAGGAGGTTCCTCTCTCTGGAGCCCTGACCGCCGGTAGCTTGGACCCTGTTCCCGATACCGGTGGGCTACAATTTTTTATATTTTTAAATGTTTTTTATATATATTATTTTTAAGGAATATTTAAAAATGTAAACTAATTTGTAAAAATTTAAATAAAGGAATAATCATTTTATTATCAGGTCACTTAGACCCATAGATAAAATAAAATACACAGATTAATCTTATACAATAATTAACTAATACATATTAAAAAATACACCTTATTTAACTATAACTATACACGTATCGTTGACGGCGTCGTGTTTTGCTGCAGGTGTCACGTAACCGTCCTCAGAATCGTCGGTATGCGACACCTTTCGGCTAAAACTCCTCTTTCATGAAGGTCTGTAGATGGTGAGTTGGAACTCGAACTACAAACGACTTAAAGTTGATGTTGTGGCGCGATTCCAACCTTTCGACCCTCAGAGTCCAGTTGGTCTTCACTCTCAAATACCCCACGACTTCCTCAACCTTCGTGGAGTGATGCAGACGCGAAATGTATAGCTGCGTCGTAGGCACAGTAGGACGCAGCAGCATGCTAGGTCCACTCATCATTCCTCACACAGTCCATCCATCTTTTCTTTGGTCGTCCACTGCCTCTTCATCCATCAACATTCATGTCCATTACTCTTTTAGTCACATTTAGTCGCGTTTCATCCTTCCTCATTACATGTCCATACCAAAATAAACGACTTCCTTAATTTTTTTTCTGTAAAAGGGGCAACTTTCAAACTTCCTATAATATACTCATTCCTTACTTTATCCATTCTTATCACTAGACACATCCATCACAACATTCTTAAGCAATAAAAGTGAATAGCCTGGCGTGGTGCGAGAAGCGTCATCTGTACTGAAACACTTTCATGGATATAAAGTTCAATTTTCTATGCTCAAGTTGAAACGCTTCGATGTCTGTTGTCATTCCCTTCTGTGAGCAGTTCCCCCAAATCATGAAATTGATGAGTTCAATAACCCTTTTAGATTTTCAATTACACCTTGAATTATATTTACAAGATGAAACGGGAGTCTTCCAGCCAAAATATGTATTAAGTATATAAGAGTTATTTTTAAATAACGTTACGTTACGATAAAAAAATATATAAGCAGACTTGGTAACTACGGTCAATAACCTTTACCTGAATAATGCTTATTGGAAGTCTATAAAAACTTGAACTTTTACCCCTAAATGAAGTTAGCTTTTGATTAAACTTTGGTAGACTATTTTCTGCCAAGTCAAGAAACTCTAACAGCACAAAGTTTCAAAACAATTTCGATAAAAGGCGTGACCTTTTTTTTAAAAAAAAGGTGGAAAACAAATTTACTTTCGGAAGTCGGTGGCAATAAAAGTCAATAAAACAAACAAGTCACCAATTACCGAAAGTAAAATAGTTTTTTTATTTTATTCTTTTTAGTTGTAGCATTAGCATCATCATTTGCCTAGCCTTTTCCCAACTATGTTAGTGACGGCTTCCAGTCTAACCGGATGCAGCTGAATACCAGTATTTTACATGGAGCGACTGCCGGAATCTATCTGACCTCCACAACCGAGTTAGTACTAGGTAAACCGATACCCCTTGGAAAGACTGGTTGTCAGACTTTCTGGGCCTCTGACTACAAGTAACGACTGTGTGTGTGACTGGGTGTGCGTGTGTGTGGGTGTGTGTTGACTGTGTCTTTTTAATGGAAGCATTCCGCACAAATTCTTGCCATGTGTGCAGTTTACATTCTAACTAGAAGATATTATGAAATCCTCAACATAGACGAAGGAGAAAAATACGTATTATAGCAACTAACTCATAAAACTATCCTAGCAAAGTTAATAAAATTTATACGGAACCACCGCCCGTATTTCCTCTTCCAAATCAAAAATGCTTGTGAAATACCCTCCTCCTTTTTTAGAAGTCGGGTAAAAATGGAATTTTGGTCATACGAACCGCATGTCGCGCGTGGGCAAAAATAAGTACTCCGTGAATCCCAACTGACAGAAAATGACAATGAGATAGACACAAAGGAGATTGCGGGGTCAGCTGAACTCATTTTTAAAACTTTTTACATTCCATCGAGAAAAATAGACACACGGAAAAAGCCCCTTTTTTCGTATGAGAATCAATTGACCAATCCCGCTCTTGGCGGAGTGGAAGGGAGTGTCAGACTTGTACTCACTAAAACCCATCCATGTTCGTGTTCCAGGGCCGCGATTGTTCTTTCGAAAAATCCCGCCACCCCGGCAGACATCGGCCCTTGTGGACCTTGCTGACATATCTTTGAGGCACGCGAGGAACACGAACACGCCGCCGTCGATAAGGCTTGTCGTCATAGGACGGACGGACGGCAAGCTAGCGGCGGTGGCATAACACGTTGACATACTCGCATGTATGATGACAATATGTATACCTACTATCGAACATCTATACACTGGGAAGGCCTGAGGAGCGGGAAATCCTCGGTTTCGGTTGCAACCATACCAGAACTACATTGTATTACATTCAACGATAACTCAGAAATCTAACCGTACTCCTTCGGGAAAAACAAGCAATAAACACGTGAATAAACGCTATATCGCCATCTATTTATACTGCTCCATAAACAACAAAGTATTTTATGATAAACCATAAAGGTGATATCATCAAAACATCACGTAGGGGTCACCTGTGATGGACACGCAAAGGAATTCAATCATAACTTTTGATGAAACAAGTCACATGAAACACACATACACATATTATAACAGACCCATTAGGCCGTGATATAAAAGACGAGACAGATAATCAATAAGGGTCTAGACGAATACAATATGTTCATATACTTCAATAAATAAAGGACTATTATGTAACTGCCAATAAATTTATATGAAACAAGTTGTCTTTCACGCTCCAGTAGAAAAGTTAAATGGTGTGTTTGACAATATTTAAGCAATATATTTTGTATTCAAGAGACACGATATAGACGCGCTGTTTACCTGAAAGTTATGAAAGTACGATACCAGAATTGAATTCAGTCTAGCGTCTAGGATTGAGTTCGGAGTAATTATGGAGTTTCTTGTTGGTTCTTTTCCATAGAAAACGACAGACTAGGGTCCAATCTGTCGTGCTATAAAATCTCTACAAAAATCCATAACATTACGCCTGTAATCCCACGTTTTGTCAGTTATGGTTAAGTCATATTATATAATAAGGGGCGAGCTTATTGCCGTCAACCGGGCACAAATTCAGCCCCCGTGGCTGCTACTGGGAAATTCCTGATGGAAAAACCAAATAACACTGCCTGATCTGGGAATCAAACCCAGAGCCTCATGCTCAGCAGTCGCGCTTGTGACCACTGAACCGACGAGGTAGTCATATATCCTATTGCCCAAAACATATCTTCGTTCTTATATAACCTCGCATAACATGTGTGCATCTCATGAATGGCTATGTAAACCATAAATTACAGGCGACTGGGGCGTTCATCTCCCCATTATGTACGCAACACGTGCCAGCCAGAACACAAGCCGGTCTTGCAATATCCTGTTACGCAATGGTGTACCTAAATAATCGTTTACATAAAGGGTGTAATAAGACCCTTAACGAAGCCGAAAGACACTTGATCTCTCTGCCATTGCGATCATTTTTTTGTTCTAGACCATACCTAGTTACGGAGATAGTGGGTTCCAAATTTGTCAAAAGTTTTTTTTTAATACAATTTAATGTAACATTTTTAAACATATAATCTTTTAAATCTTTAAACACCTTCACTACCCCCGTACCATCCATCCATAAGCACAGTGTTTTAAGTGCGTTACATCTAGTCCTACCGTAAAACGTGATTTTCCACCCCAAAAAAGTTTCCCAGCAATAATTTTTGCGTAAAGTTACTTAGTTGGATGTACATAGTGCTTGGTTGACGGCTACGTGAAGGGTCCGTTACACCCTGTATCAACTAAACCCCAGTACTAAGAATGACTCCTTAAAATTAGTAAATCTTAAACCGTAATTGTAACAATATCAGTTAAAATAACACGACAGTTTCAAAACATTTCAATTGTGTTTACTTGTGTTACGATTAAATGACTATTTGAAGTGACGTCTCAGTTTTTTTTTTAACCTATATTGTCATATTTTGTCATTGTGTGTTGTACGAGACTAAAACGAGTTATGGAACTCAAATGGAGTTGGGCAGGACACCTAGCGCGATGATGGCAGGATGGAGTAAAGATGTGACCGAGTGGCGTCCAAGGACTGCAAAGTGAAGTGTTGGTCCTCCGGGAGCGAGATGGGCAGACGACATTGTTGCCATCACGGGAATATCCTGGATGAGGCTGGCACAAGAACGTGGAGCTTATCACAAGCAAAGAGAGGCCGAGGCAAAGGAGACCCAGCAGTGGGTCTTCACTGCTTCCAGTAGGCCTCCTACTCCTGGATACAAACCGCGACTGAAGAGCTTGAGGCCCTGACTCATGCTCAGCAGTCGCGCTTGCGTCCAGTAGACCAACGAGGCATTAAATCACATCTATCATGATAATTGTTATCAAACATTGGAAATCCATACGATATCTACGCAAACAAACAACCACTATGATGGATTTATTCGCTTCCAATGAACGGACATTCAAATTTCAACCAACTATTCAATTCAACCGTAGTATTAATAGAAGCAACATGAATATTGCATTACGGCTACCGTATTAAGCACTTAAGTATTAGGTTCGGAACGGAAATTGAATATTGGTTACAAGTATCAAGCTTAAATGATGAACGGGAATATTTAATGTTTGCAGTCCATGGTTGTAAATAAATTATTCTTCTGGCAATAGCTTTATAGCAGCATCACAATAATTACTACAGCTACATAGTACAAAAGTACGACAGCTACATAGTCAAAAAGTACTTAAGGGTCATAGTACAAAAATTACTACAGCTACATAGTACAAAAATTACTACAGCTACATAGTACAAAAATTACTACAGCTACATAGTACAAAAATTACTACAGCTACATAGTACAAAAAGTACTACAGCTACATAGTACAAAAAGTACTACAGCTACATAGTACAAAAAGTACTACTACAGCTACATAGTACAAAAAGTACTACAGCTACACAGAACAAAAAGTACTACTACAGCTACATAGTACAAAAAGTACTACAGCTACATAGTACAAAAAGTACTACTACAGCTACATAGTACAAAAAGTACTACAGCTACATAGTACAAAAAGTACTACAGCTACATAGTACAAAAAGTACCACAGCTACATAGTACAAAAAGTACTACAGCTACATAGTACAAAAAGTACTACAGCTACATAGTACAAAAAGTACTACAGCTTCATACTTCAAACATTACTACAGTTACATAGTACAAAAAGTACCACAGCTACATAGTCAAAAAGTACTTAAGCTTCATAGTACAAAAATAACTACAGCTACATAGTACAAAAAGTACTACGGCGCCATCTATGATACAAGTAAAGAACTAACATCAAAATTCTGCATCGCGCTATTAAAGTTTTCTGCGACTTAAGACCATATAGAAACACCCGACAATAACTGTCGGGCAGTAGCCCACCAGATGTAACACCCGTCTGGTCGGAGGATCCTCCCTTTTCGATGGAGTATTGATCAATTTAATACCCTGTTCTTCGTACCACTAAAGCTTAAAAGTGACTTTCCTTTGAGTTTTTCGGTAACTAACGTCAGTCCCTTACCCATTTTTATTTTCTACTTCTCCATCATCATTATCGCTAATAAAAGGTCACTTTGACTGCGCCTTTTTATGATATCTATCAGGATTGCGTTTTAGTGCGAATTCGATATTTCGATGGAGGAGATCGCGAATAGGCAAATTACGACCTAGAAAAGACACAAGGCGGTAGACGAAGAACCATTATTTGCGGCTCAATTCGGGTGGGGCCTATGCCCAGCAGTGGACTAGCTATAGGCTGAGTTGATTAAGCACTGAACTAACTGAGTAGACAGTAATTGTAAAACTTGTAGTTAAAAGAATTTCCCACGGATTTATTACTGTAAACATAACATTGGAAGTGATACCGCTGCATTATCGGCACAGCAATTTTCACATTACGAAAGGTCATTGGAAACACGATGAAATTCCATTTTTTGAAGAACAAAATGTGCGAAATAGTTGACAAACTCTATATAACTTGCAATAAACAGTCAATTATGATATGCCATTAGACGAAACTATAAAACATTCCGTGACACACGAAATGCACGGGTTTGATTCAAAAGTATTATTACTGTTCATCAATCATGTTTATGTTTATATTTTGTGATATAAAACAAAGACAAATTACATTTTGAACCATATTACGTTTCTAATATAAATCTTAGCGTTCAAATGTTTTACTGAGCTGATAAAGATGAGAAAAATGGTACGTAATTCAAGAAGATTGCTTGACAAATGTAGCCAAGCATGACTTTTTTGTCAAATTGGCTGAAAATGCACATCATAGAAATTGAGGTTAGTCCTTTAAAATGCAAACGTTTAAAATCTTTGATGAAGAAGTAAAGCACACGATGTGCAGCAAATTTTATTAACATCTGTACTGTAGGTTACTCACGTTAGGCCTATGTAAAATAAGGCATAATAAGGATATGTATTAAAAGGCCATAACAGCAAGGCCCCATTCCACTGATTTACAATCCTTCCGAAGAATTGCCAAACTTAAGTGCTCAGGGCACGCCACCATAGTGGCTATAAGTCTTTGAGGAGTGGTTAGAGAGGCGCCAAGGCGCCCTCACCTTCCGCCTGACGCAGGTCCTCACCGGACACGGTTGTTTCGGGAGGTTCCTGCACCGAATCGGGCGGGAGGAAACGCCCGGGTGTTTCCATTGCGAGGATCGTCTGGAGGACACGGTGGAGCACACCGTGGAGGTCTGCCCCGCTTGGACGGAACACCACCGTGTCCTCGTAGCGGCGATTGGCGGCGGCGATCTCTCGCGTCCGGCCCTGATTCAAGCCATGGTCTGAAGCGAGAGGGAACGGGAAGCCGTCACCTCCTTCTGCTAAGCAGTCATGCTAGTGAAGGAGGTGGTGGGACGGGAGAGGGAAAGAGCCTCACATCCCAGCCGCCGCGGGAGACGCCCCGGGCGTCGGGGGTCACGTGGTGGCTCCCGGCCACCGTGGGCGCGGGCCTGTGGACGGCGAGTTATGGGCGAGCTCGCCATCCGGCAGTCTTATGAGGACAGGCCGTGTCGACGGCACGTTCGTGTTCCACGCGCGCCTCAAAGAGATGTCAGCAACCATGTAGGGTTCCGCATGGGCCGATGCCTGCCCGCCCAAAGCGGGTGGGTCATTTGATGATTTACCATCCGAAAAAAAAAAGGGCACATTGCTCGCAGAACGGATGGCCGATGAAGCTGAAAAGTTCTGGAGTGGCGACCGTAAACCGGAAGACGTTGCGTTGGAAGGCCTCCCACTAAATGAACCGATGACCTGGTGAAGGTTGCGGGGATCCACTGGCTGCGAGTCGCGGGACCGGTCAATGTGGCGGCACTTGGGGGAAGCCTATGTCCAGCAGTGAACGTCTTTCGGCTGAAAAGATGATGATGATGACAATCCTTTCAGAAGTCTCTTAATTGTGTATTTTTGGCAGAGACAGGTGGAATTGGGGTTGTCCAATATAGCAATTAGGTACAACTTAGTTGTATTCTCCCGATATTATTATATGCATCTAGGTGTCAATCAGTACTAACCTACTACTACCTAATTTCCCTGAGGGATGCAGAAGATAGTTGGACTGACAGTGTACCGAATGATTTGTTATTATTTACGTAGAAACTGGTTGTGTTCTAATGAGATCAAAATTTATCAACATTGTAGGCAACCTTGTTGTTATACTTTACAACTATTTTACTTTTTTTTTTTCAACATTTTTTTCGGGAAATTAGGGTGGGTCGAATAAATTTGCCACCCGCACGCAAAATACGCGCTTTGACGTGGAGTTGGTGGCGAACACCATCCCGTTATACAATACAATACAATACACTTTGCAACTTGCTACTGAAAAATAACGAAGACTGTTGAAACAATTCAATTTCAGCTTTTTTTCGTTGATTCGATGATTCTGTCAAATCGACAGCGTTGGTAGTTCGTGGCTATAAACAAGTCCCGTCAAGTGTATGTGTAGACTTGCACAAAGATTAGGACAAGAAAGCCATTGTTAGTGGTGAGGCTTTAAATGGCGGGAATTGCACCTTGATTCAAAGGAAAAGCCCGATTGATCTAGTTCTACCTGACTTCGCAGTTGAACAGAATCAAAAGTAGAAGAACAAAATGAAAAATCACAATTGCTAGAAGATCAAAAAATTTCAATCAAATCAATCAATCAATCAAAATCATATATTTCAAATAGGCCAATTACAGGCACTTTTGAATTGTCGAAACAAAGACAACAATGAAAAATAGCTACAGTCCCAGTCACAAGGCATAAAAACTGTGAAAGTACTGTAGTTGCCCATTCCCTAACGTAGATCTCTATGGAGAAGAACGGGCAAGAAACTCCATGGACACTCTTTTAAATCAGAATACTTTACAAAAACTTGGTTACATCATTTATGTTGAGATGGTACATTATGTGAGAACGATGTAGCAAGAAGTGTACTTTAAAAGTGTCCATAGTAAAAAATAAAATAAATAATTCAAACAAACTGTGGCAACCAAGAGATGACCAGTCACAACTGACAGCGCCCGTTCACGAACATGACGCATGTATCGGCACCATTCAACTCAACCATTTTGAAGGGAACTAAATGAACCGACACACGCGCCACCAACAGCGAGACATCTGAGTGAGCATGACATACTCCTAACCGCCAGGGCACATTCAAGTCAAGAAAATACGTAGGTTTCCAGCGAATGACAGCTTTCTAGTACAGAGTGCTCACACAATATGGGCTATGCGGTTATATAATACAAAAGAGATTGAATTTATACATTGCAAAGATAGTTCTACAATCTTCAGCAGCTCCAACAAATGTCTTATTAAATGCTACCATGATATATTATTTTTCAGAGACATAACACTCACTCAACAAACACCCACACACCCCACATACAGACATACACTTACTCACACACAACATATACTCACCCTAACAAAACATGTTTCACACTCTTGTACACAGTTACTGCAAGACGCCATGTATCCCCCTAAAATTCGTATGATTGCTATAATTTTTGTTAATTGTTACAAATAATTTAAGTTACATTGTAGTTTTGAACAATGATGAAAGAGACTGGCCTCCACGACACAGGGAATCCTAGTGTGGAGACCTGTGATCTGTCTGACCTAAATATGTAATTTTCTGAACAATAAAATATTATTATTATTATTATTATTATTATTAACATACTGTTTAATGCTATCCATTTATGCGCCCCTGTCCTTGTGGAGCAGGACCAGCATTGAGCCAAGCATTTTTATCAGCGATATAATCGTTCAACTTGTAATATGCTTGCTTACATAGTGTGCGTTTAATGCATGTTTTAAATTTAGTTTCATTCAGTTCAAGTATACTTTGTGGAATTTTATTATAGCATCTCAAACAGTACCCCATGAAAGATGAGTCTACTTTAGCGAGTCTGAAGCCTGGCTGAACTAACTGGTCTCTATTTCTAGTACCGTAATTGTGTCTGTCGCCTCTTTTATTAAAAAGATGTAGATTTTTTCTTACATACATTATGTTTTCGTATATGTATTGACAATGTACCGTCATGATGTTAATTTCCTTAAACAGTTCCCTTAGAGAATCACGCCTTCGAAGATTATATATGGCTCTGATGGCTCTTTTTTGCAGAATAAATATAGACTCAATGTCTGCAGCCCGTCCCCATAGCAAAATGCCATAAGACATTATACTATGAAAGTAACTAAAATAGACCAGTCTAGCGGTATCTACATCAGTATATTGACGGATTTTTCTAATAGCATATGCTGCTGAACTTAGCCGCCCCGCTAGAGATGTTAAATGAGAACCCCATTGTAGCCTTGAATCAAGCGTAATCCCCAGGAAAACTGTTTTATCTACAAATTCAAGCTTATCTTTATTCAATACTATATCACAATCGCTACTTTTAACATTCGGTAAAGCAAATCTAATGCATTTCGTTTTTTTTTCATTTAATACTAAATTATTTGCTGTGAACCAGTTATGGACCTGAAGTAGGGCATTATTCACGTCATCTAGATTTTGGGCCCGTCTATTTATCTTAAAAATTAGGGAAGTATCATCAGCGAATAACACCATATTTTGAGGTTGGTGTTTCAATAAATAGGGTAGATCATTAATATATACTAAAAAGAGGAAAGGACCCAATATTGAGCCTTGTGGAACCCCCATTTTTACTTTTAAACCCTGTGAATTAACACCATTTATTTGAACTTGTTGTTGTCTATTATTCAAATAAGATTTAATCAAACCAAGTGCATGTTTACCTAGTCCGTAATGCTCAAGTTTCAAAAGTAATGTGTCGTGATTTACGCAATCAAATGCTTTGGAGAGGTCACAAAATATTCCTATGGCGTCTTGGGACTCTTCCCACGCAGTAAAAATGTGCTTTAATAAGGTTACACCGGCGTCAGTTGTACAACGTCCTTTGGTGAAACCATACTGTTGATCGTGTAAGATTCTGTTGGTGTTAAAATGATTGAGCATTTGATTCAACATTACCTTTTCAAACACCTTGCTAAAAACTGGCAACACGGATACAGGTCTATAATTATTTGTATCTTTACTATCTCCGGATTTGAACAGAGGTATGACTTTACTGTATTTCATTAAATCAGGGAAAACTCCTTGGTCTACACACAAATTAAAAATTAAAGCTAGGTATGGTGCTATAGTCTCAACTATGGATGTACAAACTTTGATAGACATTCCCCAAAGATCTTCGGTCAGTTTGACTTTTATTTTCCGGAAAGCTTTAATAACTATCATTGGGCTTATGTGTTTAAATTTAAATTCAGCCGGGCAGCCAGACACATTCGACTTTAATAAACCAATTGAGACTTTAGGAGAGGAATTTAGAGCCTCCGTAGTTTTTAACGGTATATCGGTAAAGAAATTTACAAATTCATGAGCTACTTCCTGATTAGAGCTTTTAGGACCACATGCTGTATCTAATGTGTAGCTAGTGTTACGTATTTTCTTCCTGTTAGTCTCGTTATTTATGACTTTCCAAACTGTCTTAATTTTGTTTTCTGCTGTTTTAATCTTGTTGCTAATGTGCAGGGCTTTGGCAACCTTGCATGTATTTCTAAAAATTTTTGAATACTTAGCAACATACTTGTTAAAAGTTTCAGTGTCTACATAAGGCTTAAGGCCATAAAGCTCAAATAGTCTTTCCCTACTTTTTCTGATACCTCTAGTTGCCCAATCACTAAATATAAATTTAGGGCAAATATATTTTGTCTTCTTTTCAAAAGTTTTGTTGAACTCAGTGTGAACTATTGAAAAGAAATTATCATACAATTGATTTATATTAATATCGTCCATATGATGGCTCATAGCACTTAACTTATTCTGTAGGGAAATATTATACCTATTTAATTTATTAGTAGTTATAGGTCTAAATTGAATCTGAGTTTTTTGCAATGGTATGTTACACCTAAAAGTTACAGTTTGTCCGCTATGGTCAGAAGGCAGGCAATTTACTATGGCTTTATCTAAGTAATCACAATTGCAGAAAACATTATCTATACAAGTAGCAGATGATGGAGTGACTCTCGTAGGTTCTATAAAAATGTTGGTCAAGTCAAATGACTTAAAAAGATTTAATAACCGACCGCTATTAGAATTTTCTTCTAAAATATTGAAATTGAAATCCCCACAAACAATTATAGATTTATTACTGGCTGCAAGTTTTGCCAGGACATCTTCGATTATTGATTCAAATAAGGAAAAGTTTTGATAGTTTGGGGGTCTGTAAGCGCACACAATTATATGCTTATCCAGCTCAACACAGGACAGTTCGACGCAATGTTCAGCCGAGAGACCTACTATGTCATTACGTTGCTTATATTTAACACAATTTTTCAATAATATTAGGGACCCTCCACGCAGCATAAATTTACGGTTAAAGCAGCTAACCACCGGCTAGCCATAACAATAACCAGCTAGTTTTAATGTTATTATCAAACGATACATTTAATTTAGTCTACAGAGACATTATACAATTCTCTTTAGCTCACAAGTTTATAAAATGACATCGCTTGCGTTATCATTAAAAATTGCTGTCATTACTCTTCACAAAGCCATTAAAATGTATTCTTTGATGCTAGTATTACAGCATTTTCTTAGGCAGCTTTATTTAAATAAAATAGTGGCAACATTCTCTATAAATATATTGCTGTTATATGGTATAATTATTAGGAGACTTGAATTATAGCAAAATCAAAATGAGTAGTGGATTTACCAACGATACTGTACGTTAGTCTGTTAATAACTTTAGTTAGTTAATTAAACATTATAACTAGTTAACACAATTTTTAACGTAGGTAACATTATACCCCGCCTTCCCCGAAAGGTCAGACAGAGGGTCGATCAGTTTTCAACTTTATTACTTACGGCATAAGGGTAAAAAGTGGCAGACCGTCAGTGAAATCAGTTGTACATATTTTTAAAATGGGGATAAAATAGAATAAGTATATCCGAAGAAAAAATACTTTGACACGTAATATACAAACTCTCAAATTCTCCGTCGTATCTTTTTTGCTTTATTCGTTGACACAACCCATTTTATTTATTACATAAATGAGAAAGATGATTTGCAAAAATCCATTTCCTGTCACTGTTATTGTAATATACGAAAGATAGGATTAAAATCATGACATGCAGTTTCTTTCTTATTGCCAAGGCCAACTAAGTATGTCGCGATATTTTATTTTTGGATATATGTATTTCGGATCCAGTCATTAGTACGGACTTCGAATGAATCGCAAGTACGCCAGTAGTGACATCACGCGACCTACTTACAAGTCTACCCACAATACAGCTTGCTTCTACAGAGCCAAGATGTTTTAAGCTCGTGGCGAGGACGACATTCAATGTCTGATCGCGGCGGAGTTGAGACGTTTTGGAACTGTACCCGATTCATTGTGTGTTATTATGTTAAGTTGTAATCTCAAGTAATTCGTTAGTTTTGCTAGAAACAGTGTATCGCACCCAGTGTGTTTTCATAGCACGAAACCCATCGTCTGCCCACATGATGTACGAGCCTAACATGACATGTAAGTAATTCACTTTCTAAATTGTGAATGTGAGAAAAGTGGTGGCCCAGTGGTGGCCACCCCGACTTACGAGCAGTACATCGTGGGTTCGAACCCAGGCAAGCGCATGACTTTGTGTAATTTATTTCATCACCACTGTTCTCAAAAACGGTGAAGGAAAACATCGTAAAGAAACCGGCCGGCATATGTCCTAAAACCGAAAATCGAAGACATGTTACATCTACCAACCCGTACCGGGCCCGCGTGGTGGATTGTATCCCTTGAGGAGGCCGTGTGTCCCAACAGTGGGAACATTATAGGCAGATTATGCTATTTTGGATGTATTGCGCTACACGTCACGCCTCTTGTCCTGCCAAGAAAACAAATGAAATAAGCTGTTTAGAGTCCACAAGTCACCTCGACTTACGGAGGGACGGACGGTAACAAAAGGCCCGTGCGCGTGTCTCTTGACGCATGTCGCATCGCCTGAGGGCATGAACGAGGCCCAAGGCGCTGTTCCCACTTAAGCAGAATGACGCGTGATCTGGTACGTAACTTGACACTAGCATCAACATTCAAAGTGACTCTCTAACTCTCTGTATCATCCATACATTATTTACTAACAAAAATATTTATTAAAGTAAACATAATTGTATGGAGCAGTGCCCATTGGCGTGGCGTCGCATGACACGACCCTGAGGTCCTAGCACGAGCGCGCTCTGTAAACGTAACGTAATACGTCGATTTTTTAAATCGAAAATACAGTTATCTATAGCATTTCAGTAAAATTGCAACAAGCACAATCAGAATCATCCATAGATATGAATAAATTCTTAAAATTATGATAATATTACCTACATTTTGTGAAACGAGTTTACCCCAAGCACGACTACCAACTACGTAGACGACAACGATTGGGTTACAAGTGTAACCCAATTTTGGGTTAAGCTCGCCATTGTACATAACGCTTGTTTGCGACAATAATGACATAACTCGGAAAATAGGAAATTCAGGACGTTTTGTTTTTTAAAATAGGACTAAATATATTTTCATTATGTTTCCAATATTTTTTAAAAGATGAATAGTTTATTTTACTACCTTTTTCGTTACTTAATTTAATACTTACTTTCGTTAAATTTTATTCAACTACAAACAACATCGAAACATTTAAATTTTTGAGTTATGTCATTCTTGTCGAAAACGAGTAAGCTATATTATTGCAATTTGTATGTATATTTGTTATATTGTGTGCAATAAAGAAAAAGTATAAGAATATGAGCATTTTAAATTTAAAAAAAGACGTATGTACGTTAAGTTTACACTGCGCCAACTACTACTACAACACACTATCTACTTAAAAATCACGTTACTGTCACCTAAGTGAGAAGTGCCTTAGAGTACAGATATAGCTGTTATTCTCGTTAGTATCAATGTTTGACAAGGAGC
Organism: Noctua fimbriata; assembly: GCA_905163415.1. Classification (NCBI taxonomy): domain Eukaryota; kingdom Metazoa; phylum Arthropoda; class Insecta; order Lepidoptera; family Noctuidae; genus Noctua; species Noctua fimbriata. The sequence continues at coordinate 15,467,581 of LR990927.1, read as the reverse complement.
TCAAACCTACAGCTGAAACTTAAACATTAATGCTTGTCTTGTCAAACTTATCAACCAACGATCCGCTCTGGAAGTTCGCTACAGTACTATATGTTTGCTACAGAAACATCGACACTGAATACATCCGTGTTCAAAGTGTGTAACTACGCTGCGTTGACGATGTAGTTTAGTTGAGTCGCGAGTTTAAATACGTATACCTACATCCAATCTTCAGAAACTATTTTCAGTTTAGATTATGAGATGATATAGTGACATGGTTCTTTTGTCCTCTGTTAGTAAACATTTGTTTGTGAACCACATAATCTAACTTAAGATGGATGGATTGTGTGAGTACTGATTTGAAAGAGATACCGAGTAAATGATGCCGTGACGTCTGACAGGGGAGAATGGATGAAGAAAACGTGTTGCGCCGACAAGAAATTGAATGGGACAAGGACAGGAAGATGGTGACGATGAATAGGGGGCTAGGCTATTGCCATCAACCGGGCACAAATCCAGACTTCGTGGGTTATTTATTAGTAGTACCTACCTTACTGATGAATTCTTGATGGAAAATCCCCAATAACACTTTGCCTGACCCGGGAATCGAACCCAAGACCTCATGCACTCAGTAGAAAGAGGTTGTCTGTGAATATTGTATTGAAAAAAGAACATTGTTATATTACTAGAAAATTAATTCTGTACTTTTTTAAGAGAAGATAGCTACTCTTTAGTCTCTAGTAGGTACAATCACGACCTAAATATGTGTATACTATAGATAGACTTAGCACAAACGTATTCTGCTCGCACAAGTTGGAAATAATTTTGTGGCGGTAGGTTACAATTACAGTTAGTTTCAGCGTCGTAAACTTGTGTCGTTTGCTCGTTTGTAGGTAATGATATTATAAATAAAAAGACGTAGAAATCGTACTAGCGCGCGCAAATTGTTGCAGATAAATTCAGACAATTGTTGTAATCGAATTATTTCAAGTGCAATAGCTATCCCTTTCTGTATCATACGTTCCGTATTATCTATCGCAGTCGTAACAACGCAACGATATTATTTAATTATTTAAACGCCGCTCAGTATGAACGTAGCGGATCTTTCTTTATAATATAATTGTTTGTAGGTAAGTCAGTCAGTCTGTCTGTCAGTCAGTGATGCACGGGCCTGTTTTTTCACGTCGTTTCACGTCGTTGTATACTTATGATATGTTTAAGACGATCGGATGAATATTTTGTATTCTTGTGTTGGTATTTCGGAGTCTGGTGGTCGGATGGCGACCGGGAACCGGAAGACGTTGCGTTGGAAGACCTACCACTAGGTGGACCGATGACCTGGTGAAGGTACGCACGGGACTGGTCAATGTGGCGACACTTAGGGGAGGCCTATGTCCAGCAGTGGACGTTTTTCGGCTTAAATGATGATGATGATGGTTTCAGAGCCTAGGAAAATTGACAGCCGTCGAAATACTGGCGCTGATTTAGAATGTATTTTTATTAAAGTTATTAAATCATTGATTTAATTTTTAGTTCAAATAAAATTGGTAATATTATGTGTAATAACTACATTTTTTTTTAAAGTTCATGTTACTCATGAATACATTGTTATAAAAATAAATGCTGATATCCTGCATAAATAGTTGATTTGTGTTGTAGTTTCTCTAGTCTATCAATCTAGTCCATGAGATAAAAGCCTGAATGTATGTTTTTATAAATTCTCATTCAGCCAATATACCCCTGATTCTGAACAATTCGCTAACGAACTGAATTGATTACAAATAAATCAAAATGTTCATACATTTTACGGTGGCCATGATTTCATTATTTTATCCGGGCGACCTCCATTTCACATCAATAATATTATTTCACAGACGATACGACTGCTGTTGATTCCACCTTTAATTTAATTTAATATTTAAATGATTTATTAAAAAATGTCACATTACCCAAGTCGTAATATTTTGTTATTCTTTTATGATTTTTTTTTTCTAATTTAGATTTTAATTATTTTATAATTAAAATTTTAACCTTATCAAATTTACTGTATGTTATATGTTATAAGTGAATGATGTGGTCTCCTATAATTGGACATTACACAGGGACAAGTACAAGTGTGCGCCACTTGTACTTGTCTCTGTGTAATGTATACTTGCATGTAATTGTGTAGTTTCTGTTGGAGATCCAATAAATAAATAAATAAATAAATTATAATTTATGATTTTCGTGAAAGACTCAAAATATTATTCTCACTAATGACTTCGACTCATCATAGCTCGTGAGTTTGAGATCCATTTGAACAAAACTCCATAAAAAAACATTGAGTAAACATTAGAAAACTACTTAACAGAGTGAAAGACGTCCTTATTTACCTACCTGTCTTTATCCTCTTTTATAATTCAATTATTTTCATACTATTATTCCTACTAAATCTTTTAATAAGTACCTACCCATTACCTATAACTGCCAGTAATAATAATAAAAAACACTCAGATTCAAACCATCTGTGTTCAAATTTCATTAAACAGCCTGAATTACTAAATAGATTCCTGGGATTTGGTATTTAAATCGAGACTGTAAAAACCTACTGTTTCACTAATTATTTTTGTTCAGTTTGACTTTATTTGACATAATCACATATTATAGATAAATATTCAAGAAAAATATTTTTTAAATAATAGGACCTCCTAATTACTATTTTGGACAGCAACTCGGGTGTTCGTTCACTTGAAATACTTGACAGAGACAATATCTTTCTTGTACGGTCTTCTATACTCTGTGCAAGTTTGAGCGGCATAGATACAGTTTCCATAGGCAATTTACGTCAATAAATAAGTCCAGACCAGTCCTACTCCAGTCTGGAGCTAGACACAAACGCCAAAAATTTGACATATAGCCAAACTGGACATCTCAACAATAGATGGGCTAGTTTAATGCTCAACAACTTTTGACCACAATTCTCAGTAAATTAAAATATCAAGAAAGTTGAAAATAATCAAATGTCCTACAGGCAATTAGAGCTAGACCTAGGTCCTTCTTAGGTCTCATCAAAATCGAATGGAAAAGTAATTGAAAATTGATTCCCACTTTCTAATCCCGTGCGTGCAAGTGACATTCAATCTTAGGGACCTGTCATAGCGGCCAGTCATCCGACAATTGTGGTCGTGGCTGCGTAGTGCGGGAGGTCCTTTAAGTACGTATGGAATTACAAGGTCTACTGTACCTACTCACTCATCGTCAGTTATGCGGAGTCCAATGTAATAGCAGGCGAGCCCAAAGACATCAAATAAGCACAAATCGAGACTTTGGCCTTCTACTATAAAGATCCTAATGGAAAAACGTAGTAACACGTTGAACCTACATGTTACTAAAGATCGAGACCAAGCTTTTAGCAAATCGAGGTTAATCAAAAAAGAAAAAAAACGCCATTGCCTTGCTACTGTATAAAAACGCAAAATTGCCGACCATTCGCTAACTGTATTAGGGTTGGTCTCCAGTCTAAACTCATACGGAATAATAAAAGGGTTTTACATAAAGCAGCTGTCATCCGACCCCCAAACAGTATTGCCTAATCTACATAATGTTCCATATCCTAAATCCTAACCGCGGAACGGTACACAATGGTAGTCAGACTTTGGGACTGCAAACTAAAATAATAAGCATAATGACATTAATAGGAATTCGTATCACAACCACGTCCGACTATAATGTATAATTTGAAGAACCCCAAAGCCTTTTGTCCGAGATAATTATAAGATACGATAAGATCGGAAATGAAATTATCCTGAAAGTAACTGGAGTAAGCAACCTAAAGTGGCAGTGTGCTGGCCATATTTGTCAAAGGACGGGAAAAGCCGATGAAGCAGGGTCCTGAAGTGGACACCACGCAGCAAAAAACGTAATGTAGGACGACGGGCATGATGGAAAGAATCAAAAGATAAGGAAAAGCTGGAACAAACGAGATGTGGAAGGCCGAAGACAGAGTATTGTCGCGCAGTTCTGGAGAGACGTATGTCCAGCAGACAACTGCCATAGACTGTGTTGTTAATCAGCGTAATATATCGCTTTCAATAGACATAAAAACTGTTAAAAGAAACAATATATGAAAGTCATGCAGGGAGTAAACAAAGATCCCTTTTATTACTTGACTCTTCTCGCAAATTGAGTTAAGCAAAAAAAAACGTTGTTTATTATCAACGCGAGCTTTAGTACCTTTAAAGAAACTTCCTCGTGAAGCAATAAGACCTAAATTTACTGAAGTAGCTCAGAAAATTTTGCAAAGTTTATGTCTTGAACAAATTAGGCTAAGGAGCTTCGTGAAGTGTTTTTTTACTGGGGTATAACGTCTTGCAATTTAGCAAGAAAGTGTCCTGAAATTTTAGTGCGTAATCTAGTAGGAACCTATACTCTATTTTATTGGTGGGAACGAGTAGTGCCTTACAATCGTAATTTACAGACCTTTTTTGAAAAAACTTTGCAGATGCAATGGGGTTCTGCTTTTCCAAAAAATTTAAAGAAAATGTTCGGAAGGACTATGGACGAAAGACGAGATGATAAAAATAAATTATACATACGTTCATGTTTTTTTTTTTTAAATGTATTTATTCCCATCACCATGCATATCACCTGCCCGGTGACAGCACCGCGATATAGACGTGTACTGCTGTCGCGAAGTTTAAAAAGTTGTTTAAAAGTATAAAAAACCCGGAACAGAAGTTAAATTTTAGCACATCTCGTTACTAAAGTGCGATCAATGGTGTAGTGCATATAATCATAACAAAACAATTAACATAATACCAATTAAAACAACAATTTAAAGTGATAATTTGCATCAAATTTAGATTCAGTTTTTCAAAAAGCGGGTGTGAGAAAAATAAAAATCAAAAATATCACCAACAGTCGTTGGTCGGAATCAGCAGTCAGCATAACTAGTACGATTTTTCAACATCTTTATCTAAAGTAACGGTGGCTCAACGGCCCCAGCCGCCGGTCGATTCTTGGTTGAATCTGTGAGGCGCCAGTTCGCATCCAGCCAACTGCAACACTTTTTGTGAAGTTTCTAAAGTGATTTCATTTCAATCAAGCCCGATGCCTCTCAACCGGTCCCCGCCAGCATCGTTGTCTACGCCAAATCTGACAGAACCTGTCAATGACGAATGCGACGAAAATATTACTTGTCGCCAAAAATCACAAAAGTCACAGAGTTTAAAACGTAAATGGGTGGACGGCGGCATAGACAAGGTATTCGTAAAACTAGACGAAATGAGGGACTTGCTCTATAAAACAAGTTCGGAACAGGAACAAAAGCTACTCTCCCTACATGCTACTATATCCGACATTAAAACCCAGAATGAGGAACTTAATAAGAATGTTCAATATATGTCGGCTATGTATGACGAAGTAAAGGCCAAGCTTACGGAGATGGACAAGGAGCGCAGAGATACATTCGCTTATATTAGGCAACTAGAGAGCAAGGTGGAATCTCTAGAAAAGAACGCACGTTCAGGAAGCATTGAGGTCCGAAACATACCCAAAAAGCAGCAAGAAACCAAAAATGACCTCATAAGTATTGTTCAAAACATTGGTAATTGTGTGAACACGCCAATCGCTAAAACAGAAATAAGAGACATCTTCCGAATTAATTCCAAAGGCCCATCTAATAACACCATTATTGTCGAACTTACCTCGGTGCTTAAAAAAGAGGATATCATAAGCTCAATTAAATCCTATAAAAAGAACCATAACGAGCTACCTACTACAAAGAAAATCAACATGGATGGTCCACCTTTACCTATTTACATCTCAGAAAATCTGAGTACGAGTACCAAACGTCTGTACGCCCTTGCCCGCGACTTTGCAAAGGTAAATGAGTACAAATTTTGCTGGACAGCCCACGGATGTATCTACTTACGGAAGAAAGAAGGTGACACAGCTTGCCGTATTCAAAATGAAGACACCCTAGCCAACCTGAAAAAACTATCGTGACTAGATCTAAGTCTCTGTCTTCTATTTGCTGTGTTTATTCCACTATTGTCCTATCACTTTCTCAATGCTAGATGTTCATACCAACTCACAGTATCTGTACATATTATTTCAACATTCCAGTTTTTTGATCTTAAATATTCACTCCAGCTCAATCCAACAAGGGTAGCCACAACACATAATCGCAGTATACACACTCACACTATAATCGACACTCCCCCAACAAACACAATCACACGTCAATCGCAAGCTCAAATGTTGAATCTCAGTAGTTTCCCATTATGTAAAACCATGTTCTCCTCCGTAACGTATATTTGTATAATAGTAGTTATTCTTAACTCCTTGAGAATATTCCCAGTAACAAAAGAAACCAAAATTCCATTCGGACAACGTTAACATTACTAACGACATAGAAAATAGTGGTAATATTGAGTGCTCTAGAATTGAAGACCCTTCAACAAGTCAGGCATTTATCAACCCTGCGTCAGATAAGGATGGTTTTACGGTTCTGGCTGTAAACATCCGTAGTATCAAAAAAAATTTTGACTCGTTAATTGTATTCCTAGCTAACATTGGCATAGTTATTGACATTATAGTATTAACAGAATGCTGGACTGATAGCAGTTCGCGGGTTGAACAAATAAACAGTTACTTGCAATTTAGTACCCAACACAGCCATAACCAGAATGATGGTGTTGTTGTTTATGTGAAAGAGCACCTTGGCAACGTGAAAGTCCGTGAGTGCTTGATTGTAGACGGTAACTGTCTGGTAGTCGAAATCAACAAAGTGACAGTTATTTCCTCATATAGGCCTCCTTGCTTCACGAATCCAAACAACTACATTAATTCCCTAAACGACTTACTCCTCAAAACCCACTGTGAAAATATTATCTTTGCTGGGGACATAAACATAAATACGCTGTCCGAAATCTCAACTGGCTACACCTCGGATTATTTGAACATGCTAGCTTCACACGGTCTAAGGCAGGGAATTGATAAGCCAACGAGGCTTGATAATTGTCTTGACCACCTGATGATTAAAACACGAAATAGAGTCAAAACTTTCGTGTTTGAGCCGCTTACAGATCACAGTCCAGTTCTGTTATATATGAGGAAGTTGAACATTGTGAGAAACTATGCGAAACACTGCAAAACAATAATCGACTACAAGGAATTAGAAACTGACCTTGACAGCATCAAATGGGACCTCTTTTTCGACATTCAAAACGTAAACGACGCAGCAGTCTACCTTATAAAAGTGCTACAGGACGTGATCACTAAGAACTCTACTACAAAACTAATTTCTAAAAAGAAACAACCACTAAAACCCTGGATGACTCCAGGCGTCGTTAAATGTATACGAAAAAGAGACAAAATGCACCTAAAACAAAAAAAGTCCCGAAACAACGAAGATTTAAGGAAGGAATATACAAAGTACAGAAACACTTGCAACAAAATTATCCAAACTCTAAAGCACTCATACTATCAAACGGAATTGGAAAAGAACCAAAACAATATCAAAGGAACATGGAACACCATCAAAGAAATGTGCTATGTGAAGAATGATGCTAAAAGTGCCACGGAACTGCTACAATTAGAAAATAACACACAGAATTCTTTAAACGAGGTTAACAGATATTTTACGTCAATCGGGAAAGAACTGGCTAGCAAAACGCTTACCAAGCTAAACATGGCCGAGGATACACTGGTGAAACTCAGCGCAAAGTCGAATAGCTCTCTGAACTCGATGACTCTTGGACCAACAGATGAGATAGAGGTTATTCGGGTGGTCACTGGCCTTAAGAATGGAAGTGCCCCTGGATGGGATAACCTGCATGTATCCATATTAAAAAAATATAAGCATAAACTTGCTACGCCCCTTGCACACCTCTGCAACATGAGCTTCATGCAGGGTAGCTTTCCAACCGCCTTTAAAAAAGCCGTTGTTTCACCCATCTTCAAGGCCGGCGACAAATCAAAAGTGACCAACTACAGACCAATATCTCTCTTGAGCACTCTCGCCAAAATCATGGAAAAACTCGCAAATAGGCGACTCGTAGAGTATCTAGAAAAAAACAACCTGCTGTCGAATAAACAATACGGGTTCAGAGCTGGACGTTCTACAAATGACGCTGTTCTGAGGCTTACCACGGCAATAACGAACTGCCTGGATAGAGGGGACAAATGCGTCGGCATCTTCCTTGATCTTCAGAAAGCGTTCGACACTGTGTCAATTCCCATCCTATTGAGTCGATTGGAGGGCATCGGCGTTAGAGGTGTACCCCAGGAGTGGTTTAAAAGCTACCTGTCTGGCCGGCACCAAAGAGTCCGCATAGATGAGCAGATGAGTGACGAAGCTCCTTGCGCTTACGGTGTTCCCCAGGGAAGTACTATAGCCCCAACACTTTTCCTGGTATACATTAATCGGCTCTGTGAGCTTCCAATCCATCAAGCCGAAATAACAATGTTTGCTGATGACACAGTGTTCCTGTTCCATGACACATCTTGGGAAAACTTGGCACAGGTAAGCGAACGTGGGCTTGCTAGAGTAACTGCCTGGCTTGAAGACAGCCTTCTATCCATAAACGCCAGTAAAACAAAATACCTTTGCTTTAGTATGTCCAAGTCAGGCAGCCCCAGTCCAGACTTTACTGTGCCCATCCACACGTTCCCTTGTAATAGAGGTTCATGTTATCAAGCTACTTGTGCTTGCCCTAGGCTGGAGAGAGTGAGCAACATAAAATATCTCGGTGTTACAATCGATGAAAACTTGAAATGGAGTCAACATATTTCAGTTACTGCAAAAAAAACTCGCAAACTTATATTTATTTTCAAAACCTTGAGACATGTTGCCAGCCTGAAACTTCTGATACAAACGTACAAAGCATTGTGCCACTGCGTCTTGGGCTATGGTATTTGTGCATGGGGTGGCGCCGGCAAATCCCATATGATAGAATTAGAGCGTTCCCAGCGTGCAGTTCTGAAGGTCCTACTGTCCCTTAACTTCAGAACCCCAACCAGTTTGGTGTATGAGCAAGCGCGAGTGCTGAGCGTAAGAAAAATATTTATTTATGAGTGTCTACGGAGATTTCACCGACTTACGGTCCCCTTCTTGCCTAAAAATAGCAAAAGATCCGACAGATATCCCGTACCACGGGTAAGGAGCAAGTTTGCCAGAAAGCATTATAACAGCTTAGCGCCGCGCCTCTACTTCCAAATTAGCCAGTATAAATTAATTAAGCATGTGAGTAATTTCCAGATAAAAAAGGAAATATTACTTTGGCTGGAAAACTATAGCTTCGATGACACTGAAACTCTTATAAGTACTCTAACCTAGTGACATAAATATTCATAGCACACACACACACACACACACACCATCACACATCTCACCACACACGCTACCTCTATTCTATGAAATGTGCCTTTATTTTACTTCACCTTATCTCCCTTCTGTTCTTGTATTAATTTTTGTCAATTCATATTAAGTTTTTATATTATGTCAATTTTTATTATGTAGATATTTTTATTTTTATTTTTTATTTTTGGTCAATTTCTACAGTAGCTACAGTAAGCACTGTCTAAGCTTCCACTTTCAGAGCTATGTAACCGGAAACCTCAACCCCTGTCATACAGGCTGTCCTAGTTCAGGAGTTGAGAATACATTGATGTAATGTTTATTGAAGTTATAGAAATAAATTTATTATTATTATTAAAATTTCCTTTATTTAAATTTTTACAAATTATTTTACATTTTTAAATATTCCTTAAAAAAAAAATATAAAAAAACATTTAAAAATATAAAAAATTGTAGCCCACCGGTATCGGGAACAGGGTCCAAGCTACCGGCGGTCAGGGCTCCAGGGAGAGGAACCTCCTAACAATACGAGCCGTGTCCAAAAGTACCGCTTTCTGAATCAAGCCCTTGATCCAGCTGCCTAACGAGAGCCTCCTCAGGTATTGGTCGAGGCTCTTGGCAATTAAGCCATGGGCTGATACGACTATCGGCACAATGATCGCTGAGTCCACATCCCACATGTCGACAACCTCGCGAGCCAAGTCAAGATACTTGATTTTCTTATCTTTCTCGGCTTTCACGAGGTTCTCATCATGCGGGACCGTTATGTCAACAATCATTGTGCGCCGCTCTGATCGATCCACCACCACTATATCAGGCTTATTGGCTACAATAGTCCTGTCAGTGATGATGGATTGATCCCAGTACAATGTGATACTGCCATTTTCGAGAACTGGGTCGGGCACATACTTATAGTACGGCACTTCCGATTCCACAAGGTTGTATTTTAGAGCTAGTTGCTGATGGATAATCCTGGCTACAAGGTTGTGTCTATGCAAGTACTCTCCGTTAGCCAGACGAGAACACCCGGAGATAATGTGACGGATTGATTCGCCTGGACGGTGGCATGCCCGACATATGTCAACCGTACCGTCCTTCACAATAAATCTCCGGTAGTTATTCGTCATCATAACTTCATCCATAATTGCACAGACAAAACCTTCGGTTTCTCCGAAGAGGTCCCCGGAACGTAGCCAGGCTACGGACGCTGATAGGTCTACATCGGGCCCATGCAGGGCCCGGAAAAAGCGTCCGTGAAGCTCTTTACTCTGCCATACCTCCATGCGGTCGTTAGTGTCAAGCACTAAGGGTTTGCGCCAGTTCTCTTTAGCCAAGGAAAGCGGGGTGAGGCCCTTGTCCACTGCGACCACATCTCGATGCATCCCCACGTCGGTTTCAAGGAAATATTCCCTGAGACTGCATATCTCGCGATTGTGGAGAGTCTTAGCGTTTAAAAAGCCTCGACCCCCACACTGCCGCGGGATATACAGTCTCATAATAGAAGAACGCGGGTGATGCATTCGATATGCCGTCAACAATGTACGGACCCTCCTATCCAGGGCGTCTAGTTCTGTTTGAGTCCATTTGAGTATGCCGAAAGAGTACATCAGAACCGGCATGACCCAACCGTTGAAGGCACGTACCTTATTGCCGCCTGATAAAAGACTATTAAATACTTTTTTCAGGCGGCCAAAGAAGCGCTCCTTCAACGATTGCTTCATGTCAGCAACATTGATGCCCAGCGCTTCCGACATACCCAAATACTTATAGGTTTCGGTTGCTGAGAGGGATCTAAGATTTATGGAATCCGAGAGCTGGGTTCCCACAGATTCCACAATCTCCCCTCGCTTTACATGCATGACCGCACATTTGTCCACACCAAATTCCATCCTGATGGCGCTACTGAAAGTTTCAGTTACCTTCAGTAGCTCCATCAGTTGCAAATCGTTGGGGGCAAAGAGTTTCAGGTCATCCATGTAAAGGAGGTGAGATATAACTTGACCACCTCTCCTCAACCGATAGCCTAGACCTGAATCCTCCAGCAGCGTGCTAAGAGGATTCAAGGCTAAGCAGAACCAAAGTGGACTCAAACTATCGCCCTGAAATATACCTCGCTCTATCCTTATCGGCTCGCTATTCCTCTGGATTTGCCGACATCCTGGATAGCGAAGGACTGTCCTCCATTGCCCCATACATGACATCAGGAAGGTGCGCAGAGTTGCATCAACTTTATACAATTCTAGCACCCTCATGAGCCATGTATGTGGCACCGAGTCATAGGCCTTCTTATAGTCTATCCAACATGTCGACAGATCGCTTCGGGAACGGCGAACCTGTTGACTAATGGCCATATCAATGAGGAGTAGCTCCTTAGTACCGCGGGACCCGTTCCTACATCCATTTTGAGAAGCGGACATGATAGAATTGTCATCAATGTGTTTGTTAATTTTAGCTCTCAAAATGGATGTAAGAACTTTATAGACCGTCGGAAGACAGGTAATTGGTCTATAATTTTTGGGCTCCGCAGTACTACCCGATTTATGGAGCAGGTGGGTTATACCTGTTGTCAGGAACTCTGGTAGCGACCCTGACTCTAAGGCTGACTGGAACAGGATCGCCAGGCGAGCGTGCGACCTTGTGAACCATTTAATCCAAAAGTTGTGCAGTCCATCCGGCCCTGGAGATTTCCAGTTAGGCAACGGACGGACTGCACGAACTACATCTTGGGGGCTGATAGTGATTGCCCCCATTTCTGGTACTAGATCGCACGCTCGCTCGACCCCCTGAGTCCATTCACCCTCGGTATGGCTAACAGGCACCGACCAGATGCTGCGCCAGAACGAACACATGGCATCATCATCCGGTAGGCGCGTGTCAGCCACACCTTGGTCCGGGCGCTCCCAAGCCCTGTATACCCACCTTTCATCTCTTTGAAAAGTGCGATTTTGAGTGTATCGGTCCACCCGCCGCTTATACCTACGAATACGGTTTGCCCATGCATACACTTTCTGCTTCAGGAAGTCGATGCGCTCTGTGATACGGGACATGTAGTCTCGAGGACTGATATCAGTCCCCGAGAACGCCCGCCTCACAAAACGCATCACTCTAGGACGAGTATTGCCCTCCCTGAAGCAGATCAGTTTGCCGATGAGTGCTCTGGCCCCACCAATACGTCGTTCAATCCTGTACTGCCATGGCGGTACGGCTGGTTTAGGTCGTGTAGCTCTGTCATTAGAAAATTTGACATGAGCTACACGACATGCCGCTACAGCCGCACAATACAGGATTGAGTGAGCATCGGTGAGGTCTTCGCAGTTATCAAAATAGTTTGACAACTGCGAATCCAGAACAGCCACCAGCGCCCTATTTTTGTTATGCATGGGCAAACGAGGTATGCGTGGTCTAAGGTCGGGTTGCATGAACCGATATTCTCGAATCGCACCCTCCAAAGCACTCCTCATTTCCTCATTACACTGGGTACTTACATTAGTAACTATGTCATTACTCACGTCGTTATCGCGATTCGGTATTATAGTAGACTGTGGTGGAACCACAGCCTGCGGCGGCGGCGTGGCAATGACATGGCTACTCTGCATTTCAGTCCGCAAGCGATCAAGTACGGTGTCATCCAACATACGATTACGCTGGATGACTCGCACCTGATCCGACAGTCGTTGTGCCGACACGTTGACAGCTGGTTCAAGCACCTGAAACAGAGAGAGCATCCGAACACGGTACGCGGTCAGGTTGTTTCCTCCGTCTGTAGCCCCATAGTATGAGCGCATGACGTTTTCATTGATGGATTGCGTCCATCGCATGCGCTGCACACTCCCGCCGGGAGCTGGGACCCTATCAGAGGCCGGTGGGCCTCGAGGTCCTAAACCGTCCGGCGGCCGGCGTCCTCCCCGTCGACGAACAGGTGGTGGCGTCGTCGGCGGAGAGAAATACTCATCGCTCGAGCTCGACGCAACTGCCACGGCCGGTGTCACAGCACTCATGACGGGGCTGGATTCCGGCGGCGGCGAGGCGGAGCTGAGCGACGGGTCCGGAGGCGATAGGCGTGCGCGTTTTGCTGCTGCTCTGGTCAACATTTATCTTCATATTATATATTCGTCTTCTTCAAAATTTTTGTGACAGACAATGTCATTGTGTCAATTCCAAATTGTTATTATTATTATTATTATTCCTTTTTAGTTTTCTACGTTGGAAATAAGTAAAGCGTCATTGCTGCACGGTTTCGTGCCATTAGAATTTTCACGTGTATAAAAATGTGGAGAGTAACTGAGGAAGACCAAAGAATTAATGGTCCATCCATTAATTCTGTGTGAAGGATGATATGGCAAGAACGAAAGTGTCTGATGAGATAACGATTAATAGAGAAGTATGGAAGAAGGAGACATGCTGCGCCGACCCCAAATAAATTGAGATAAGGGTTGATTCAAAGTTCATGTCCGTGATATTAAGCGCTAAGGAGTTCCCTAGTGAAGAGACGATCCTGGCGGTAGGATCAGGTCACGATTTAAATCATGTTCATGTATCAAAATTTAACTATTATAATAAAAACTACGTGGCCGTGCTATTAGCCGTTGAGGAGTTCAGTCAAAAATTCTGGAACAGCTGATTTTTTTCCGTTTGTGTCCTTTTTACCCTGTACAGACCTTGATCATCATCTGAGTAGCCTTTTCCCAACTATGCTGGGGTCGGCTTCCAGTCTACCCGGATGCAGCTGAATACCAATGTTTTCCATCGAGCGACTGCCTAACTATCATCCAAAACGGACTAAGTACTAGATAATACGATATCCTTTGGTAAGACTGGTTGTCAGACATTCCAGCCACTGACTACTTGTCCTACCTATCAAAGATCTAGAGCAGCCGGGACTAACAGTTTTGCGTGCTTTCGAAGATACGGAGAAAACTCGGTATGTCATGGATGATCACCCATCCACGGACCGACCTTAGCAAGCGCTGCTTAACCTGGAAGATCGATCTGTGCGGCTGTTACTATTTATTCAGCTCTCTTTAATTACTTCCAATGTCTTCTCGTATTCTACAGTGAATTGACCTTGAACCCTCTAACCCTACCAAACCAATTTTCCTAAATAAGATCTAGACAATATCTTACACTTAATTTTACGCCTAATAAAGCTAGGTGAATGGGAGTACCTTTATAAATCGCCCATAAACTTAAGCCTGCAAGACGGCTTTTCTGTGGTAAGGTATATCTTTTGGAGACTTTTATGTCCTGTAATTAATGTTGTATTGAATAGAAAAGCCTATTCTCATTCAGGTGATTGAATACGGTCCCTACCGTATTCAATCACCTGAATGAGAATAGGCTTTACGGATACAGTAAGTTCATAAACTTTAATGGTTTATAGTTGTTTTTAAATTAACAGATCATGTACGAAACACTACGCTGCGCTCCAAAACGCAAATCGTTGACGTGGCTCAAAAGGCTGCCCAACTTAAATGGGACTGGGCAGGACATGTCTGTCGCATGCCGAACGAACTGTGGGCCCGTAAAGCTCAGGATTGGTGCCCTGAAACAGTGACACGGGTTCGCGGCAGACCACGAAGGAGATGGCGGGACGACCTGGAAGTCTTCCTCGAGAATTGGAAAGAAGTAGCACAGAAGCGCGAGCTTTGGAAGGAGTGGAGGGAGGCCTTTGCCCAGCAGTGGGACAATATGGGCTAGCTATAATAATAAAGTTGTTCTTAAGTGTGGCAGAATACCGTGACGTCTGACAGGGGAGAATGGAAGAAGAAAACGTGTTGCGCCGACCCCAAATAGATTGGGACAATGGCAGGAAGATGATGATAATGAAGTGTGGCAGAATACTTATTTAATTAGAAACTAATTCCAGATGCTTTCAAGACATTCTAAGTTTGAAATGTTTAGAGAACTTGGCGAAAATATTATCCCTTTTATGTATCGCGTTCATTGTTTTTTTTTTTAGAAATGAGTCTCGCTCAAAATACTCAAAGAAAAGAAATATTAATTTTCCACTTCATTTCACTAAGTAATATAAACTAAAAAGCTATTAGGTTTAGTAGTAGAGAACCACTTAGTGCATAGGTGTATTAAAAGTTCTCAAAAGAAAGTGAAACCTGAATCGAATTCAATGAAATCCAAAATAAAATCGGCACACGTGTGACTACGTCAACATTTTTGTGCAAAAAAACATAAATATAAAACAATTCGCCGCAACAGAAAATTTGGATATTTTTTCATCTTAAACCGTACCACACTTTCGTAGAAAACTCATCTATTCAATTTTTATAAAAAAAATAATATAATGGATTTTTACATGATAGCTGCAAATTTGTTTTTCGCGATATTCCATGCCGCATCTCAACCAAAAACAAAATTAAAAAGCCCCATTTGTTTGTAAGTTCAGTACAGCACCGTTCACAACGAAGATACAGACATCCTGCCTAGCAGAATAATAAAATACCTGAAGAATTACGTCGTAATGAAAAAATACGAGCACCAGTTTAAGACCTTGTCTTTGTTGAATTCCAAAACAAAAGCTCAACACCTTACTCAATGGGACTCTTAAGCGCTCATGATTCAAGAAATTCTCGACATTTCCTAGTTAACAGGGACCTTTTTAGAGTTCCCTACTCAGTCGGCAAAAACAGAACCCTTTATAGGATCAGTTTATTGTCCATCTGTCTGTCTGTGCGTCTGTCAAGACCCTTTTTCTCAGGAACGCGAGGAGATATCAAGCTGAAATTAATATCAAATGCTCAACTCACTAAAATCAAACTTGTAAGTGTGTAACTTGTAAGTGAAGGTCATATATTTTGATCGCAACGTTTATGTTGCATATTTTACTATTTCACAAGGGAATTAAACCTATAGGTACACCTGTTGACATAGAATCATGAAATTTGGCAAGAAGCAATGTCTTACAGCAAATATATTATAAAAGGAAAAAATCTGAAAACCCTAAATATGTAGATTAATAACAAAATACCTACAAGTTTATACGGAACCCTCAATGCACGAGTCCCACTCGCACTTGGGCGGGTTTTTCCTCTTAACTTCTTCAAAAAATTCACCAGTCACAATAAGATTGGAGATCAAAATAAATGTGTTTCTTGGTAGCTGTTCGGGTAACGCGAAAATATCAAGTTGACATTTTCACACACAGACATACAGACTGTTAATTTAACGTAGTAGTACCTACTATTAATTTAACGTCTGATTTTCCATCACAGTGATCTTTACTCGTTACTTTTAGGCACTACCTTGACGAACGAGTGTTGCTCGACAATAGTCTCGTCCGGCCACGTAGTTCTATAATAACTGTATAAACGTGTCTCCACGTGGCGATACTGTCGCGGCGATAATATTCTGGCACGGGTGTGACTATCGCCGTGATTCTGTCGCCCTGGAGGTGACTGTCGATGGTCTAAGGTGACTGTGTATTTTATCAAATTGTACTTCTTTTTGATAATTTTTTGAATAACCAGTTCATTAATTTCCATTCTGCTCCTACTATCCATCAGGTAGTTCCACGAGAATTTGATAGGATGTTCTACTCTGAGAACCTATATTATGTTCATCCATTGATATCTCCACGACTTAATTACGTCGATCCATTCAATACTATCTATATTATCAGGAACTACAACAAAGGTTTAATCTAGGTACGTTTGTTGTAATTAGACGTTGCACTGAGGGCGTAATATGTGAGAATGTGGAGCATAGAGAGACGTGTTATTATTTCCGATTGGGGATTTAATAATATCTGGCTATTGCCCGCGGCTCCGCTCTCGTTAAGTGAAAATTATCCACGGGAACGTTTTCAATATAGCCTATGACACTCGCGAATAATGTAGCTTCCCACTTGCGAAAGAATTCCAAATTTTGTGAATCAGATCAGGAGTTCCGAAGAATACCCCCTACATGTAAACTAACAAACTTTACCTCTTTTGAATGTAGCACAAGATAGATTACTAAGCTAAACCTAATCAAAGCTATTTTTGTCTTTTTCTATCATGTCATATAACCAGAAAGGGATCGACATAAATATGCCTGTCAATTTTAGTAATTTAAAAAAAAAAGCTGCTCTCCATACATTTTGACCGTGTAATTATTGCACTTTAGCAAGAAACAGCTATACAGGGTGTAAACAGACCCTTCACATAGCCGTCAACCAAGCATTCTGTACATCAAACTAAGTAAGTTTACGCAAAAATTATTGCTGGGAAGCAACTTTTTTTTGGGGTGAAAAATCACGTTTTACGGTAGGACTCGATGGAAAGCACTCAAAGCATTGTGCTGATGGATGGATTGAATAGTACGGGGGTCGTGGAGGTGTGTAAAGTAAGAATCTTACATTAAAAACATGTATTTTAAAAAAAACTTGTGAAAAAGTTGGAAAATTTTGACCCCCAATATCTCCGTAACTAGAAGGTTCCCAGGTATGGTCTAAAACAAAAAAATGATCGCAAAGATGGGGAGAACAAGTTACAATGTTAAGGGTTTATTTACACCCTTTATTATTTGTAAATTATCAATGAAAAGTTTATAATAGGTGAGGGGGGGGTCGGAATGATGTAAGTACTGAATACGTGGTAATTGTTTGTGCATCATCATCATCCACAGCCCGACTTCCACCACTGCTGCGGATATAACTGGCCTCTCTTTGTTTATGCTAATCGCCACGCTCCTGTGCCAGCCTCATCCTAAATTGCTCTTAACTAACAGACCACTAACACAGCTCAGTACGAATTTTCTGGCACCATTCACTAACCAGATCGATATAATAACTGTGTAATATCATCCTCGACCTCAAAGATTAAATCCCGTCTGGTACTTCCAATAACCACTTCCTCGATAAAAACATAGATAACTAATAAATGTTCATTTTCCGCAGTTTATTCCTCTCGTGTTTTTCTTATTCCAATAACAAAAAAGGACATTAATATTCACTACTTATATTACCGAACCGTATTACTAAACCTATTACTTAATCACTATGGCTTGAGAACCATCTCTAAAAGGACTGATATTATCCCTCGTATCAATGACGTAAGCGTCCTTTTGTCATTGAATATTACGCAACCGACACCATAGGATCCTTAGTAGTTTCGGTAGTCTCTCATACATCTTAATTTTCTGATTATTCATTATGTTAAACTTGCTTTACCCTACGGTGCCAATAAATATTTATGTATTTTTTATCATTCAAGGGAAAACAGAAGCGATTTTATTAACAGACGAGTAAGTAACACTCAGTTCTTACAAGAACTAAGTAACTAATCTGTGCAATGTAATGTTGGTATTATTCATTAGACAAAACGACGACCTAAATATTACAATCTAAAGTGTCATCGCACTGAATTAGGACTATTATGTTGACTAGACCAGTGAAGGAGTAGACGTCACTTCCTACGTCGTCAATAGATGTGACGTTAACGTATTAACTTTGCGTTTGTAGTGCAATGCCAGATATAAAGGCAGACATATCTCAGAGCTGCCTATCAAACAGCGAAAAGAAATCATATGTCTAGTTACAAATAATAATATAAAATTTGAATACTAACCTGTGCAACATGTAAATGAAGTTAAAGAGACAGTTGAGGGATGCCATCATCAGATCAGCGAAGGAGAGGTTGACGAGGAAATAGTTGGTGACAGTCCTCATGCGTCGATGAGCTGCAAACAATAAAACATGATTAATTAAAATAATTGAGGCCTCCAGATTACATGTGGTCAGACAAAGTGATTGAGGTTTTCCATTGGCTATGTCTGATCTGATTAAAATTAGTATCAATCAGCTTAGTCACTAACAATGAAAAGCCCAAAACATAAATCGTCAAATTATTCCAGTTTTTATTTCCTCTTAAACGAGCAACGGCAATCTAAATTTTCACGAGCCACGAGTTCGGCGCCTTTTCACGTGTGGATTGATCAAACGTTTAATATAATAGGACCGTATTAACATGTTTTCCTTCCCACATTGTAAATATTACGCGAACAGTTCATTCTCAAGGAAATCACAGGCGTAACTGACTTACAGGAAACCCGACGTAATGAAAATAAATCCGTAACATGGCGCATATTACGTGAGCGGCGGTGTTTCCGTATTGATACACAAAAATAAGACTCACAACATTTATAGAAATCTAAAATATCTGATAACGAAACACAGGGCCTAAAATAGATCTTTGGGGCAACCTACGCATAGCCATGTTTTCTGTTTTGCAAAAATCATCCAATGGAGATACAAATCTAAAACAGTCTATTTTAAGTCAAAAACGATTTGAGACCGAGAATAGATCCTTGGGGTAAACCACGTGTGCACGTTTTTCTAGGTTTTACTTCTCATGATAAATTTGTTTCAGGCCTCACCCAAAGTACTTTTGTATACTCTGTTTTCCTACTTTTGATCCTGATTTAAAAAGCATTTTTTTTCGTGGGAAAATGTAGGGTGGTAATGTTTTAGTAGATACCTAGAACAAGACGTAAAGCTGCTCTTCAATCATTCACTATCTTTAGGGTTTTAAACAAGACCTGTTTTATCATGTTAAATAGCTGCTACCACAAAAATACTGAAAGGATACCATTTATCTCCATATAACACCTTCCTACAGATTCCCAAAACCACCATTTACGAATAGTAATTGGTGGTGGGCCGAATTCTAATAGTAATTTGATTTCATAATATACGTACCAGATACAAGTAAAATCTGAGATTTACAATATTTAGGCTTTTACAGCAACTTTATGTATTAATAGGTACTTTTCAGGCACTTTCAACTTTTTCTGTACCTATTACAAAAAGTTTGAAGGCTCATTTGTTAGTCTCGACATAAAAATATTTTATTTTCTCATCCCTTCTGCGGCCCGAGAGATTGGACTAATTTATCATTGAGTTAATAGAAATTCCACATTTTAGTCAAGAAGGTACTTGCGTGCTTAAGTGTTGTTATCCTAACGATGTCTGCTATTTCGGTGAACGAATAAAAATGTCAAAAAAATATTTATCTAACTAAATTCGAAGGAGACCTGTCACGCAAAACCATTTTATTTGCCGGTATATTTTGATAAAATTGGTACATGAGTCATACTGAGTAAACAGATTATTACCTTTATTATTTTTTACGATTTACTCGCGTGCTAGTTTTGTGATTGTCTAGCTAGTTTCAGTCTTTTATTATGTTATATAAACAGGGCCAAAATAAAATATTATTTCTGACTAAGCATTTTCAGTTTATGAAAAGGCGTATACCTAAAACGTATTTAAGGGCAAATTCTCGTAGTTTGAAATGAAATAAAACCTTACAATTATAATTTCTTCTTCATTTACTTTATTTGTCACTCAAACTGATGATTTTGTATCCTTCTCACTTTCCTACGACCGCACCCACTAATTTAATTAAGCAACGAATTGCGTCTATTGGCGAATTAATATGGGTGACGAGGGTGTGCTAATACTATATATCTGCCTGATCCTACAGGAAATACAAGAGTGATTATTGACTGTATGAAATAATAAAAATAAGTATCAAAAGGGTTACAGGGCCTCAAACAATTCGCCCACATCGTCAATAGGAAAAGTGCCCGGAAGGCCACGTGCCACGTTGGATAGCAATGCTGATTCTTTGGCCAAAAAATAGGCCCGCCCTCTGGTCACGTGAAGGGGTCGACCCTTCACGTTGGCAACCGCTTGGCGATTTCCTGTAATAACTGAATGAGACATTGTTTGATATTTATTTACTTTTATATTGTGTTTACTCTCGGTACGTAATGAGTTGTTTTGGTCTTTTCATCCACGGCATTCATAACATTCTTGGAATCGGCCATGCGAATAATCAAAATTACTTCTAACGTCCGCAATTCCAGTTTTATGAACAGGGTTCCCTGTGAGTGAAACTAAATCCGGCAGTTACCCTAAGTTTTGTCTGTTTAGTTTGTTGTTTTAATTTAGCGATGTGGCAGTAATTATGCGGCTTTTTGGTACAATGGCTGGCTGCGGTCTAATGACTTAGTTGAACAAAAGTGTTAGGAAATGTTTTGCGTATTATAGTAAATAATATTAGGAAATACTGCGTTGTTGGTCTAGTAGTTAGTTGATGGCAATAGGCTCGTCTCCCATTACATGGAATTTAAACATTACTGGCGAAATGTGGGTGTATTATTACCTGTGACTAACGCGTCGGGGATTACAAGCGTGAAGTGTTGAAGTGTGTTCTTAATATTTCATAATGTATTGTGAATTGAAAATCTGAGAATGTTAATAGTTAGGTCATAATTTAGTTTTTCATTATTCTGTTTTTAGGTCCATTAGATCTTTTTGACTTTTATGGAGACAGTCTTATCAAATGCAGCTGAATATTAGTATTTTACAAGAGTGAACTGCCTATCTGACCTCCACGGCCGAGGCTAGTTTACACGATACTCCCTTGATGCAAACACATCACCATCCACACTTGGTTGATATCCCTACAAGCCTTACTCAGTGCTTCTCCTCCAACTTTATTTTACTCACAGCCAAAGTGTGGAACTCTCTGTGATCCCACATTTGACCCGACTGCCTTTAAAGCAAGAGTGAACAGGTATCTTCTGCGCACGCTCTTTCCATCATAAATCTCATCCATCGCTTTCCATCAGGCGTGATCTAGGTCAAGAGCAGGTCCATTTTGCAATAAAAAAAAACTCCAGAATTTTTCTTATGTTAAACTCTTACAGTTGGTTTTTAAATATTCATATAAATGAGCAGAGGACTTGTTGACTGTTTCATAGTTCCTCTCCATTTGTTCAGTTATTTAACGAAATATAAACAAACTGCGTATTATTTACTAAGCAACCCTTTTCACTACTGTGTAGTTGACAGTTCAAAATAAATTACTTATGCAAAAACAATTCCCTTCGTCTGGGGCAGTAGGCTAAAAATAGCAATGCCCAGTAGGTAGGTGAGTACCAATTTACAATTAGAAAATGGCTAGACTGTCGCACGTGATGATCATCTACTCCTGAAATTAGTATTAGGTTTCTCGTGGGACCGGTCAATGTGACGACACTTGGGAGAGGCATATGTCCAGTAGTGGACGTCTTTTGGCTGAAATGATGATGATGATGAGGAGTAAAAAATACAGATCTATCTCTATTTTTGATTTAATATTTTAATGATCCCGATCCAAGGCTATGGCTTTACCATGCTTGTAAAGGGTGTAAAAATACCCTTAATGAAGCCGAAGGACATTAAAATTTGTTCTCCCCATCATTGTGATACTTAGTTTGATGCGCTGTAGAACGCTTGTGAAGGTTCTGTTTACACATTGGACGTAGGTCAGTATACGTTACAGTTTTGGGTGCCATAAAATTCAATTCCGTAGAATTCCATTTCCATAAAATTCATTCACATGGAAATATAAAAAAATGACAAAGTATCGAGTTGAGACGGTACAACAATATCTTAAAGAAATTGTGAAACGTGATGATAAAGCATAAGGTATTATTTTTTGAGAAACTTTACAGATACCGCTTGGTAGATGGTACCGCGAGATTTGGAAAGACAAGCAGGAAGCGAAATGGAGAGGACTGGAACACTATGACAGATAGGTCGATCCAAAAAAAGGTTGTAAGTATAAAAACAGGTCTTTAACCAGGAATATAAAATTTTCTCACCTGTTACTATCCAAATGACGATAACATTCCCTCCTATAGCGACAATCAGCATAGCTGTGAAGAGACACACCCAGGAGTTGTGCGCCCATGTCGGCATGGTGTTCGACGATGGTGTGGCCGTCGTCTTTGGCACCAAGATGGTGGCCGAGTTGAGTATACTGCGGTTGAAGTCCATGTTCCATGTATACACTACCTGTGGAGAAATGTGGTGGTTAGAAAAGTATATCATAGTCGTCTTTAGTCTCTTATAGCAGCCTAATATAAGACATATGCCTACAAGCCACGCCTACCGAAATGTCCTTTCTTTTATGTTGTAGGTATTGTTCGTCGTGTTGTTGAGCGTCTTGAGTTATGAGTCGAGCTACACGATAACTGTGATGAATGCTTTCACTGGCTGGATAGGTCCACTCAAATCTATGTGGTTCTTTCTTCAAAACACCATCTCAGACACTAATCTGCATAGTCCTCATGTGAGTTGACCAACATTATGTCCAGACCTTAAAAGAGACTATGAGCTCTTGAGTTTGATTCGGCTGTTCCTTCTCAGAGTAGTCAGGTACGAAACACCTCATTTTGTTTTAAAAAAGCATGACGTGTAAAAGTGTTTGTAAAAACCTATTTGCGAAATAAACGTCATCTATATAGTTGTCTATTCTCATTCACCTGGTGCTAGTCACCTTACGGAGACTTGACTTGACTCAGGAATCCTGATGTTAGCCGATTCGCAGTCTCAACTCAAATATGCCTCTATTATTCTATGAGTCATCGAATAAAAATTGTGCAGAATAATTTTCTCTTAACTAGCAGAGATATATCTGCTGATATTGAACATATGAATATATATGCTTATAAGTCCCAATGAGTTAATTTATAATGGGTTTAAACAAACTCTTAACGAATCCGAAGGCACTTGTTATCCCCGACATTGCGTTTTTTTTTTGTTCTGGAACATACCTGAGAACTTTCTAGTTGCGGAAATATCGAGGTCAAAGTTCCAATTTCTTCACATTTTATTTTTAAATCCCTGTTTGTTATGTTATACATATTTACGAGTATATACATACATAAACTAACGACTTTTTTCCATGGTAGTAGGCAGAACGCCACCTGCTACGATCCTTCATACTCCTTTTGCCTCGTCCACGTTCATACATCTGATCGTACACGCACGCCGGTTTTATGTTATAACTTTACTTTAAATATACATCTATCAGAATAATGCTTTGAGTGCGTTACATTGAGTCCTATAGTAAACCGTCATTTAACACCAAAATAAATCGTTTCCCAGCAAATATTTTTTGGGTACAGTCACTTAGTTTGATACAACGAACGCTTGGTTGACGGCTACATGAAGGGTCTGTTTACACCTTGTATCTACTCTTGAAAACGAACACTGAACTACTAACTTTGTTAGCAAATAGGTCACAGGTGTAACATCGAGGAGGAGACAAACCTGTAATTCGATTTGAACATTACCGACCAACACTGCCGGTGCATTAACATTATTAAGACCCCATCTGTACTCCGTTGCCTAAACGGCTTTGATTTAATATCCCAGTAAGCTGGTTATGATTCACACTTTAAATTAACATAACATAACATCACGCCTGTAAATCCCGAAGGGTTAGGCAGAGGTGTTCCTAATGTACACCAACTGGTAAAATGTGCCAGTTATCTTTAAGTTCCATGTAATAGCGGCGAGCCTATTGCCATAAAAAAAAACCGAATAACAATTTGCCCGACCCAGGAATCGAACCCAGGACCCCATGCTCAGCAGTGGCGCTTGCGACCACTAGACCAACGGGGCAGCCATTAAATTATTGGCAGTAAAATGCGAAAATTATGCAATATTATGTATGTTAAGTTTCTTCGGTAAGGGCATAGAACCGGAGTGGCAGCCCACACTCACAGGAGTTAGTGGCACTCACCCCATATAATCATTTCGATATTTTGTAAAGCTGCAGTTATCTATGAAACTGTTATAAAAATGACCAGGGATGTAGTACCCTAAAGTGTCACGTAGCCAAGATAATCGCAGGTAAAGATGATCGCTAAATGGGGTCTTTGATTGTGCAAGTGCCTGTACCCGTATGATACCGTTATAATACGCTGTGTCACTTAAAAAAAACTTTATTCTGCGTATTAAACCATAATCCTTTCTTGACTGTAATGTGCGTCATCACCTGCCTGGTCTTTTCCCAACTATATTGGAGTCGGCTTCCTGTCTAACCGGATGCAGCTGAATACCAGTATTATACATGGAGCGACTGCCTATCTGACCTCCACAACCCAGTTAGTACTGGGTAATACGATACCCCTTGGCAAGACTGGTTGTCAGACTTTTTGGGCCTCTGACTACCTAACGACTGTCAAAGATCTACAAATGACAGCCGGGACCAACGGCTTAACGCGCTTTCCGAGGCACGGAGGAAACTCGGTATGTAATGGGCGGTCACCCATCCACAGACCAACCTAGGCAAGCACGGCTTAACCTAAAGATCGGCCCGAGCGGCTGTTATTATTTAGCCACGAGCTCCTCCTCTCCTTGACTGCAATGTGCAGAGAGTTAAAAAAGTTAAAAACAATTATTTAAGTTCGTCCACCAAAATTAAAGTCACTGTGAACTTCCACTAATCTTCGCTTTCAACTAATTTAACACTCAAACTTGTCTTAAGTTTCATAACAATAACTTGAAAAGCCCCTAATAACTTGTGAACTGAAGGCTTGATCTTCTAGAAAGGACATCATTAGGAGCTAGATGATTTGGCTGAGCTTTTTCTAGAATTTTGATAAAAGGAATAATATTATGTTACAACGCAAATACGTTTATTCTAGGGATTCTGCGAAAGCTCATGAGATTTCTGCTTCGCCTTTGAAATGCTAATGTGATGTGTATAGATCTGATCAGCTCCTAAGTATATTAGATCTAGGATCTGTAAGGGTTTCTACCTAATCGTTAATATTTATATATGTCGGATATGTTAAGATTTGGCTTGTACATCATGTGGGCAGATTATGGGTTTCGTGCTATGAAAATACACTGGGTGCGATACACTGTTTCTGTTAAACTAACAAAATTACTTAAAATTACAATTTAACACAATAACGCGGGGCACAATGAATCGGGTACAATTTCAAGACGTCTCAACTCCGCCGCGATCAGACAAAGACTGTCGTCCTCGCCTAGAGCTGTAAACATCAGGGCTCTGTAGAAGCACACTGTAGTGTGGGTAGACTGGTCAACAGGTCGCGTAATGTCACCACGGGCGCGCTTGCGTTTCATTTTATGTCCGTACTAATGACCGGATCCGACATATATGATGATATGTTTCCGGATGGATGGACGAAGATTTTATTGGTAAGAAGTACTTGAGAGGAATTTATGATTTCTTTTATTTATGTTTTCACTTTAAATGTTGCTTTAATTTGTTATTTTGTATATTTTAATGTGTCATAATTGTCTCTTTTATTTTTAAAATTTTAATAACTGTAATTGGTTCTTAACACAACCGTTGCAATTAAATAAATATATAGGTTTTATATAAGGTAAATCAAAGTCACCAAAAAGTCGCTAAACTGAAGTGGGGCTGGCCATATCTACCGTATGCCCGACGAGCTGTGGGCCAAAATAACCACGGTGTGGAGTCTTGACACAGCCAGAAGGCGACGCGGTACACCTCGCAAGAGATGGCGGTGGACGAGCTGGACAGAACCAACGATTAGTGGTTCAGATTAGCCCTAGATCGAAAGATTTGGAAGTCATGGGGAGAGGCCTTTGCCCAGCAGTGGGATGCTACACAGGCTAACGGTAACAGTAAGGTGACTTTGGTTTCAGCATCAAAAAATTAATATTTTTTAAATTTGAGTTCTTAGAAGCATGTTAAGCTAATTAACTTAAAATCTAGTAACTTTTTATTATTGAAAAAATGAAAGAAAACATAAAAAAATGTTTTCTTTTATTGCCCTCATTTTTTTAAATCATCTTCTTTTGTAGTACTTAAACAAATCAGTGTTTTCACTTTATTAAGTGAAATGGCACTAGTACTCAAAGAATATTATTCCCATTAGTCCCACTAAAATGCTGAGTCGGACGAACAAAAATACACGAACAAAAGATAGTTCAATTATAAAATTCGCAGTAACTACTCGGTAGCGAAAAATCTCTCCGATCAGAAACAAAGCTACCAAAAATGAATACATTAAAACTGAAAATACTACTGCACATCATTGGCACGTGAAAAAGTTTTACCCGAAAGCCTCTCAAAGCGTAGAGGTATCGACAACCTAACGTCCATTGACGCCGACGTGAATACCCGAACACAATACTTCACAAATAACCAATGCGGACACTGACGGACATTGGCGGACAGTGCCCATACAAATGTCAAAGCGTCCTGAAATGTAGACACGTAATGTAATTTTGTAACTTTTGTGTGGGTGTCAAAGGAAGTTACCACGATTCGGACTGTTGTGAGTCGGTGACAGCTCAATCCTTTAAGTAGAATTGGTTTTGAATATTGACGTCATATTATGTCCTCGTAGTACTGTATTGGATATCGGGCTGGTGTTCGCAAAAATCCATATCCATAGTGAGTATTTCGCTAACAGATGGCTTGATAATTCGATTGAAGATAGTCGTCTATCTTGGTGTGGACATGTAATTCCTTAAACCTTCTCATTACATGTCGTGATGTAACACATGTTACTAAAAAGTGATAGATATTAATGTGGATGGATGGAGAGGTAGCGGATTGTGTGAGGAATGATATGAAAGAGAAAGGCATAAATGATGCCGTGACGTCCGACAGGGAAGAATGGAAGAAGAAAACCTCAGTAGAATGGGACAAGGGCAAGAAGATGATGATGGATTCATCGATGCACGCTCAGATATTATTTTTCACTGTAAAATCTATTGTTTATAAAAAAAAAACGATTTTTCACGACAAATCATTCACTTTTCACGTTTTCATGTAGCTATGTATATCTTTGAACGACACTAAAAAAAAAAATAACCATGTTATGAAAAAAATGAGCTTATTAACAATGAATTATGTAAGGCATTGACGCAAGACTCAAGAGCGTTTCTTTAACGTAATATTTTTACCGCGAAGGGATGTGCCCTACTGAATTGGTTAATCCGTAAAAAAAAAACGTGATATAACTGTGCAGGAAAATCTACATGTCACTGATATACGGAAGAATTCCACACGACTGCTTGTTTTATTCGCATTGACATTGCAATAATCTAATTCTTTTTTTATGCGTATTTCTCCACGCCCAGGCTTTCTAAAAACACATTACGCTCCTAATCTTGACTGGCAGGTTTGCACCCGAAAATCCGCAGTGAATTTATTTACACATCTGACATAATACGCCCTAATCTTATGGGTTTATTTTTTACCTCGAATTTCTCATGCCGCAGTAACAGGATAAGCCAGTCACCAAGGCTGGTAGGCTGGCTGTGAGCGTCCTTGGTACGACGAGCGCAATTTGCAAAATAGTTTTACACACATTTTTATGAAATAAAATATTCACTACATAGTATAAAACAAAGTCGCTTCCCGCTGTCTGTCCCTATGTATCTTTAAAACTAGGCAACGGATTTCGATGCGTTTTTTTTAATAGATAGAGTGATTCAAGAGCAGGATTAATATGTATATATAGCACCCGTGCAAAGCCAGGGCGGGTCGCTAGTCGTCTATAAACCCCAAAGTTTTACATTGGTGATAAATAAAACTGATATTTATTCTGTAAACTGGTTGTAAGAAACACGGCAAAAATAAATTATGATCTAAAACAAGATAGGGTCGGGTATTCCTGTATTCCTCATTTTGCAAGTTACAAGTTTCATGCACTAGGACGACAGCTACCAACCGGCTATCAACCGGGCAAAGAAATGCTGCTGAAAAATGTCTGATGGAAAAACCCAATATCACTATGCCCAGAGGCCTCATACTCTGAAGTAGAACTTATTGCGACTACTTCACCAATTTTTAACTAAAATTACGTCAATAAACAACAATGAAAATAATATTTGTTTTGAACGGACTATTTTGGCTCGGCAATATTTCTTTCTTTTTTTTTAAAACTTTGCCCCCACACTAGGAACTTCTCCTGTATCGTGGATGCGTTCACAAACATTTTAGCTCACATACACAAACAGCCACACCCGGAAAAACTACCTCTAGGCCATACAAATATTTGTTCCGTGCGGGAATCGAACCCGCGACACGAAGCGCAGCAGTCAATCGCTCATCCACAGCGCCAACCGTGCCATCAATATTACAAGATGAGATATAAAGACGGGAACACCGGTATCCAAACCACAACACATGCTAAGTAAGGTTTATTAATCTCGATCTTAATGTTATTGTGTTCTGTATGGTGTCCGGACGTAAAGAATAGCACCATCCCATATCTTCCCGTGGGTGTCGTAAGAGGCGACTAAGGGACTTACCAGAGAATGGGCAGCAGCGTTCTCTGATTCTACAACAACCATACTGCGATCGCCAACCCGCCTGCCAAGCCTGGCGATTATGGCAAAACCCCCCTTCTTGGGGGAGGCCTATGTCCAGCAGTGGACTTTTCGGCTGAAATGATGATGATGATGATGAATGTTATTATCTTTAGGGCCAATTTCACCGTACTCTGTTCGTTATTAAAGTCTTAACGGGACGTTTATTATCGAGCAAGCTCTTACCCCGTCTAGGTCTATGTCTTCAATGCTCTTAAAGATAGTAATCGCTTTAAGTTTGTCTGTTCTTTGAGTTTGTCTGCAACTGACAAATCTGTCTGGAAGGATTATCTCAATTAGATTAGCGTTAAAGGATAAGCCTAGAATATCTAGTTCGGTATATCTTAGTGCCTGAAAACACTGCCGAACGCTACAGTAAGTTTACTGTACTGTGTTTAATACAGTTAAAAACTAAAACTTTTCGGGAAAAATAACTTTATAATCATTCACATAAAGTTCAAATTTAAAAGAATACGTCCCTATATTATGTAGATTGCATTACTGTACTCTAATTTTTAGGGTCTCGCTGCTTCTATTCCGCATGATCCAACTGCGCAACACATTTCCGTTCTCGTTCTTAGAAATTTTGAAGAAATCTATATATACATATAATAAAATCGTAGACTTTCCGTGTCTGTACATTACAGACTTTTGCAAAAAAGTCACTGGAAGGTGCGAGAAATAAGTAATAGAAAGTAAAAATATCTTTTTTTAAATTTTTGTCTGTTTGTCGGTTTGTCTGTTCGTTTGTGCGCGCATCACGTAAAAACCCCTCATTGTATTCAAAATCTAAATATTACAAAATAAGAAGCATTTTTGTGGGTATTATTTAGCGTTTATTTCATCAAAATCGACCAACAGACGCAAAAGATATTAATTTTTAAAATTTTGTTAGTAACCTCATAAGCGATTTCTATGATAAAAATAATTTACGTAAGTAGGTTTTAGTCGTAGTGTAGTCACTCGGAATGGCTGAAAACTAATTTTGTTTTATTTTTCCTTTTGTCTTTACTCTTTGCACGGAAGTAATAAGTACTACGTACGCACGCGACGGCCAGTCAAGCTTTAAAAAACCAGTTTATGCGGATCTCTCATTGTATAGAATAGTTCCGTTTGAATATTAAAACAGGACTTTCAGGATTTCGTATTTTTATATGTACCTACCGAAATGACTTCGAATACTAATAATTTAGTAGATTAATGATCATGTCCACATTGTGCGAGTGGGAAAAGGCTAAAATCCGGCAGTGACAAGCCTCAGAACGGCTATTTAAAACTTACGTTAACGGAGTAAAATACATATATGAACAAACTAACATTGCGAATGGGTTGCCTGATAAAGTTAAGTCAAGGCTACCCTTTATTAAAACTAACGGAACTAATCTTCTTCAAACCAAACGAAATCAAAACGGAATTAGAGTAAATATCTACAAAGCAATCAAGCCAAGAATCTGTTAGGTTGTCATCTTTTTGTCCCTACTACAGAGTTGTAAGGTATAAATAGATAAATTGATACTATATGTCCACTCATCTATTTTCTTATTAAAATATGTATTAAAAGAACAGATAGGTAATTTTATTACAAACACGATGGCATAACGTTCGGTTGTCTAAGTAAAATCGTATAGTTTTATATTGCTGATAGTTGTTAAGTTTATTCATAGTTTGTAGCTAACAATATATTTATTATTGTTGTTTTTTGATCATGTAGTGTTTACCTTTAAGTAATTGTTGCACTGTGAAAAGTTTAAAATCATGTTTAGTTTTATTAGAAGATAAGTGTAGACAATTGTTGGTAGACCTAATAAATAAATAAAATAAATAAATATTTTTGACTCAGTAAACATAGGATTTGTTTTGATACTAGACAGGCTTATTTATAATGGTAGGTACCCCAGAGTGAAGAGGAGTTATATCCGTAAGAGTAATTGTTTCACTCGCGGCATATCTTTAACGTTTAAATGCCCATGATTGCACTTGCATTTGAACTTCGGAGCAAAATATTAATAATAGTCAGTAGTTTATATTTATATATAGTGAATAGTCAAATGGCTTGCTTTCAACACTATTTGTTACAACGATCTGCGTAATACTTGCGTCTACGCTTCAACTTTTTTTTTGCCCGTTCATCAGAGTCCTTGGAAAAGTCTCTGCTTCGGCAATCATGGTCTATAAATATGAGATCTTCTTCGGAAATATGAGATCTAATATAATTCCCATGTTCTTCTTCTTCTTTTGTATCGATGATTTATCACATTATTATCACCCCATTTTTCAATTGCATGGTTTTTGCAAATTCTCAATTTTGTTTCCATCGTTTGTGTCCATCACATTTTTTCCATCGGTTGATTGAGCTCTCAGAGCTGAAAGATTATTTTTTAAATTGTTCAGGATATTAACCGTTGGGGCCTAGGATAGATCATGAGTTGCATCTATATTTTGCTTACGTTCATAAACTTTGAGAATGACAAATGAATGTGCGCTCACGTGAGCGAAGCCGCGGGCACAGCTAGTTTATAATAAATAGCATCATGTGTACGTGCATTAGGAATGCGAGTGTGTTTTGCCATTAATAAATAAATAATAACGCTTTATTTATTTCCGTACATATTACAATCTAATGGCTTTAAAACTAAAAAACAGAAAAATAAGAAGATGTTTCAAAGTTAGAAGTTTTTTTTTTAATAAGATATAAAATTAATATTCTTAGATAATTCTCTCTCCAACCTACCCGGTCCGAGTAGAAGGGTATAAAAAGGCATGGCGCGTTGTACACTCTTTGGTTTTTGGTAGTAGGCAACTGACAGGTGCCAGAGGAGATAATAATTTTGGTTCGGCTCGTGTTATATCATTCTGATGTACTTATTATTTACTTATGTGCTAGTTGTTGATTAAAGACAAATCGTAAGAAACATAACTTTCTATTTCTAAGAATATTATATTATTTGTACGGACCCCCTTCGGGTAAAAGTGTTTTGCCATTAACAAACATTAAAAAACAGTAATAACTCCTTGGAAACCAAACACAGATTTTTATTCAGGGATCTACGTAAACTGTTTACAGGTGAATTAGAATGAATAATGAAAAGTTTGCCTGGGAATCAACAAGTGTCGCTATAAAAGTAGAAATGAAAGAATATTTTCTCTACCTTCGCTTTTATGTTCCGCTTGGATTTATTTCAGGTTGAATAGAAGGTTCAACTTATTTTTTTTTTACATCTTCTTCAGGCCCTTCTCAGAAGCCATTCCACGTGGACCTGCAGCACTATCATATATCTAAGATCAACCAATTCTTTTCTTGAAACTAAGTAACCCTGCGCAAAATTTATTGCTGGAAAAAGCACTTTTTTTTTAGGTGAAACATCATGTTTTAC
Source organism: Noctua fimbriata (assembly GCA_905163415.1). Lineage (NCBI taxonomy): Eukaryota > Metazoa > Arthropoda > Insecta > Lepidoptera > Noctuidae > Noctua > Noctua fimbriata. Next base: position 15,434,727 of record LR990927.1, on the reverse strand, counting down.
GGTAGGACTTAATGTAACGCAATCAAAACATTGTGCCGATGGATGCACTGAATAGTACGGGGGTTGTGGAGGTATTTAAGTAAACTTGTATTTAGAATAGAATAGAATAGAATAGAAAGTTTTTATTTCAGACCAGGTCCATAGGGTTAGTAACAATTTTACTTAAGTTCTAGTGTTAGTAGGTTACAGACACAGATGAAAATATACAAGTTAAAATACAGCATGGAGCCGCATCCACCTTCGCAACATCGGGGAATCCCTACGATCTGCGAACACACCGAGAATACTGTTGGCTGTTGTTGTTCCGTTGTTGGTATTTAAAAAAACTTGTGAAAAAGTTCGAACTTTGACCCCAATATATCCGAAACTAGGAGGTTCCCAGGTACGGTCAAAAAAAAAATTATCGCAATGACGGAGTGAACAAGTGCCTTTCTGATTCGTTAAGGGTATTTTTACACCCATTATTACACATCAACACTTCCTTGCATCGGAAAGTAAGCAATTGGTTCTGGCCGTCATTAAAATCATCATCATTCTTATTTTAATATAAATATTAGTTTTTATTCAAACATCTTTATAATAGTTCTTCAATAGTCTTTTAAAAACACGCAAATATTAGAAAATTGGAATAAAAGCAGAAAGAAAACCAAAAAGTGAAAATATAAAAAAACTGTTACCAATCAACAATGACGTCTGTCAACGTCGCGGCGTCATCAATACGAAAAATGGAAAATAATATTTAATGAGATGTTATAACGAAACGATGACCAAATGATAACGAGAGCTGCCTCCCGACGCGCACGCCTACCACCTCCGGACCAGTCGCTCAGCTCCGCCTCGCCGCCGCCGGAATCCAGCCCCATCGTGAGTGCTGTGACACCGGCAGTGGCAGTTGCGTCGAGCTCGAGCGACGAGTATTTCTCTCCGCCGACGTCGCCAACACCTGTACGTCGGCAGGGGAGAGGCCGGCCACCGAGAAGCTTGGGACTTAGGGGCCATCCGGCCCCGAGCCGGGTCCCCGCTGCCGGTGGTTGTGTGCAGCGCATGAGATGGACTCATTCCATTAACGAGAACGTCATGCGCGCATACTACGGGTCTACAGAGGGGGGAACTAACCTCACTGCGTACCGTGTTGGGATGCTGTCTCTGTTCCAGGTACTTGAACCAACCATCAACGTCTCGGCCCAACGACTGTCGGATTAGGTGCGGGTTATCCAACGCAATCACATGTTGGACGACGCCGTACTTGATAGGCTGCGCTCAGAGGTACTGAGCAACCGTATTGTCTTTACTCCGGCACAAACCGCGGTGCAAGCGTCAGTTATTGACGCAACCCCGCCGCGGTTCAACCCAGCTGTTGTAGAGGAAGATGATAGGGTTGCTGTGGTAAGTAGCCAGTGCAACGACCGATTGAGGAGCGCTTTGGAAGATGCGCTTCGCGAGTATCGTTCTACTCCTACCGAACTTAGACCCCGATTACCACGGTTACCCATGCATAATAAAAATAGGGCGCTGGTGTGTGCCTTGGACTCGCAACTCAAGAATTTATTCGAGAGCAGCGAGAACCTCGTTGATACACACTCGATCCTGTACTGTGGGGCTGTTGCGGCATGTCGTTTAGCTAATGTCAAGTTTCCAAATTGTGACGTAGCTACTCGACCAAAACCAGCCGTACCAGCCTGGCAGCGCAGGATCGAGTGCCGCATCGACGGGGCCAGGGTACTCATCGGCAAACTACACTGCTTCAGGGAGGGCAATACACGACCACGTGTGATGCATTTTGTAAGGCGGGCATTCTCGGGGACTGGAATCAGTCCTCAAGAATACATGTCCCGTGTCACAGAGCGCATCGACTTCCTGAAGCAGAAAGTTTATGCATGGGCGAACCGTATTCGGAGGTATAAGCGGCGGGTTGATCGATACTCACAGAATCGCATGTTCCAGAGCGATGAGAGGTGGGTATACAGAGCTTGGGAGCGACCTGACCAGAATATGACAGACGTGTGCCGCCCGGATGATGCTGCTACGAGTTCTTTCTGGTGCAGCATCTGGTCGGTACCCGTCTGTCATACTGAGGCTGACTGGATGCGTGATGTCGAGCAGGTGTGTGAACCTATCCCAGAAATGGAGCCAATTTTGATAACACCTTTAGATGTAGCCAGAGCAGTTCGTCCGTTACCGAATTGGAAATCACCGGGACCGGACGGACTGCACAACTTCTGGCTCAAATGGCTTAGTAGTTCACACACTTGCCTGGCATCCCAATTCCAGTCATCCTTAGAGTCTGGGTCCCTACCGCAGTTTTTAACAACAGGCGTTACCCACCTGCTCCATAAGTCAGGTAGTCCCGCGGAACCCAAAAATTATAGACCGATCACGTGTTTGTCTACGGTCTATAAACTTCTTACATCCATTTTGAGAGCTAAAATTAATACACACATTGACAAAAACTCCATTATGTCTGCCTCTCAAAATGGATGTAGGAATGGGTCCCGCGCCACTAAGGAGCTACTCCTCATCGACATGGCCATTAGCCAACAGGTTCGTCGATCCCGCAAGGATCTGTCTACATGCTGGATAGATTATAAGAAGGCCTACGACTCGGTGCCACATACATGGCTCATGAGGGTGCTGGAGTTGTACAAGATAGATGCAACTCTACGCGCCTTCCTTGAGTCGTGTATGGGGCAATGGAGGACGGTCCTTCGATATCCAGGATGTCGACAGATCCAGGGGAACGATGAACCTGTATGGATTAAACGGGGAATATTCCAGGGCGACAGTCTGAGCCCACTTTGGTTCTGTCTAGCCCTGAATCCTCTGAGCACATTGCTGGAGGATTCAGGTCTAGGCTACCGGTTGAGGAGAGGTGGTCAGGTCATATCTCACCTTCTTTACATGGATGATCTGAAACTCTTTGCCCCCAACAAATTGCAACTGATGGAGCTACTGAAAGTAACTGAAACTTTCAGTAGCGCCATCAGGATGGAATTTGGTGTGGACAAATGTGCAGTCATGTATGTAAAGCAAGGGGAGATTATGGAATCCGAGGGAATTCAGCTCTCGGATTCCATACACCTGAGAACCCTTTCCTCAACCGAAAGCTATAAGTATTTGGGTATGTCGGAAGCGTTAGGCATTAACGTAACTGACATGAAGCAATCGTTGAAGGAGCGCTTCTTTGGACGCCTGAACAAGGTATTACATAGCCTTCTTTCAGGCGGAAACAAGGTGCGCGCCTTCAACGGTTGGGTCATGCCGGTTTTAATGTACTCTTTCGGCGTACTCAAATGGACTCAGACCGAACTCGATGCCCTGGATAGGAGAGTTCGTACACTGCTTACCGCAAACCGGATGCATCACCCACGATCATCAGTGATGAGGCTGTACATCCCGCGGAAGTGTGGGGGTCGAGGGTTTTTAAACGCGAAATCCCTTCACATCCGCGAGAAGTGCAGTCTCAGAGAATATTTTTTAAAAGTCGAGGTGGGTATGCACCGAGATGTGGTCGCAGTGGACAAGGGACTCACCCCGCTGTCCATGGCTAAAGAGAACTGGCGCAAACCTGAAGTACTTACTACCGATGACCGCAAGGAAGTATGGCAAGGCAAGGAGCTTCACGGGCGCTTCTACCGAGCTCTTCATGGGCCCGATGTAGATTTTCTAGCGTCCGTGTCCTGGTTACGTTTCGGCGATCTCTTTGGAGAAACTGAAGGTTTTGTCTGTGCGATTATGGACGAAGTTATGTTGACGAACAACTATCGGAAATATATTATGAAGGACGGGACGGTTGACGTGTGTCGGGCATGCCACCGTCCGGGTGAGTCTATCAGACATATTATTTCTGGTTGTTCTCGTCTGGCTAACGGCGAGTACTTGCACAGGCACAAACAAGTAGCCAGGATTATTCACCAGCAACTTGCCTTGAAATATAAACTTGTGGAATCTGAGGTACCGTACTACAAGTATGTGCCCGACCCAGTTCTCGAGAAAGACCATGTTACGCTGTACTGGGATCAGTCTATCATTACTGACAGGACTATTGTCGCCAATAAGCCTGACATAGTAGTGATAGACCGATCAGCGCGCCGCGTAATGATAGTCGATGTTACCATCCCGCATGACGAGAACCTCGTGAAAGCTGAGAAAGAGAAACAAATAAAATATCTCGACTTGGCACACGAGGTTGTCGACATGTGGAATGTGAACTCAGCTATCATTGTGCCGATCGTCGTGACGGCCAATGGCCTTATAGCCAAGAGCCTCGATGACCATCTTTCGAAGCTCTCCTTAGGCGGTTGGATCAAGGGCCTGATTCAGAAGGCAGTACTCCTCGATACGGCTCGTATTGTGAGGAGGTTCTTGTCTCTGGAGCCCTAACCACCGGTAGCTTGGACCCTGCTCCCGCTACCGGCGGACCACTATTTTTTATATTTTTAAATGTTTTTTATATAGTTTTTGTTAAGAAATATTTAAAAATGTAATAGGTATGTTAGAAAATAAATAAAGGAAATAATAATAATAACGTTTATTTGGACCAAATAATATAGCCTAATACAGAAATGGTATTAAGAACTAGTAAAAACATTTATATAACAAACAAAATTAGGCAGCTAAACTAAGTGAACTCCTGACTTCCAAACTAGGTAGAACCTGTATCTCAGAAGTCAGTGCTCTTCCATGTATAATTTATAATATAAAAGCTAAACCAGAAAAAAGACATTTACTTATGAATCTATTTGGTTAGGCCAAACTACAGGAATTTTATCTTAATATTTAATTCAGAAGAAAATTAACGATAACAAAGAATTTTTAAGGTAAGCAAGTAAGATTCTATATGTTGTATATTGTACTTGACAGATTAGTGCTAATAAGTATGTATGCGTGAGAGGGTGAGGGTGTGTGTGTGTGTGCTTGTGTAAGTGTTCGAGTGTGAGTGTTTGTGAGTGATTGAGTTTGATGTGTGATCGTGATATAGAGGTTTGTGAATCCAAGGTGAAAGTGAGTTTAACGCAAATTTGGTATTTTCCGGTGACATTTTCTACTTTTGAATATTTAGGATTAGTTCCGTGTTGGTATAATCAAGTGTCATGAGCCATTTCGTGACTGTTTTTTTACATTTTTGTTTAGTTAGGGGATATATTTTTAAGATTTCATTTATTTTATTATACATAAGGCCGCCTATGAAATTAAAGAATCTCTGTGCAAAACGAGTATTGCAAGGTTTATATAAGCAAACTGTATGCTTTCTACGTTTCTGGAGAAAAGCTGAAGGGTTATACTTCAGAAGACCATGCATTCTGACAACAGTGTGAAGTACGAAAAGCTGTCTCACTGTTAATACTTCGCAAGTTTGGTAAAGATGAGAAGTAGGATGAAAGAATGGGAGACAAGCACTTACTTTAAGCAGCGCTCTTTGTGCACGCTCAAGCTTCAAAATAATAGTTTTGCATGCCCCGCCCCAGCATATAATACAATATATCAAAAGCGATTGGCATAGGGCAGAATAAATAGTTTTCAACAGCTTTGAATTAGCTATATGTCTTAGTTTTTTAAAAGTGTATATTAGCTTGCGAATCCTGGAAGAAACGAGGTCTATGTGTGAAGCAAAGTTAAGTCTACTATCTATTAGGACGCCAAGATACTTGATGGTGCTCGTTTGCTCAAGCAGAGGGCAGTCACAGGGTGTAGCGCGACAACAATTCTGGGAGTGTGCGATAATAGAATCGGAATAATTATTCAGCGTTTGTGGGACACTACGGAGAGAGAACTTTATAAATTTAGTTTTTTCTACATTTAGCGATAGGAGGTTAGATCTCAGCCACTGGTGAACTGCATCAAAGCCAGACTGAGCGTGTTGGAATGTTTTGTTCCATGAGGTGTCTTTAAAAACGAGGGCCGTGTCATCTGCAAAAGCAACAATCTTCCCATTTTGGAGTTCAAGGTCACAGAGATCATTAATATAGATAAGAAATAAAGTAGGTCCAAGAACACTTCCTTGAGGAACTCCATAGGTAATGGGAAGATCGCCACTCATCCAGTCGCCAACTCTGACACACTGGAATCTATTTGAAAGATAGTCAGTGAAGAGGCTAAGCTGTAATCCCCTAATTCCCATTCCCTCAAGCTTGCTAAGCAGTCTGGGGACAGAGACTGTGTCAAATGCCTTAGCCAAATCGAGGAATATAGCCAGAACTTTGTTTTTATTATCAATGTTGTTAACAACATAGTCTGTAACTTCATGAAAAGCATCGCTAGTGGATCTATTACATCTAAAACCGTATTGAGAATTTGAGAGTAGATTGTATTTCTCTAGATAATTTAGCAGTCTTTGATTCATGAGTTTCTCCAAAATCTTTGACAAAGTAGGCAGTATAGAAATAGGTCTATAGTTATTAACACAATCCCTGTCACCCGACTTATGTATAGGTAGGATTTGTGATATTTTAAAAGCTTGAGGGAAAGATCCTGTTAAAAACGCTAAGTTACAGATAAAGGTCAGTGGGGCAACTAATAGAGGTCCTTGTTATTTTGATGGTTGTTACTTGTAATAAGAAAAATCTGACAACCAGTCTCAACAAGGGGGATTGTGTCACCAAGTCAATGGTTTGTGGAGGTCAGATAGATAGTCACTCCATGTAAAATACCGCTATTCATCTGTACACGAGTACACTGGAATTCAACTCGGGAAAAACTCATGAACACTAACTACAGTATGTGAAAGGCTACCCACAAAGGCGTGCCACTCAGTGCGATTCGGGTCGACCCTGTTGGCATTTATCGGACAGCACATTGTACGTTTTACAACTGATAAAATATTGACAGGAACAGCCAACAGTATCGCAATTTACGCTCGACAGAGCGCTCCCACTAGACAGTATGAGTTGTTTAAAATGGCAATTTTCGTACTTTGATTACACAAAGAGTACATTTTTCTTCTTTCTTTATCGTGTGGTTAGTGTCAGAGTTTTTATGCCGCCCATGGGTCTCTGACTTGGGTTAACATGCCATCGAGAAATACCTCTCAGATAGGCTGGTTTCCGCACGAGGCAAGTGATAATTATACAATACGCACAAGAATCTGAAAAATCAGAGGTGCATGTCTTGAGTTCGAACTCGAGACCTATATACCGACGGTCGCACCACTAGACCGTTATTGCTTATAAAGAGTACATTAGATGATATTAAGATTAACTACTATACGCAATTGACTATGCATTTTCAAATATCAATCACCTTGCTGCCGTTGTACCATGGTTATACCTAATTGCGATCGACGCAACACGTTTCATTCTTCCCGTCTCTATCAACCGTCACTAATATTTCTTAGCAAGTAGGTAAGTAATTTTTATTTTGCAAATATGGGTACAGTACAACGTAATAAGCAGATAAAAGGTAGGTTCAGCCATATTTTACCAAAAGGCATGCAAAAGTTAAAATTAGCTTTTCTTTCATTACACTCACAATAAATTTAATCATCGAAAAAAACCTGAAGCCCTAGTGAACATTTCTGTTTCCTCAACAATTATTTCGCTACTTCAAACATGACAGATATTGAAATTTCATTCAAAAGAATATTCGTCGGGCAAGACCTCTAATTGGAAACGAACACTAAATTGGAACGAACAGCAGGAAAGGTGTCAATATTTGCATCGATCTTCTTTATTACTCGGCGAACTGTTTCGAGGTGAGGGCAAAAGGTGAATGAAGCCAATTAAGGAGCAGATTGATAGAGATTTGATACAGCTTAAACGTTTTGTATTGACTTTTATTATTGTATGTTCATTTTTTTTAAAGATTCCTAATTTGCGTAACCATTTACCAGGATCATCTTCCTGCCTTCGTCCCATTTTTGGGGTCGGCGCAACATGGTTTTTTCTTCCATTCTCCTCTATCAACCGCCACGCTATCATTTACTCCTTTTCTTTCATATCATTCCTCACACAATTCATCCATCGTTTCCTTGGTCTTCCTCTCCCTCTCCATCCATTCATCACTCTTTTAGTCACATTGCGATTCAATTCATTGGCCGTACCATTTACCAGCATTGCGAATTATATTTTTTTTGTAATATGAACTTCTCACAGTATCATAAATCAGCCTACGTATAACGTTCCCACAGCTGAGACACAAGCCGTTCACGGTAATGGAATGGGCTATACATATAATCTGTCACGCAGGCCGAGTACGAGTTGGTTGATGTCACACGTCTTGAATTTTCTCCTGTCTAGGTTTGCCGCTGTAGAAATAATCTGGCCAAATTGAGTATCCTCGACACATCCCAAATACAAGGCCAGTGTGGAGTTCTTCTTCAGGATATAGGCCCTCCTCCTTTCCCGTGCATTCTGCACATTGCACAACCACTTGCACTTCCCAGAATTAAATGAATCCGAACACAGAGTTTTGTAGATACCTACTGGATACGCGTCGACGGTGGGTACAAATCAACACACTCAAATTCCGGGCCACAACCTATATCACTCCTAGATCTAGAGGTGTTTTTATACTATGGATGGGTTACGAAACAATTGTCGTCTGAATTAAGGCACAACATTTGAATTTCTTTCATCAGTAAAAACCCAAACCAAGCAAACTGAAAGAATTTACTTTTTTCATTTGTGAAAGTAGAGCAGTTGCCAAAACAGGATTTTTAAAGGACCGTTTTGTATTCAGCTTAAGTTTCAGTTAGTGTCTGTCTGAAGTTTTAAACAGAAGGTGGACGAAGGTAGCCAAATTAAATTGAACACGTCTGCCTAAATTACTAAAATATTAAACGTTTATCTCAAAAGCTCAAGAAACTAAGTTTTAGGAAGATTAAACTAGTTTACACATAGTTTCAGTTAATAGAACATTCATCTTTGAAATAATATTATTAGCCCCTCGATAGAAATATCTATCTTCACTTCTTAGACTAACTCAATTCCATAACTAATCTTCTAATTATTTCAAGATCCCCCTTGTTCATAGCTGTTAGCAGAAGTGACAAAGTTTACTAAATGAAATATCTAGTAATTTAGCGAGTCTTAATTAAAACAGCCTTCTAAGATGAGCTGATGTAATCCCAGAAGGGCAAGAGATCTTGCCCTTCTTGGGGACTTTGCAATGGTTTAATGTCAAGAATTTTGTAGAGCTACGTGTCTTTTAAATTTGTGTCTAGGCAATGAGGTTAAATATGTCTGATTCACAATCTAAGTATCCAGGTAATTTACTTGACTATGATTCACTGAGTGTAATATGCTCTAGGGTGAATGTTCTTGTATATCCGTCCGGACAAATGATTTTCGATATACCTCATCTGCCTAGCCTTTTCCCAACTATGTTGGGGTCGGCTTCCAGTCTAACCGGATGCAGCTAAATACCACATTTTTATTCTACATGGAGCGACTGACTATCTGACCTCCACAACCCAGTTAGTACTGGGTAATACGACAACCCTTGGTAAGACTGGTTGTAAGACTTTATGGGCCACTGACTACCTGCAACGACTGTCAGAGATCTACAGATAACATCCGGGATCAACGGCTTAACGTGCTTTCCGAGGCACGAAGGAAAGTCGATATTTAATGGGCGGTCACCCATCCACAGACAAATCTAGGCAAGCACGGCTTAACCTAAAGATCCACCCGAGCGGCTGTTATTATTTAGCCACGAGGTCCTCCTGCTTATTGGTTGAAAAGTTGGGGGTTGGTAACGGTCCCGACTTAGGACTTATCATAGGTTCAAACCCAAGGAGTTATATTACTTTGTGCAATTCATTTCATTACCACTGCTCTCAAAATAGTAAGGCATGTGACATATGGATTGGAGTTCTCACCGAGAGAGGCTGACTATTACATAACAGTTACACATTTCTAACAGTTAATCATCACAAATAATATTTCAAATAAAACATCTTTGATAATTATTACGTTTCATTTTAGTGCTCCGATCCGCGAGTCATTTCTTCAATAGATGTAAAGGAGCACCAAAGTATGTAATTAGAAGATTCAAAAAGCAATCACTTGAGTGGCATGTTGCCAGAGAACTGGTACTGAACTTAATGAACGTTGATTCGCTCATTAAAACTTACCTAACATAGCTCTCAAAAAACCTTGTTAAGCTAGGCTTGATTTGGTTGTTAGTGCCAAAATTTCTCGAACTTTCTCAATCTATAGACACCCCTACTGGAGTTTTCATCAATACAAAAAAATAAAATTGAGGAGTCTTTTTGTAATTTCAAAATAACGTTGCTTATAACAATATCTGTCGGTGTGTATATCTGTTTATTCCGGCAGTGGACCGATTTTGACTGGCAGATAGTTGATGTTTTAAGGAGTAATTTAGGCTTTTATTTTAAAAAAGGAATTAGAGCTCCGTGCAAAAAAAAAAGGCCTTGAAATTGTTAACAAAATCCGATTTAAACTTCTTAATTCCACGCGAACGAAAGTCAACCGCTAGTTGTAATAATATGTAAGTTTACACTTACTTCAGTTTAAATTTAAACTTACTAATAACTAAATCTTTTTACCGTATCCAGCTATACCTATGACATCAACATCTGTGTTTATTTTTTGTGTGACACTGACACTTGTCTAACATTTCCCAAGTATATGTTGGCGTCGGCTTCCAGTCTAACTGGATCCACCTAAATAGAGGTTACCATGACATACCAGAACAAGAATATATCCCACCCAAGTTGTAATTTCTCGTGTGGTTTAAAAAAAGACGTTCCATATATTTTGGCCGTGTAGTAATATTGTTTTAGTGCTACAAGAACGTACCCAATATTTCAAAGTAGGTATCCATAGCTTCCTACTTTGAAATATTGGGTACTGGACTTTGGATATTGGTGGGATAGAAAATACCAATAAAACAAAAAAAAAATACCAATGTGAATGGTATTTCTATTCTATGGAAAATTTGTAAGTGCTGCCCCAATAAAAGCTCGTTAATTCTTATTTTTACGGTATCCGTAGTGGGGTCTTAGATTGTGAGGGATGTCAAATTTACAGTTGTTTTAAAACTTTTAATGCGAGCACAGTGCAAAACATTCAGCCATTAAAAGTTATCTGGACCATTTGGGATATTCATTTATTATTATTTCGTACTATTTTAAAGTTGAACAGGAATTTTCCGACATTTGTATGTATTAGCATAGTGGCCTATGCAAAATTCACGCAAATTCGGTTGTTGCTCCAACGTAATGTTTCCCATATAGATAAAAATATAACTCTCTTTAACATTTATAAAATCTCACATTTTATTAATTTATATTTTCACACCCTAATATTAATGGAAGTTTGATGTAAGTAGGTATACATAATTTACAAACACAAACACTACCTTCTATCCAAAAAAGAAATAAAAATCAAATAATATTATAAATGCGAAAGTAAGTTTGTTTGTTTAATACCTTTTCACGCCTAAACCACTGAACCGTTCATTCTGAAATTTTGTATACGTTGTTAGATATAGAGTAACGGACATAGGGTACCTTTCATCCCGAAAAAAAGAACTGTTCCCGAGGAAAACAACAATAACATTCTTATGATAATAGATGGCGCCACGTGTCTTTCGAATCATGATTGAATTATATTATTATAGAAACTTTAGTAGTGTGTTAAGAGTTTAATTTTCAAATTCTAAATTAATAATAGCGAAGTTGCTAGCTAAAACTAGTAAGTAAATAAACTAAATAACAATAAAAAGACTACATGAAGAATAAAACTAAATACTTATTTAAACATTAAAATCGTTCATAAAATACGCCGTACGTGGAAATCATGTTTTCATCTGAATTAGCAATTTACTTGCTTGTGAAAGGAAGTCACGCTATACGCACGCATATTCCAGATGATTTAGCTTCGTTTCGAATATACTCTTGATGCTTCGAGATGCTCGGATTTTATAGAACAATAGGGCGTAGATAATTATTACAAACAATAGAACCATGGTCATTAAAACCAAACAAAATAAAAAGCGTGTTCCAGAGGCGTGTTTGCCAGCCATTATTAATTTTAATTAGCAGGGTGCGTATAATTTAACGGTTCTATCGCGATTAGAATAGACATTCATATGAACAAACAGGAAGTTATGAGTAGACATAGTATTACCTAATTATTTATCACCTTTTTTTTGACAGGGTGAAGTGTATTTTGGTGTTACTCTCTGCATTAGTTTCGAGTAATATATAGCAATACGATGTAGGCTTATTTTAAGTCCATTAACAGATACCTATTATCTATATACATATAATAAAATCCTAGACTTTCCGTGTCTGTACATTACAGATTTTTGCAAAAAAGTCACTGGAATGTGCGAAAAATAAGTAATAGAAAGTAAAAATACCTTTTTTTAATTTTTGTCTGTTTGTCGGTTTGTCTGTTCGTTTGTGCGCGCATCACGTAAAAACCTCTCATTGTATTCAAAATCTAAATATTACAAAATAAGAAGCATTGTTGTGGGTATTATTTAGCGTTTATTTCATCAAAATCAACCAACAGACGCAAAAGATATTAATTTTTAAAATTTTGTTAGTAACCTCATACGCGATTTCTATGATAAAAATAATTTACGTAAATAGGTTTTAGTCGTAGTGTAGTCACTCGGAATGGCTGAAAACTAATTTTGTTTTATTTTTGTCTTTACTCTTTGCACGGAAGTAATAAGTACTACCTACGCACGCGACGGCCAGTCAAGCTTTACAAAACCAGTTTATGCGGATCTCTCATTGTATAGGAAATCTATACAAAGCGATTAAAGTCAATTTATACTGGAATTTTACAGCTTCATGTGCCGCCGTGTGTACAACTGCAATTCTTGCTTGCATTAAAAAATTGCCACCAAAAGAGAGGCTAACGCTATTTTAGTCTCTTTCTAATAAGGTGACCATTCATTTCATGTAAAAAGTAGGACATGATGGAAAGGCTGAGAATATAATATTATTAAATTAAATTAAAAAAATATTTCCAATTTTCGTTTCCGAGGCAATTAAATAATTACCTAAATTCAAATGCGATTCTCTCATGTCATAACGACAGTAACTTTGAGATAAAACCAATTTCATAATAATAGGGGTTCCAAGATATTATGTCAGTTAACAACATGAAATTACAATCAGTATTATAGAAGAAAATACATTTAAAAGTTGCTTAGTGCATACATATTGGTGTTCATGACTGTACCTAAATAGATGCCGTATGAAAACCAAGCGTGCTATTTTTTGACTACATACTACGGTGTTATAAGCACGATTTAGTTACCATACAAACAAGTTACTATACAAAAAAAATAGACTACTTTTTTGTTATTTAAGAGTTTGTAGAGCGCTGGCGAAGTTACATGTATTTTGGGACCCACTCTTAGAGCTAGCATTCATTATGGCAACTTATACATAGTTGTAAAACGACTAAAGACTAACAGAAAAGTAAATGGAAAGTAAGACGAACCAGTTGGGAGAAAAGAGATACACGTCTAAATACAAGATAACCGAAAAAATTTACGAATAAGGTTTTTGACTGTGGAATGTCTGCTTATTTATTTAAAATAAATAAATAAATAATAATATTAAGGATGAATCATAAAGGAAGATTCGAATAAACTACTCTTAGATTATTCCCTTCCCAACCTACCCGGTCCGAGTAGAAGGGTATAAAAAGGCATAGCGCGTTGTACACCGCCTCTTTGGATGATGCTCTGTGCTTTTTGGTTCTCTTTGGTTTTTAGTAGTCGGTAACTGACAGGTGCCAGGGGAGGTAATAATTTTGGTTCGGGTCGTGTTATATTATTCTGATGTACTTATTATTTACTTACGTGCTAGTTGTTGATTAAAAGACAAATTGTAAGAAATTCTATTTCTCTTCTGGTCTCAAACGACTGGTTGTTACGACTTTGATCTATAAGCGAATTATTGTCAAGTAAAACGATTCTTACTACGCTGAAAGAAGATATACTTTTACATAAATTATAACAGCCAGAGCTCACTAGCTATGTTTGAGTACAGCTATTGAAAGGCTGTGTGTGTGTTGAATAAAAAATGTGTAATGTGACGAAATAAATATCGTTTATTGGTATTTTTAAATGGTTTTATTTTATATTTTTCAATAGTGTTATAGAAAAAAATATTATAATATTAAAAGATTATCTAACAAGGAAGCTGGTGCAGCAATATAGCTCTGGTGTCTGTCAGAGCCCATATACCTTAATATGCTCATGACATGAGAGCAAAAACCCTCATCAGCAGAACTTCTGTGAGCACTATCCACTATTTCAACATTAACAATTTGCTCTCTGTTCAGAAGGTACAGGGTGTGTACTTTCCTCTGTACTTGTTGTGGGTACAACATTAAGGGAACTCCTCTGAGCGCTATCTACAATTATTTGTGCTCCTAAATAGCATGGTACGCACTCTTCATCATTAGGTGTTAACTGAAACAATACCAGTAAAAAGTAGTCAAAAATACAAAATAACAGAAAAAATATAAATAGTGTTTATCATAAGCTCAGTATCATACTGACCAGGCGGGGCTTGATTCATTGACCACTTTGAGCGCCTTCATCAGAGAGACGATGCCTCCGTAAGCGCACAAGTCGTTAATGGCAATTAACGCAACGCATGTTAGTGGTTAAAATCAAAGTCCAAATCAAGAGCAACTCGTTGTCCAAAGAAGAATGCGGTAGTCCAAGTCAGGGTGCAGTATCGTACAGTTCAAGATGTAAAGACCAAGTCATCGAGAATCCACAAAATCTCAATGATAAAAATAAAATCCCACGCAAAAATACAAACGTATCGAACGACGGAATAGAAGTGTTTTTCAATCTTTTTCATAACACGACCCCCATAGTAAGAAAAAATATTTCGCGACCCCTTACCCTTCGATAAGCGATATTTAGGTAGAAAAAAATAAGAGAAAGTAACTTTTGTGTCCTTGCAATTTGATTAATTTACGGATATTGCGGGTTGTGCGCAGTTTGTAGCTTTTGTGCGTTATAGATCTAATGAAAAATGAATGGAAGAAATTTTCTTTTGAAGTGCGCTTCAAAAGAATATTCCTACCAATACTACAGGTCAGTGCTTGCATAACATGTTCCTTGAAGCTACGCAAGATATGTATATCAATTGGGCAAAGAAATGCATTGCTATTTGTAGTGACGGAGCAAAAGCCATGACTGGTGTGAACAGTGGATTTATAATTGCACGATTACTTAATTTTGCGTAAATTAAAATATTTATAACTTTTGATTCCCGTCTCCAAAAAATTCAATATTTTTTAAATAAATATCTCATAAAATTTTAGTTATAATTATTTTATATTGGCACTTGCATGGAGCTTCCTTAATTTTTAGATTCTTTGGGTCCACTTTCGCCACCCTCCTTTGTAACGTTGGTGTTTGAAACAAATTAGCTTGCTGCGACAGTAGCCACGTTAAACATGAAATGCTAAGGCTGCCTGTCCATTGAAGCAGAGCGAGGCTGCGGGGCGGAGAAACTGAGAAATATTAATTAATAGGGTTGCATACTGGAGCGGAGCGGAGATTTTATGCAATCCTATTGGTTAATATTTCTCCGTAAGCCGGGAACGCAAAGTAGGAGCTCTTGCGTTATCTAGATAAATCTATATCTGTGTAGTTTAAGATCTCAAGGACAATCCGGTTAGACTGGAAGCCGACCCCAACATAGTTGGAAAAAGGCTAGGCAGATGGTGATGACTTTATTATCTACCTATGGAATAGTAATATTACTAGAAGATTATAAGATCAGGTTGCCTACACGTGTCATATTAAAATGACTTTATTTAATTCCTGAGGGAAAATAATGTTACAGTGTCGGGGTTGTCGGCACGTGTTAGTAATTGATGTAATTAAAAGAATTAGGTATCCAATATCAGTAATGAAGGAAAAATACTGAGTTTCTTTAACAATTAATACGAACAGGATTTTATGAAATTATTATTAGACTTGTTTCGGGGCCTAACATAAAAAAAACATAGGATGTTTCATCAGCTTCTTTTACTAGCTTTCACGGTTTAAAACTAAACTTATACTGTTACTTACGGGATATCTTCCGTGATTGTTCATAATTTAGAGCTCCCGATATTTCGACGTTGTTGCAAGCGCCATGATCGCGGGTTGACTGGAGAATGTGGGTGGATGGAAAATATTTTTTTAGTAGCAGACAAATCTGTCTACCCTCTTTCTTTGTCTTTTCCTACGCGCACTAATGGAAGTCGACATTAAGTCACGGCAAAACACACTCACAGTATCACCAGGTTTTGTGGAAATTATGAACAATCACGGAGGATATCCCGTACGGGACAGTATAAGTATTTTTTTTGACTATGTTCTAATAACCTGGGACAGGATCTACGCATGCTTATGAACACTTCCCTACCAACTTATATATACAGTTTTCCGTTTCGATGCAGGTTAGCTCATTGATTTTTTAATTAGCCGATATCATTAATAAATAGACAAGGCTCATCGATTCGTGGTAGGCGCTGCGTAGTAGTTTATTTTATAGGGGTGTATTTCTTCGAACCATTCAATTCTAGAATGAACATATAAATTGTCTTTGTTTTACTAGGTCACAGTCTGACCTACAAAAGTCTGTGCAATATTTAGCATTTTCGTTAAAAATGTGACAAATTTAAGTCCCACGTTGGGCGCCAATTACCTACCCACATTTCAAGTAAAATATTTTTTCACTAAAATACGAAGACTGAAGTATTAAAAGCATTGATTTTACAATTGACACTGCTAATATCAGACCTAGCTTATCATTTCACAATACAATCGAATACTTCGTGCAACTTTGAAGCGCCGAATTTCTGAGAACCGATGATTACTTAATTGACGTTAATCTATAAAGTTCAGAATGTTTGACAGTCTGTTCAGAAATGTTGTGCAAGATCGACCGCAATGTGGGTAGAAGTAAGTACCTACATAGTTCAAGTTTTGAATTTTGCGGTGAAAACATATCCCATCCCTCGTTCTTGGTTTATTTTTGTTAGTGTAGGTTTTCTTACTTTAACTAATATTAAAGAAAAAAAATTGATACAATTTCATTGATGATTGATGAGACACATTTTTTTCTCTAAACTTTGGAAGTATTGATCCGATTACGAAAGTTCTTTCACTGATAGAAAGGTATATTATTATCAATTTTAAGAAAGTAGTATAGTTAACATCCTCGTCGGTCGAGTGGTTGCAAGCGCTGCTGAGCATGAGGTCCTGGGTTCGATTCCCGGGGCGGGCAAAGTGTTATTGGGTTTTTCCATCTGGAATTTCTCAGTAGCAGCCACGGAGTCTGGATTTATGATATTGACAATAGGCTCGCCCCCTATTACATGGGACTTAAAACATACCTGTCAAAATGTGGGTGTACTATAAGGTACGCCTCGGCCTAACCCTTCGAGAATAACAGGCGGGATGTTATATTATGTAATGTATTAGTTTTAAGCGGCCAAAAATCGTTGGCAGAGCCGTATCTATTTAATATCAAACACACCTTATTACAAGCAGAAACGCATTCTTACTTTAGATTCTTTGTAAAGTAGATACCTACTCAAGAAGGCTTGTCTATAACTTGTCTAATCGGCTGACAACTACAAATTCTACGCAAACGTTTCAGAAAATAAAATCCGATCCTTGTTTTCTGTCTTAAACATTAAAATGTCTAGGTCCTTTGATCCGGCTAAACTAAATAAAAAACTGAAGACTGACTGCTATCAAAAGAAATCTGTTGTGCAAAAGATGAAAGAAAAGAATCTCTGAATGACATGGGGTATGCTTGAAGTTTCCCAGTATTATCGAATAAAAAATGAAGAGATTCGCAGTAAAACTAGAGCCACCGACATAGCCCAAAGAACTGCCAATCCTAAGTGGCAGTTGGCATTTGGGCAGGACACATTGCTCACAGAACGAATGGTCGATGAGGTCGAAAGGTTCCAGACTGGCGACCGCGTAGCTGTACCGGAAGAAAGACCGACGACATCTTTGAGCTTTCCATTTTTGTTAAAAGTAGTAGTAACTTATTCCCTACTTTAAAGGACACAATAAACCGAAGTACAACAATCATGTCTCAGTATAAATATAAGTTATGTACCGGTGCTCACAAAAGATCTTTATTAAAAAAAAGTGCTTTAGCTATGGCGCCTGTAATCTATAAAAAGGTTCCAAATAGCATCAAGGAACAACCTTCGAGAAATAAAAAAAAACAGCTTTCATCTTTATTAATACAAAAATGTTATTATTCTGTATCAGATTTCCTAACAGATAAAATATGGCTGTATTATTATTATGTTACTTTATTTTGATTGAATTTGATGTTACAAGATTAAGATTAAGTTGTGAAAGCTTTTAAATTGAAATTGTATAATTGTTTATAAGTATAAATTTTTGCTTGCCAAATGGTAGAATATACCAGGAACAAATAATTACTTCTGTAACAACTCATATATGTACCTAAATTCAATGCAAATAAATTATTTCTATTATATTCTATTTAGTCTCGCATATGGCACGGTAATAATATGGCCAGCAGTGGACTCCTTTCGGCTGAAAATTGTTTATGATTTAAATTTCAAACTTACCTCCACGTCTTTAGATTCAGAGTTCTTATTGAAGTCGTGCGACGCGTAAAACTTTTGTCTTTCCAAGCTGATGTTATACATAACGTCCATTCTGCACTGGTTTTAGACACTCCATTGTTAAATCACTTTTTAAGCACAAACTAATGCATGGTTCCCAAATTCTGAAGTTTATGTTATTGAATCGTTCAAGGACCACATTTCACTTAAAGTTGAGGATAATTTTGAGACAGTTGAGGATATCTGGAACAAAGGAAAACACAATTTATTTATTTATTTAACACTTCAAGCACAAAAGTACAGAGGCGGACTTAATGCCATAGGCATTTTCTACCAGTCAGTGTTTCACAATTCAGTTTTACAATAAAGAAATTTCTCATAAAACAGACAGTACGTGCCATGATGCCGTCTATGGTAAATACTTAACAAGCTTTGAATCAATATCACGTTTCATAACAAGGGGTTATTACCGTAGCTATGAATAACGTACTAAACACGTAATAATCCACTTATATTATAGTTTTATTTGTGATACCCTAGAATAAAAACTACTTTTATGTATATGTACGAAGGCCTTAAACAACCATCCTTTAAAAATTACACAAACTGCTGAATCCGGAGATGTCACTTCAAATAATCAATCATTGAATTGTAGCAGAAGTAAACACAATTTATTTGTTTTGTAACTGTCTTTTTAACTCATAGTGTCGGTTAAAGATAGTTTAATTTTAAGTAGTAATACTTAATGCTTAGTACTGGGGTGGAGATGATTTGTGTAAATGCTTATTTAGGTATACCACCGTGTAATAGGATATTATAAGCCTGGCTGCTGTGATGTAGCATATGGTAGCTCAGGTTCAGTCGCCTGTAATTTGCGGTTAACATAAGTATTCATGGGATGCTTACGTAATAAGCGAGGTTATTTAAGAACGATGTAATTTTTTGGACAGTAAGATATCCAATGGGACCTCAAAAAAATTGGGATGAGGGCAGGAGAATGATGATGAAGATGAAAGAAAAAGAAAAAGTATTTATTAGACTCACACAGGACAAATAAAAAAATGGATGAATTCACAATAAGACAAAAATTGTATAAAAAGTAAACATAAGAAAAAGATAAAACAAATTAAATTGGTCCTAAAAAAAACATGGCACGGATGTAGATAATGGGACTTAAACAAAAGTGGCGAAATCTGCGTGTACGTGCGAAACACCTCTGCCTAACCCTGCGGGGCTAATAGGCATAATGTTATGTAATTATATTTTAGGAGTTTTCCACTTGTCACTTAAAATAATCGTAAGTAAGTATGAACGTTTTGTGATACTTGTAGACTGATTAAATCCATTTAAAATCCCACTACTTTCTGTTAAAAAGAAAAGAGCATAATTTATCAACAACTACAAACAAACACTTTCTACAAACAAGTTTTGAATGTCATACAAGAAACTTAACATAGTAATTATTGCTTGTTAACACGACCAAAACAATGTTAGGCTACAAAGACATTGTAAGAAAACTAAATGTCGTCTAAAAAGCTAAGCTCAAAAATAATTTTCCAAGCATATTTTCAGTCCATTTTTATCAACCACATAAATTACTTACAACACACTAAACTAACCTCGTACACCTTAAAAAACACACTTCTGTCGTAACTCAGTAACAACTGAGACCAAAAATACTCACCCGATGAGCCAGTTCCAAATGTCAAAGGGATGAACTTGACCTCTCACAGAACTGACCTATGTTGGCACGAGAAAATGGAGATCGGAAAATGGTAGGCGAACTTTTTCGTAGAGGGCAAAAATACATATAATTGTGACATTCTAGAAAACCTATAGTTTTTTCACTGTTATTTTACATCATAACATCACGCCTGTGAGGACGGGTTAGGCAGAGGAGTGAACAAAACACCCATATTTCACCAGTTATTGGTAAGTCCCATGTAATAAAGGGCGAGTCTATTTGCCATCAACCGGGCACTAATTCAAACTCCGTGGCTGCTATCTACTGAGAAGTTTCTGATGGAACAACCTAATAACACTTTTTGCCCTACCTGGAAATCGAACCTAGGACCTCATGCTCAGCGGTCGCGCTTGCGATCACTAGACCAACGAGGTAGTCATCATGAGGTTTAAATGATGTTCCTGTAGAACATAGTCTTCTTATCACTGTGATAGGCCAGCAGATAATTTATTTATTTTCTTTGACGAGTTTGTTTCTTTGTTTTTTTTTTGTTTGACTTTGTTACCAGGATGCTGGCCATTTTACATTATAGTTTTTTTTTTTTTTTGACATTGTATATTAACTAGTTAGGAAAATAAACCTAAGTTGTCAAGCTAGTCCCTCTTGTTTACGCGTGTTCTTAGCCTCCTGTGGTCTAAAATTCGGTACCACAAACTGAAATCCATTACGTTGCTAACAAAAAGTTTAGGTATATTTTCTTGGTAGGCAACGTAACTATAATCGATCTAGATAAAGCTAGCGAAAAACTTTTCTGCCGATTGGTCCAAAAAGAAAACCTATCTTCGACTGGAAGCAATCATCTAACTGACCTAAGTTTATCTGAGCAATCCGAAGTAGTTTCTAGTTCATATTATTTTAGTGCCTACCTTTTACGAAGAAAATTTAACTTTCACAGAGTTTCAGAAATCACTGAAAGAAGTAAATGATACTACTGTATTACTTTTGTACAACTACCTCAGATGTTTTATTAACTAAGTTTCTGCCTTATAATTACCCGCTGTTTCTTTGAATCTCGAATAACAAACTAGTATCAAAAATATATAGTTTCAAAAATAGATAATACTTAGAAATAAATGTTTATGACTTATAGCACGGACAACGATGCTGGTAAAGTCAACAACCTTATAGTAAGAAAACATTTTTTAAAACAAGCTTTTCAATATTACCGTGTGACGTCATTTTTTTCGTATTGTTCTCAGCAAACCCTTTTAATTGATACCTATATCATGGGGGTGAATAAAAAATAACTAGACCGCCATCTTTGGGGGTCCGCCATATTGGATTTTTGACATCTCTCAGCTAACCATGCATTGTCATCCAAACTAAACATGTATGCAAAATTACAGCTCAATCGGTTGAGGATTACTGTTTTAAAATTAAGTACCAAGATATAATATCATAATATCAAGATATCAAATAAAAGCTTGTAAAAATGCATGGGACCGAATTAAGGTCCCGAGAAGCTAGTGCCTAACCTGGTTCCAGAGTTTTTATGTCGTCTGTGGGCCTCTGACTTGGCTTTACATCCGTCGAGCGATATCTCTGAGGCTGGTTTCCTCACGATGTTTACCTTCACCGAAGCAAGTGATAATTATACAATACGCACATGAATCCGAAAAATCAAAGCTGCGTGTCTTGGGTTCGAACTTGAGACCTAGACTTGCCAATCCGACGGTCACACCGCTAGAACATTACTTCTTATAAAACCAGTTGTCGAAATACGAAACGCTTTGAAAGTGATCCTCACTTGTCTACGCCCCTGATTCCCTGGCTTTCATAAGGCCCTTTAATATAAAGCTGACAAACTCATTTCCTTTATTCCTTATCTCAAGAAAGTGCTTAAACAGACAATAGACTAACTTAATAAATAAATTACCTAATCACTCGTTATTTGCACCTGTTTATTCTTATCAAAATTAATGACCCTCGAAATTACACCTACCCCTTTAACTGCCGGAATTAGGGGTGTGAGGGGTGCCCTTGATCATCCCCGTAAATCCTCTTGTTAGATAGAACTGATTGTAAATTTGGAACCATTGTACATCAGTTTAGAGGGTAAAGTACCGTGAAACACGCGAATGGGAACCTAATAAAACCTGATTTTTATGTTAATTTCGGTATATGAATAAAAGGTACTGGTATTATAGAAAGGCCCATTTTTTTGTTCCACATTAAATATGTCAAGTTGTTATGCCGCATGACGTTATACGCTTACTTTAAAGTTGTCGTAAGTTATTTTGAGCAGTGGGAGTGGAGCATCAATAAAACACAATTTACAAGTTACATAAAAAGTGTGTCTTGTAGAATGTAGCCACATTTTAAAGAAAGAAACAGTTTTTATTCGGAATCGAATAGGAAGGTCTTGTCAGGTTATTTTACTAATATAAACGTGTACTTAATTCTCAGGGGCAAGCTCAGGCACAGGTGAGGAGCTCGTCTCTAAATAATAACAGCCGCTCGGGTCGATCTTTAGGTTAAGCCGTGCTTGCATAGGTTGGTCTGTGGTGACCACCCATTACATGCCGAGTTTCTTGCGTGCCTCTGAAAGCACGTTAAGCCGTTGGTCCCGGGTGTCATTTGTAGATCTTTGATAGTCTTTAGGTAGACAGTGGCCCAATAAGTCTGACAACCAGTCTTACCAAGGGGCAGTCGCTCCATGTAAAATACTATTATTCAGCTGCATCCCGATAGACTGGAACCCGACCCCAACATAGTTGGGAAAAGGCTAGGCAGATGATGATGATGAAACGTATACTTAATACCCTTTTAACATAATAACCTTGTCTACAAAAGAGCAAACAAAAATAGACCAAGAACATTTAACCGAATCCTAATCTCACTTACAATAGGTAGTCTAACCAACAGTAATTGAAACTTTTCAACTTTTCATTTATTGGTCTGTTTGCTTCACGCTACCATAATTCCTTGGGATGGTTGTTTGTAAGTAATTATCGTCTAGTCTTAGTTTGGTCTGGGTTTAATTTTTGATAAGACTTAAAAATTCTGTAAAAAGAGTCATTCTTTGACTTTAAGAAATAATCTAGTATAAAAAAATTATACTTTTTTTGGAGTCCTCTCCAGTATTCTATTCTTTATCTCAATTCCAAAAACCGGCTGCATTTATCCTTTGTTTGGAGAACAGGATAGTTAGACCGTAATAACAGGTCGTTATCTTATTTTTGCTGTAGTCGGCATCTGGAAGTGCTAGGTCTTTAAAAACATGTCCGTTTCCACTGCGACACAAACATGAATGTATTTCAACACTCCTGGAATTTCTACCCTCGGCGTTGGGCTAAACGTTCAAAATTCAACAAGACGCTTTTATTTTGGTTTCACTTAGTGCTATTTTAAAAGGGCATTAGGTCGACATCTAACGAGCGTCCTTTTGTTATATAAAGGGTTAGTTATAGAGTTTAGGTCCAGGGTGAGTTTAGTATTGGTGTCCTGAATGAACTTTAGAATAATTTCAGGTACGGAAGTTTTGTTCTGTGATAACTTTAATTGGCTAGTTAACTGTGGCTGGGTTTCTGCACGTGACGTTGAAAATAGATTAATTGGGAAAGTTGGTTGGGTTGTTATAATATGTTAGGGTCCGAAAAGGTCGCTTCAGTAGAATCATAATCGTATATACTAATATAATGAAGACGTAAGATTTGTTTGTAAGCTTGTATGTAGGGGATAATCTCGGGAATTATTGTTCGGATTCCGAAAATTCTTGCACTAATGGAAAGCTACTTTATCCCCGACTGTCTTAGGCGACATTTAAAATGTTCCCAGGGGTTAATGTCCGTACATAACGGGAGCGAAACCGCGAGCAAAAGATAGTAGGATAATAACATGAATCAAGTAACAATTCCTAGAATGGTCGTAGACGTAGTTAATATTATGAATTATTGTCAATTTGGGACCATTTTCGAGCTGTAATATCCTGTCTAGTGTTTCTAAGGAAGCGAGCAAAACTATTTTATTGTTTGGGTATATACAGGGTGAAATTGAATTCATGGGCATCCTTTTAAAGGGTCATTGTACTCATCATTATGAACAACTTTTACTATGGGACCAAACCTGAAGTCGCGAAAAAAAAATCAGCTGTTCCCTACATTTATGTTCGCATAACTCGTTAAAATGTATGGAAAGGCTGATTTTTTTTTAGATGTAATAGTATAATCAGCCTAGAACGATCCCAATGCTGGGATGTAGCAGTATTTTTTAGTATTAGCAACGGCTTATTTTAGGCGCCAATCTCAACACACAGGTTATAAACGGACCCCCAGGAAGCCGTCAACCAAGCATACTAAGTAACTCTATGCAATAAATATTACTGGGAAACGATTTTTATTTTTCGAGTAAAAAATCACGGTAGGACTCAATGTAATTCACTCAAAACATAGTGCTGATGAATGCATTGAATAGTACGAGGGTCGTGGATATTTAAATTAAAGTTATAACATTAAAAACTTGTATAATATATCATTTATTTCAGGTAACAAAGACCCATAACATAACAACCTTATAGACCATCATACAAAAAAAGTAGTGAAATATCTAGTTAATTTATTATAATATAAACCTAATTGACTACTAAAAATAACCCATATTAACTAACTAACTTAAAAATAAACTTAAAAAATGGCGTCAAAAAACTCCTCCTCAACGTAGTCAACTGGTAATGTACCCAAAAGACTGGCGGCGTTGCCACGTTGTATGGCAACGCTAAGCCTTTGGCCAAGGTAAAAGCCAGCCCTTGGGTCACGGGAAGAGTCAACTAAAACTTGTATTAAAAAAAACACTTATGAAAAATTTGGTAGTTTTACCCCGAATATCTCCGTAACTAGAATGTTCCCAAGTATGGTGTGCAAGAAAAACATTATCGCAATGACGGGGATAATTAGTGTCTTTCGGCTTCGTTAAGGGTACTTTAACACCCATTATGTTACAACATACGTACCGATGGTCTTTATTTATGGTCTTCAAACAAAAAAAAAAAAACAACAAACAAACAACAAACAAACTATTTTTTTTATCCTGCTTTCCATTTTTTTTGTCCTGCAGCCCACGGCCAGACTGGTAAGAATGTATTGTTTTATTTTCCTCATCTCATTCAAATAAGCTAAATCGTTGGTCTAAATGTCGCAAGCGCTACGCATGTGATCCTGGGTTCTCTTCCCGGGCCGAACAGTGTTAATGGGTTTCCTACCAAGAATACCCTATAAAGTGGGATGGACGTTAACATAACTGGCGAAATTTGGGTGTACTATACTATAGAGTAGACCTCTGCATAACCCTTCGGGGATTACAAGCGTAATATTATGTAATGTTATGAAATTAAAGCCGTTACACAAAGCTACCAAAATTCAAAACCAGATGTCGTTCTGGCTATGTCCACATTTCCATGCTAACTCTAGATTAAATTGCCTGCAAGTGGCGGCTGTTACGTCCAATGCAGAGAACTTCTAGTAACTTTACAAAGTAACTATTATTGCTGTAGACATAACAGAAATTGCCTCATCTGTGTTGTACTTAATGCTGGAATCCATACAAATATTAGAAATGCAAAAGTTTCTCCAGCGGATTTTGATGAAAGTTATACTTGTAGACAATGACTGGATAATATCATAAGACTTTTGATACCGATAGTACATTGTCAAAGGATACGTTCCGACTTCCACGCGCAGAACGAAACCGTTGGCACAACTCACACTTGTATCTACACCGTGTTCCGGACGATATACATAAACTTCGACCAGATCTTCAGACCACGGAAATAAGCATTTTTCATTGCGGACACATGAATGTATTCTTATTATTTATTTATTTTATTTACTCTCGAGTTCCTCTCGTACGTGCAAATGAAATGCAAATATCATTTGATAATTTAATTGCACTAAGCGGCAATACAGGCCAAATTAATACCCTTTCTTACTACATAGCTCAATTAAATTTCATAAAATGAAATTACAAATATCTTTGTAACGAAGCCTTTTTAAGTACTACTTCCTTTGTAAGATTTGATTTGTAAAAGCTATAGAAGCGTTTGCCCAAGTTTATGGTTAACGTGCAGGACACGGTGTATAGTCAAATTTGGAGTTTATGCAACCATTTTCATGGAATAGACAAGAATTTCAGCGAAGTAAGAACTGTCAAAGAAAGCAATAGTAAGAATTGTAACCTTCGACAGTTCTAACTTCAACGACGTGTCGTGGATTACACTCAAGTGGCGCGGTGCAGGCACGCCGTTCTTTCGTTTCTTTATAAATTCCACGCCTGCGCTTCGCCTGCGCCGCGCCTTCGCCTTACTGTATAATTCGCACTTTAGTCTTTGTTAATATTCTTACCGTAATGAAGGTCCCAAATAAAAATAGAATCAAAATAAAATTCAATGCACAGTGCATTGAATTTTATTTTGATTCTATTTTCAGTACTGCAAACAAGCCAGTTTTCATTTTCTATTCAGTTAATCAGAGCCCATTGAAAACACGAGTTCTATCGCCACTGAGTTTAGAATCAAATAACCCCACGCATGAATTTACTCTGTGGTTTCCACTTTCAATAAGTTTTCCATTACATTCATCACCATTTTAATCCCATTAGATGTCTTTTATTGAAGATCTGTTCAAAAGAACTTGTTGGACAAAAGATCTTTTGATAGCGATAAGTTTAATTTAATCTAAAAGATCGTATTGTGAAAAACTTGTCATGGATTTGGGAAAAATCTTAATGAGAATATTTTATAAGTGAAAAGTTAGTAATAGGTCTTTAACTATGAAATTACCGTATTTTTCTCACATTTTGTTCTGTTTGTAACTTTGACGTATAGTTATATTTTTTCCTAATTCCATTTTTATTGGATTAATTGACTTTTAGAGTTTAAAAACGTACCAATAGTTGCATATTACCTCATAGGGTAGTGTGTCAAAACACCTGTTCCAATGTGCCGTTGGTTTCACTACTTTAAGTAGGTATATTTTTTTTTATTTTTTTTATTACAAAATGGGCCTGCTCTTGACCTCGATCAAGGTATATTTTTGTCATAGACTGTGTTTTGAGAATTTAAGATACCCACTGCTGCGCAGCTTTTGTCACACTACAGTTTGCAATTGCATCATTCACAATCGGTTCAGACCGATTTTCCAAGAAAAATGTTAGTATGGAAATATCACTTATCACGAAATCGTTCATACAAATCGGTAATTTCATACATTAACCCCTAATATTTAATACATTGCATTGGTTAAATCGTAAATAAAAGTCTTATGCAAAGCTACACTTTATTTTATGACGTTCGTACTTGATCCGCCGAACTCTGCCGATCGAAACAGATAGATATAAATGAAACTGATTGTATGCGCATGCTCGTCTGGTGGTATCTAGTTATGGTAGTGCTATTTCAACCAAAATAGTCTGAAAACTAGGTATCATATACACTGGCTCCTTTTAGACTGTCTGTTTGTTACGATCGGCTGCGATTGGCCGACATCGTACGAGCACGTGTAGGTGTATGCAGGTCTGACTTCCTCTTTCTTCTACAGATACGAGGCCTGTGTTTCGCTAGTGGCAGCATTATAGGCTCATTATGAACTCAGTCTGATTGTACATCATCAGGTACAAGAAAAGGCTATGAAAACCCAATTCGATATCAACTGGAAACAATGTTTTATTCTTTTTACTAGCGACCCGCCCCGACTTCGCGCGGGATCAATATATACATATAAACCTTCCTCTTGAATTACTCTATCTATTAAAAAAAACCGCATCAAAATCCGTTGCGTAGTTTTAAAGATCTAAGCATACATAGGCACAGACAGAGGGAAACGACATACTATGTAGTGATATTTATAATAGGCATGTATCAAATATCCTTTTAATCAGCCGACTAGAGTAGTGAATTTAAGATCCAGTTAATCAAGACTGTAAGAAAAACCACTCGCTTACGACGTAAAGCGTAAAATTCAAAGCCGTTTTGAGAGAATTCTTAATTCTAATTAAAATCATATTCGCAACTGAATGATTAAGCTTATAATAAGTAATTTTATAAATATGTTATTTACCTAGACTATCAAATGAAAACCTTTATGAATATGGTTAGGTATTTACCCAGAGTACCACATAAATAACCAAAGTATAATTTATGATATATTTATATATTATATATATATTATATAATGTGCCAGGTGTATAATTTCAGTCGAGTTACGACCTTATAAAAAATTGTTTATCCTGTAACACAAGCTTCTTCACCTGTAACACAGGCTTCTTCAGATACCTTCTTCAGGCACCAGTCTCTTCCAATGGTGGAATATAACATTAGCCAAAAACATTGTTAATATTTAATTATTGTAAAGAGAGAATAAAATATAAAATGAATTGTTTATGGACTGTGTGTAAAACATTCAAGTAATTTACACCTAGCTAAATTAACACAAAGTATCACAATTTTCCATTACATAATTTATCTTGTACAGCAAAATTATTCAACAGAGGTAACACAAATAATCAAATAATAAACCATAATTATAACTGAAAAGACGTTGTTAATTATGGAGAATCGTTTTCAAGTTTAATTATGATACAATTGTGATAAAGGCGTTGATTGCGTGTATTCGTGTAAATTTAACAAGGTACTATTTTATATAACCAAAATGGAACCAAGGAATCAAATTCTATGAATTGAAATTACGTGTTTTACGTGACGATCTTAATAATAATATGTAAATTTATTAGGTAAAGTAAACTTGCTAAATACATTATTAATTAATAACTATTAAATAAATTTAATTAACCAAACTAACAACAAACTATAAAAGGGCATCAAAAAACTCCTCCTCAACGCTGTCAGCTGGTAATGTGCCCAAGAGACTGGCGGCGTTGCCAGGTTGTATGGCAACACTTAGCCTATGGCCAAAGTAAAAGCCAGCCTTGCGTCACGGGAAGCGTCAACTAGGCGTTTCAAAATTTCCTTAAACAGGCTATGAGCACTCGGACACCACGACCCCTGAGTTTCAACCCCAAACGGCTCGAAAACATAGTTACCATAAAGGTAGAATAGAATGTTCTAATATCTGTCGAAGTATACAATTTTGTAGAACAATCTTTTCAACAAAACGCCTGAGAGCCGATACCAAAGAGTACCTTCACGTAAAGGATTTATTCGTGAAATTGGAGTGGCAATCAAGTAGCTTTTAAAAAAAAATCGGGACCAGAAAATGTAGTCGAAAATTTTTGAAATTGTCCTTCAATTCTTGAGAGAGGATAATTTTCGAACGTCATTATGTAAAGCAATTTTCGAGCAAATGTGAGGTGAAAAAAGGAAACCATCTCAAAGCCATATCCTGATAGCCATTCTTATAACGTTCATTTATTTTTCATCATCTTTAAAATCTAATTGGGTGTTATTAATAGTCTACCTATTAATGACACAAAAGGAGTAGAATATGAACATACATGGCCGAGCTCGAATGATGTTGACAGAAAGTTTTGAGAAAAATTTATTAAAAAATAAATGAACATATACGTTCCTTGTACAGCTATACCTACATAAAAGGTGTAAACGAAGCCATCACGCAGCCGTCACAAAGTATTTTGTACATCAAACTAAGTCACTCTACGCAAAAGTTATTGCTGGGAAACGTCTTTTTTTTTTTGGTGGTTTAACTAACGGTTTACTATAAAACTCAAAACATCGTTCTGATGGATGCTTTGAATATTGCGGGGGGGGGGGGGCGTGGCGTTAAAGTAAAGTTATAACATTGATAACCAGTTTAAAAAAAAAAAAATATTTAATATATAATTTGACACACATTATTAGAAAATGTTCTCACAAATTAACCCTGTAAAAGGTTCGTCTTGTGGGTGTTACATTTTATTCCAACTAGGTACCTTTTTTTATTAAGTGGTGGCTAACTAGGTACCTACGGCAACATTATGTAACATGCATGGTCCAATTTGTTCTACTTGTTAATACTAGTAAAACAATTTTACGATCCTCCTAAATTTTATAACTTTGGGGCGGTAGTAAAACAGTTTTTATCATAAAACTGGCTGAATAGGTTTCTAGTGAAGTTTTTAACACTTAATTAAAAGAACCGTAAACTACTTAGACTGCCTAGTTCTTTTTCGCGCCAAAAACTCCGCCATATTGGTATCCGAATAGATTTATGACGCGGATTAAATGTTTGGTAAATAACAAAACAGAGTTTTATGTGCGGTTTGTTCAAAGACAGCTGTAGTTGGTCTAACAAACAAATAATTTGATATGACTGAACAAGATGGAGGGTATTTTTCCCTTCGCCTTTATTATCCCACTGCTAGGAAAACGCCTCCCCCATAGCCTTCCACTCTCTGTGCGGTTTTCTCCGGCCAAACATGGTCTCCACCTTGTCTACTTCGAGGTGTGACCTCGAAGTAGACAAGGTGGAGACCATGTTTGTAAATGACATCGTAAAACGGTGTGACATTTTTTTTATGGAGAAATTCACATGAAAACAGTCTGAGGAGCACAGAGGATCAGGTATGTGGGACTTCTAAAGACTAAAACTACGCAGATACTAACTACCACTACAATAAACTTGTTAGCGTTCCCAGGCACAAGGGCTCAAGGGCCCGAAACTGTAACAATAGTATAAATACTTCTAAGTATTTTAAAAAAATGATAACTCAACAGATTTTGATATTAAATCATTCCAGAGACTGTGCTGAATTTTTTGAAGTGTCTATGAACGGTGCATGAACTTGTAATACAAACTTTTATCATAGATTCAGTAGAAACATGATTATAGATTCAGATCTATAAATTTCATACAAGTGCAACGTACCTACAATCGAAATGTATATAACAGCATTTTTTTTTAATTGAACCCTTTTTAGTATTAAATGAGCCTACTCTTGACCTCAATCTTGTCCTGAGGAAAAAGATGAGGTCAACGATGAAACGAGCTAAACCTTTTGGTTTAGCAGGCTTCTTTTGAAGCCTGTTATCTCGCGTATTAAATATGTTAATGTTTTCTTTATTGTTTATCTTTTTATTTTAGTATATCCGTGTAAATTTCTATTTACATTTATATAAATATATATATATTGATAAATATTTATAGTATTTTGATATATATATAGTTATAGTATTTTATATATCCTTGTAGTTTATCTTAGTATTCAATTTTATTTTTTTGCAGGTATTTACACCTACCACTGTTTGTCTCTGCATCACCCAAAGGTTGACTGATAGAAAATGCCTATATCATTAAGTCCGCCTCTGTACTTTGTGCTTGAAGAGTTAAATAAATAAATAAATAGATTAGAGTTTTATAAACTCGGGCCTCGGGAACACCGACGCTGGTAGGGAATGCCATTCCTTGGCTGTGCGCATAATAAAAGAGGATTGCCCAAGCTGGTTATGACACACAAAGATTAATGATCAAAAAGGCTTCAAAGTCTTAACTCACGAAACAAAAGTAGTAATCTAATTCATCACGCGTAAGACAATAGATAACTTGAAGGATTTCTAAGGATTAACTTAGCTTAAACTTAACCATTGACGCGTGTTGGTTGTGAGCTCAGTGACCTTACAATAGACTCAATGATCCATTTATTGCGGCAAAGATTTTGGGTAAACGGTTTGTATGTATTCAGTTGGTTTGGTAAGCCGTCATGTAAATAATACCTAAACTAAATCTTCTGTCAGAAGACCAAGCTGTTTATTGTTTAATTCAAATTCATCATTGCGAAAATAATATTACTGTCCTTGAATACGATACCAAATTACTAAGATTATTTAATATATATAATATAAATTAAAAGGAAGGCTAGGACCGTATTCCATAACACGTAACATCACGTCGATGATGTTATGTGTTATAGTGCCTAGCCTTTTCCCAACTATGTTGGAGTCGGCTTCCAGTCTTACCGGATTCGACCGAATACCAGTATTTAACATGGAGCGACTGCCTGTCTGACCTCCTGAACCCAGTTAGTAATGGGTAATATGATACTCCTTGGTAAGACTGGTTGTCAGACCATCGCATCGGGCCACAGTCTACCTGTAACGACTGATAATGATCTACAATTGACAGCCGGGACCAACGGCTTAACGTGCTTTCCGAGGCACGGAGGAAACTCGGTATGTAATGGGCGGTCACCCATCCCCAGACCAACCTAGGCAAGCACGGCTTAACCTAAAGATCGACCTGAGCGGCTGTTATTATTTAACCACGACCTCCTAGAGATAAACTATACACTACAAAAAAATCAAGCCATTTTCATGACTCGTCTGTTGAAAATCTTACTTGCCAACATTAACGTGACGTAAGGTCATAAATTCTCGTTCCAATTAAACTGCCAAAAGCCAGGTGTGAAGGTTGTTAATGAAGTTACCTTACGCTTTCCTTCACGTAAATCAATCATGTAACGATATCTGGAACTTGAGATCACACTTTGATACTTTTAATGACTTTTTTCGACGATACGATTGGCGTCGGGTTTATGTTGTATCGTTATGGAATCATTGGAGTAATAATCGCATAGTTACCGTCAATGAAGAGGAGCTCGATGGCTAAATAATAACGGCCGCACGTGTCGATCTTGAGGTTAAGCCACGCTTGCCAAGGTCAATTCATGGGTGACCATCCATTACAAACTGAGTTTCCTTCGTGTCTCCGAAAGCATGTGAATTGGAGCACGGCCGATTGGAGATAATTATTTGCCCGAAGGTTTGACAACCAATCTTACCCCCATGGGTATTTGTGAAGGTCAGATAGGCAATCGCTTTAAGTTGACCTTGTAGCTACTTCTTCTGGTGTAAGTTAGATTGTTTGTTCACCGAACTTGAGTAAGAGGAGACGACGAAATAAAACTAAGCTATCTAGCAAGATAACTAAAGTAATAAAGATAGCTTACGAGTTTTCTGAAACGATGGAAGTAACAAAATCCAAAAAACTATTATTAGAAAGTAGACTTTCCGTAGCAAAAGCAAGACATTTGTGTAAAGAAAAATTACATTAAAACCAATATAATAGATCTACCCACGACCGTATAATATTGTAGGAGAAAGATAAACGCGACCGACACCGAATTTTTGTTTCCATGGCAATATCGGCCAATGACCGTCCAGGCACCTGGGTACCCAGAATAGAACGATCATCTACAGCTGTTGCAGACAGTCGCCATTAAAATAATAGGAAGGTAGGCATTTACAGAGATAGTAATTTTCTCAGCGTTCTATTACTTTTGTTCTTTATAATTATAATTTGTTAGTTAGTTTCTTTCATGGGATTTAGTATTTGTAGTAAGCATTTAGTTTTAATTATTATGTAATAGACGAGTGCTGTAAGAGAAAACATACACATAAGGTGGAACAAAATTTATAGTGGTCGGATTTTAGTGGAACTTTGCTATTGAATTTAGCAAAGTTCCACTAAAGAACTTTGCTATTGAATTTGAAGAGATGTGGACAAGAAATTAAAAAAAAATGCTTTTTTACATAGACGATTTCTCTTGATATTTGCGAAAGAATTTTAGTCACTTCGCTCGTAAATGTGGTTTTTGATAAAAAAAACTTTCTTTTCCACATCTCTTGAAACCCCAAAAAAATCATTCCCTTGAAAATCCGACTACTATTAACTTCGTTTCTCCTTATTATCTAATTGCTCTAGACTCAATAATATTATTATAAATAAAAAGAGGTAGCTATTTCAATAGCGCGCGCAAATTGTTGCAGACAAATTCAGACAATTATCGTAATTTAAGTACTTCAAGCCCAATAGCTATCTCTTTCTGTATCATACGTTCCGTATTATGTATCACAGTCCTAACAACGCAACGATCCGAACGCCGCTCAGTATGAACGTAGTGTATCTTCTTTATAATACCATTGTCTAGACTATAAGTAATGTAAGTTCTCATAATTATGTACCTATAACAACCTATTAAAATAAAACTAAGCATGTAATTTTATTGTTACTCACAGTACCTATGTATTTCAAAGTCTTTTGAGATGTTAAAAGTAGACAAAGATAACATAACACACACCTATGTTCCCCGAAGGTTGGACAGCAGTGTATCTATAGTACCTACGTAACTCCCACATTTTGGTCAGTTATTTATAAGTCCCATATATATGTCAGGATTTATTCCGTAAGGCTCGTACATCATGTGGGCAGGCGATAGGTGTCGTGCTATGAAAACACACTGGGTGCGATATACTGTATCTAGCAAAACCAACGAATTACTTGAGAATACAACTAAACACAATAACACGGATTACAATGAATCGGGTACAGTTCAAAGACGTCTCAACTCCGCCGCGATCAGACATTGAATCTCGCTGAACATCAGGGCGCTGTAGAAGCACGCTGTAGTGTGGGTAGACTTCTAAGTAGGTCGCGTGATGTCACCACCGGCGTACTTGCAATTAATTTTATGTCCATACTAACAACCAGATCCGAAATAACTATAAAAGGGAACGAGTCTATAAGTACCATCAATTGGGCACAAATCTGGTGCAAAAAATCATTAGCACTAAACTCGACCTGAGAACTGAACCAAGAAACTCAAGGTCAATTGCTCAACTCGCTTAATCGGCGACGCAGGCTTAATTATAAACTAAATTTCAAAGCAATCGAAATTCCAGATGATTCAAAGCAAATTAACTTCACAAACAAGGATTTAATGCGCAAACCAAAAACAGAATATGCTGACTCAGCAACTAAAGTTCCGGATTGCGTTGCCAACACATAATTACACACACCTCCTTTAATTCAATGCTCGTTCCAAAATGTTTAGCCAATGTTTGTGGAAACTTTCATGTAATTAAGGTTTAAACAGTCCCTTTTATTTCTTGCCTTAGGATTAGAGAATCGAGAATACTCCAACTTTGGTGTAAACTCGAGTAAATTGGTCCGTGGTTATTTATCGTGATTGTATTTGTAAATATTGTTTGCCAATCTTTGAGCATCAAAGCTTTAAAAACATGGATCGCACAAAAATAATTCTGGTGAGAGCTTAAAGGACAGTTTTTGGTTAAAGCTTCGTAGCGCTGCCTCGTTGGTCTAGTGGTCGCCAGCGCGACTGGGTCATGGGTTCGATTCCCAGGTCGGGCAAAGTGTTGTCGGATTTTTTCATCAGGAATTTCTCAGAAGCAGCCACAGTCTGGATTTAAGCCCAGTTGATGGCAATAAGCCCACCCCCTTTTACAAGGGACTTAATTATAACTGGCGGAATATGGGTGTACTATTAGGTACTACCTTATGACTAACTCTTCGGAGATTACAGGCGTGATGTTATGATGTTTCGTCAATGGTGTTCTGACATATCCGCTTTGTGCTCGGAGTTTTTCGGCCAAAGTTGGGTGTGCTAGCCACGAGAGAGCACATGATAGAGCAGCACACCAAAGCTCTCGACAACCTCCCTAGAAAGCTATCGAATGCAGTCGCTGTGGCCGAAATCGGCTAGATGGCATCATGTTTCGTAGAGAGAAGCCTCGTAGCTCGTAGCTCCGTAGCACATAGCTGTAATGGCGTAGCCATTGAGCAAAGTTAGGTCCGACCGGACTGGACTCCGATCTACCAAGAATTTACATCATAAAACTTCTGAGAACATAGGTTAATATTTTGGATTTGTAAAACATAATTATTATTGGTAAATATTATATACATTAATAAATTAAAATAACCTATATTAACTAACTAACTTAAAAATAAACTTAAAAAATGGCGTCAAAAAACTCCTCCTCAACGTAGTCAACTGGTAATGTACCCAAAAGACTGGCGGCGTTGCCACGTTGTATGGCAACGCTATGTAAATATCTATTATGTAAATGTTTACATTGTAGATTATTTGAAGCTATCGAATACGTATGAGCCAACTTCAAAATTCTAGCGAAATAGCTTCGTACCGCAAATTGTTTTGATAGTTTGATAGTGTTTTCAGTCTGAGGTTTAGATTTAAGTTGGTTACAAACACAATAACTCCTGAACTCATAAAAGTGGTTTAACGCAGATGAAGTAATCTCTTAGCCAGTACATTTTACCACCTATAAAGGGTGTAAATAGACCCTTAACATATCTGCAAGGCACTTGTTCTCCCCGTCTTTGCGATATTTTTTTTGTTCTAGACCATACCTTGGAACCTTCTAGTAACGGAGATATTGGCGGTCAAAGTTCCAACTTATTCACAAGTTTTTTTTTTTTAAATACTTGTTTTTAATGTTACATTTTTACTTTAAACACCTCCACGACCCCGTACTATTCAATCCATCCATCAGCACAATGCTTTGAGTGCTTTCCATCGAGTCCTACCGTAAAACGTGATTTTTCATCCAAAAAAAGTCAATTCCCAGCAATAATTTTTGCGTAAAGTTACTTGGTTTGATGTACAGAATGCTTGGTTGACGGTTATCTGAAGGGTCTATTTACACCCTGCATAGACATTAAGAATCGATACACGGTACCTAAAGATATTAGGTACCTATGACTGTGACTTATACAATCACTGTTTTTTTTTTTGTTTTTTTTTTTTAAACCATTGCTTTAGTAATATGATTTTTTATGTTATGTAAACATCAGATTCATAAAAGTATTCCAGCTGCTTATTGCCAACAAATCAACCAAAAGTAACAGCTCAAAAAGATGACATGTCCTTGCCGCGGAAAAGTAATGTTTTTTAAATTGCTCACTCAACTGTTCGATTCCACGAGTGTATGTATCTTTGTGTAAAAGTAAACCTTAACGACCTTCGAAAAAGAAAGTTTTAACGAGAAAAGGAACAACAGTTCAAACAAAGAATTTGAAACTACAAACGTATTTGTATTTTGCAGTATCCATTTCAAAAAGTAAAAACTAATTTCAGTTTCAAACAGACTATGCTTACATACCGGAGCATTGGTGGTCATACAATTATGAACTCAATTGAGTTAGTTTTAGCCAGACTAAGTTAGACAACCCGATTATGTTAGTACACTTTTAATTAACGAGTTTGAACACCAAAACTGTCACGCGTGTTTTTTTAGATAAAACTAATTTACTTAGAGAGCTATTTTAATTACTGGCAGTTGTAACATCCACGTCAGAATTATCGAGGAGATTTGGTATATAAAGAACACTAGCTAGTGCCCGCGACTTCCCCAAATAATAATTCGACCCAGCCTGACCCTAGCTGCCCTCCCCTCAATGACGCACTAAGCCGAGGCCCGAACCCCGCAGGGGATTCCCTTAGTGACTCATTTAACGATATATATCCTTAGTTTGTAAGCCCTGGCTGGGGGCCTTAAAGTAATTTTTGGCCACCACAGGATAAGCCAGGTTAAGCAGTAACAACCTCTAGAGAGGTTTGTACTGCGAGAGGCCATAAACAAAAAAAACAAAAACAAAATGCCCGCGACTTCGCCGGCGTGAAGTTCGGTAACTGTCCCTCGGGTACATCTACCGGGATAAAAAAATCTTATGTGTTATTCCAGGTTATAAACTATCTATGTGCCAAATTTCATCCAAATCCGCTTAGTAGTTTATGCGTGAAAGAGTAACAATCATCCATCCATCCATCCTCACAAACTTTCGTATTTATTATATTAGCACGAGGTTGTGGTTTCAAATTCGGGCAAGTACCAATGTGACTTTTTCAATTCATATGTACTTTCTTTTTTTTTGGACATCACTGACATCTGTGAAGTAAATCATCGTGAGGAAACCTGGACTTATAATTAACGACCCGCCCCGGCTTCGCACGGGTGCAATATAGATATATATAAACCTTCCTCTTGAATCACTCTATCTCTTACTGAAAACCGCATCTAAATGCGTTGCGCAGTTTTAAAGATCTAACCATACATAGGGACAGACAGAGGGAAGCCAATTTGTTTTATACTATGTAGTGACATAAGTCTGTGTGTTACAGCACCGTACTGAGATAGGGGAGCCTTATGGCCTCGTACAGGGCCAATTTTATTTGTCTGTTTTCGTATGTTTATTTTTAATATAATTTTGTTTCATTGTTTATTTAACCGTTTTTGTTTTTTCTTGTGCGTGACATTTCTGACTTTCAGACTTTCTTTAAATCGTCAACCCGTCTTGAGAAAGCGTTGTGATCAATGTTCGTGCCTTCTCTGTATGAGAAGAGGCTTATGCCCAGCACTGGGAAAGTAGTAGGCTGATATTATTTATTAGAATAAGCCACACTCGACCAGCGTATATTATAGTAAAATCTACTCCACAGATACTGTCTCACAGGAATAAAAACATCATGTCTGAATCATCAACATTCTCCTGCCCTTATCCCAATCTATTTGGGGTCGGCGCAGTATGTCTTCTTCTTCCATACTTCTCTATTACTCTTCATCTCATCAGATGCCTCCTTTCTTGCCATATCATCGTCATGTCTAATTATGGTACCTATTTACTTTCACTTCATTAGTAAATGTTGCGGAGCCAACCCAAATGATGTAAGGTAATTTAAGCCGTCCTTTGAACCTTTCAACAGGAAGATGTTATCCGAATCGTTGTCAACCTTACATTATACTAAATGGAACAGTTAAATACAATTTTCCCGACACCCAATCTATCAGACCGTGGAACTTATTAGTGCGAGCGCTTTCACAATGAGTTAGAGAAATTCAAAGCATCTATTTATTTGATGAAAATCTGAACCTCTATTTACTTAATGATTATCTATTTATAAGATGCATTCCAAAAGTTGGCGAGCTTCGTCGCGAATAGCTATATGTGTATTTTGCTGTTGCAACGGATTTTTTATCTATTAAATAATTCACCGAAGTAAATGAAATTATGAAATATCGCGGTGCTGAACTAAAATTTTGATTGTGTTTTTTTTTATGAACTGCTCCACATTACGAATTTCTCTTGTAACGTGGGTGCGTTTACAAACACTGAAACTCACATAAACAAACAGCCAGACCCGGAACAACTATCTGTAGGCCATACAAATATTTGTTCCGTGCGGGGATCGAACTCGTGACACCCAATTAACTAATATCGTGATACTGAATACTTAGCTTTAAGTGTAATGAAACACATTGTTACCACCTTAACCTGTTACAATATCCATTCATAAATAATCAGTATTTTAGTGCGACACACCAACGAGACATTTGATTATTAATTGCGACATTGCAACTTTCTAAATGAAATCATACTTTAACATATTGGTACCCCTATAACATTCTCCTCGACTTTCTCGTTGGTCTAGTAGTCGCGAGCGCGAGTGCTGAGCATGAAATCCTAGGTTCGACTCCCCAGTCGGGTAAAGCGGAGAACAAGGGCTTTTCGGCTTCGTTAAGGGTATTTTAACACTCATTATTGTGACCCTTATAAAATTCTCCTGTTACTTCCTTTGTCTAAAGCAAAAACAATTCCGTTCAGATGAACAGAGATGTTGACTACACAATAACATAGTGTAAAATTACTCGAACACTGTCTTCTTATCAGTTCCTCGAGTTCATTCAAAAGCCTCGAGTTACTCGACTTTGATATTCAAGCTTCTTCGTATTCTTATCGTGAGGATGGTACATAGATTATTATGTTACACTAGCATATGCCTGCGGCTTCGCTTGCGTGTAGTTCGGTAACTGGTTCACGGGATCGTACTACCGGGATAAAAAGTATCCTATATGTTAATCTAGGTTATAAACTCGTTCAGTAGTTTTTGCGTGAAAGATTAACAAACATCCATCCATCCATCTTTGCGAACTTACGCAGTTACAATAGAGTAAGAAGTAAGATTGACGCTTGCTTAGACACTTCTGTCCGTGTTTTTAGATCCCTTCGGATCTAAAATAAAATCCACGTTGGAAATTGTTTCTGTGAAACTCCGCACTGCCAACTCACACTTCGAAGCACAGTAATAGCATCACCCCAGATTGGGGTCAGTTATTAACAATGCGGATAGGTGATATCGATCCGATGTAATGCTTATAGATGTGCTATCTTGCTTTATCATCATCATCATCATCATCATCATCTGCCTAGCCTTTGCCCAACTATGTTGGGCTCGGCTACCAGTCTAATCGGATGCAACTAAACACCAGTACTTTGCATGGAGTGACTGTCTATCTGACTTCCACAACCCAATTAGTACTGGGCATTACGATACCCTTTGTTAAGACTGTTGATCTTGCTTACTCACAGCAAAAAGAGAGTTATCTCTTTATTTCAGTGTTAATTGCGTCTTTTTCACTTAGCTCAGTTATTTAGAACTAAATCAGAGTTGCGAAACCAAGAGTTGAAAAATAATTCACGAACTTGAAAAGCTGGAAATGAAAACGTATCAAAACTGTCTAACACGTTTAACTTCCGTGCATCGTGTATTGTTCTGACGTTCCGTCTAAACTCGTTTCAAAGTTCAACCGAATTTGACATTTGACAGTTCTTATAATTATCTTAGTTACCTGCTCTTGTTTACATTTATACACCTGAATTCGATGCCTAAACATTTTTGCCACGTTTCGCAACAAGGCAAATACGTTGTGACGGCTGTATCTTTAAATCTATGTTCGTTAAACTATTATAAATGCTAGTGAAAATTTTATTTAAACCTCCATTATTAATTAATATAACTATTAGTAAATAATTTATTTCAAACACAATAATAAAAACCTTAAAGTAACTAACCTAACAATAAACTAAAACACACACAAACACAACCAAACACACACAAACACACACGCGCACACTGAAACATGGTAAATATCTCGTTTCTAGTGTTAATAACAAACTTAAAAGTGGCATCAAAAAGCTCCTCGTCAACTGGTAATGTTCCCAAGAGACTGGCGGCGTTGCCACGTCGTATGGCAACGCTTACCCTTTGGCGAAGGTTAAAGCCAGCCATTGGGCTACGGGAAGTGTTAACTTGTTTAAATAAGTTTATGTGCCTCACGGTAGTTTAAACAAAGCTGGGGACAACAAGGACGGCTACAACAATGATGACTACAACTTTAAATTATTTCCAAACGATTTGTTTGGAAATCGTTTAAATCTTTTATAGTGACAATGCCAGAAACTATATTGTTCTCTTGCTATTACAATAAAAGTACGCAAAACCTTTTAAACTTGCTTTAATTCGAGCAGTTTTATTTTTAGACCAT
Organism: Noctua fimbriata; assembly: GCA_905163415.1. NCBI lineage: Eukaryota > Metazoa > Arthropoda > Insecta > Lepidoptera > Noctuidae > Noctua > Noctua fimbriata. The sequence goes on along the minus strand of LR990927.1, from coordinate 15,393,335 downwards.
AATAAAATCCTGTATGTTTTTAACACTTTCAATGAAAAGTGTTTTGCTCAAAACTTAATTTAGTTACCTTTAAAGTTATATGCACTGTAAAAAAAAATATCGCTGAGTGTGCGTACTTTTACTCACGTAACTTTTAGTCATGTTTAAAGTAACAACCTAACTAGGTACTTGCTTCATTTACTGGACCCCACGACACAGGGTATCCTGGTGTGGAGTCCAGGGAATGTGTAAAAATCTAGCGCTTAAGGATCATTGTTTTTTGTTACTAGCTTTTTAATAGTGCACCTTGTTATACGAACGGCATAAAAAAAGCAAAAATATTTTCATACTTCAGCTAATGTTCTAAATAATCTTCCAACCTGTAAGTTTTCATTTTAACTTGCGTTTTTTTTAGTTCCAACATCTCGTTATAATTTTACGAAATGTAGCTTTACAGCTAAACAAACATAAAATTATCATGTTCCAAACATGCATAAACTTGCTCAAATCTGGACCGACATAATTAAGATTGCCACCGACACCCTAAGAAGATATGTCTCTTATAACTTCAATGGTGGCGCACGAGCACCATTAATACTAGAACTAGACTTGGCCAGTCCTGACCATGTTCTGAACATTATATTCTATTGGTTAGTCGGTCGTCTTAGGGGTGGTCTGATGGTAGGAGTCGAAGGGGCAATATGAAGAGCAACGAAAACAAAAAATAAAATTTCTCAAAAAAAATTTGGAACTTAATACAAAAAGAATGTAACCCCCCCCCCCATGACCCCCCTGTGCAAGCAGCATCCAAAAACTGTTTTTTTTTTAAAGCCTATAAATTTGGAAACAGTGTGCCGGAGGGACGTGAGTCTCAGAGGTTAAATGGTTTCTTTGGACAAAGTTAACCCGATACTGTCATAAAATTCAATGGCATATTTCGACAAAACAATATCTAAGTCGATCCTCGCTCCATAGCGCCTCTAAGGTTATACTCCAACCAGTCCATTATATAATTATCTGCTGTCAGTTACATTTATCATCTATCGTATTGTTTACTAACACTTGGGTTTGAGAACATTGTTACCAACACCGTACATGAGCCTTTTCTCGAAAGATCGCCTTACAACATGTTGTTTAACGGAAATATTTGACCCTTTTAACCAATCACCAATCAAAATAAAATCAGTTTATTGCAAACATGTTGTACATACAGGGGATTAGGAAGCACCCTGCACATGCACCCTGTAAGGGCACTACAAAACAAATAAATTAATTAAATTACATTACATTAATATATTTCATTTAACATTGACATTTTTCAAAAAATATTAAAAAAAATTGAATTGGATGGGTTGTGTTAGGAATAATACGAAAGAAAAAGGAGTAAAATATTGCCTGTCGGGGAGAATGGAAGAAAAAAAACGTGTTACGCCGACCCCAAATAACATGAGACGAGTTCAGGAAGATGATGATGGCAATAAGAATTATAAATAAGTGTACGGAAGCAACCAGGACAAAATAAAACGAGGCGAATTTGGAGTTACTAAAAAGCCAGTACTAACGAGGTAATGACACAAGCAGTAAAGACTAGCCAATTATTACATTAAAAACTTAAAACTAAAAGAGTACGCATCGTCGCTCGCTGCTTAGACGAATCCATCAGGCTGCCCAACAATAAGTCAAGTCAAAATAAAATAAATACTCACACACAAAACCTACATTTGTTTACATAAAATGGTGAGATATTTATTCCATTTTTTATCTTCAAAAAACTGTTTCAATTTAAATTAGCACTTCTGGTTCAAATAAGTGAACAATTCTGTTTTTTTTTTTTTTTTAAAGATTTCGGGTTTTTATTATAAATCTGGACATAGCAACGTTATTATTTTAATTAAAATATGAAAAGTGGTGGTATGAACTTCTTGGGATGAGGTTCATCCTGAAGAACTCTATACTACTGATAAGTTCGTATTTCAAAGTGGCTTAACTTCCGTGTTAAAAGCCATTAAGCTTGCGACCACTCTTGAAGACGGATAACCTGTCTTAATTCTACTTCCTTAAGGCTCAAAAGGAAATGACCCGCGATGTATTATCTGTTAACAAATATACCAGGAAGGAACCAGCCATTACGGAAATGTTAAGTTTGTAGTCCTTGAAATTGTCACAAAAAATTCACGTTACTCTTAGGTAAGGACTCGGATTTCAAATATATCGTTTTTCAATTTCTTCCAAAATTATCATAAACTATAAATAATATAAGTGAAGTAGAAGTGGACCGTATCCTAGCTATACTTAAAATATAAACAAATATATTAAGATTTCTTTTCATCATTAACTTCAGCATCGATGGTTGAATTAAAATGTTTAGCAAAAAAAAAATTTTTTTAAATGTGAATTATTTAAAAGTCTTCTATTGATCGACGAACCTGTTATTAAACTAATCATAAATCACACTTATTCTAAGATATACTTACTTTACATCCAAAAATTCCAAACTTTGTTTCGAAACAAAACTTCAATGAACTAAATCAACAAAATGTTTTTCAGTTATTCTGAACTTCACTCAAAGCACAAACCATTGAAATAATATTTCCGACAAAACACCAGTTTTCATACAGTTCGATATTTTTTAAAGTTATCGCAAGTGGTCTGGGGAAGGCTCGCGCGCAGACGTCCGCACCTCCCATGCTCTACGCATAGACTGGCTGGAACAAGCCTTTCCTGCCAAACCTTGGCGTTCCTAATTTGAAAAAACAAACAAGCCAATGGCCGAATTGATACTGTTTTCGTTATTAATTTGACAGTTGATTTGTGGAAAGCTTAGCGGGTAATTTTGCTAATGCTTATTGATTGTTTTAGGAAATTAGTGCTTTGCAGTTGTCAGGTTCAATGTTACGGATAATCGTTTTTGTGAAATAATACTGAAGTAGTATTTTTAGTCTGGGTTGTTGAACCTTTTTTCTTTAACTGTACTTTCGAACTTTTAACATTTCAAACCCAATTATACTTAGAATAGAAGTTTATTATTTTATTAGTGTGTCGAAACGAATATTTTTTTTTAGATACTATATAGCCTTGCGTTTGTCCTAAACTCTCCTGATGTGAAGCGATGATGCGGCCTAGGGTGGAACACGCTTGCCTAGAAGAAACCGATTCATAAACCTGAAATGATTAAAGTAACTATAATGTGTGTGTGTGTGTGTGTGTGTGTACTGTGTAATTTACTACGAATCCCAGGTATTCAGAGCATTTTCTTAAATTATTCACTTCTTTAATAAATATTAAATGTTTTGAGACCTCTTAAAAACGATCACAAAAGCTGTGAAATGAAATGAAACTGAAAATGTTATTCAGCTGTTATGTAAACGTTCATAAAATTGCCTCATTAACGTATTTTACAATGTAATAAGTCAATATCTGTTTTTAATTAGGAAACGTGGATATTTTAAACCATAGGGTCCGTCAGCTCACCATGGCGACATTCATAATTTAATTAAAATATTTTTTTTCAAGCTTTTATTGTTATTTTATTACAGCTGATATTTTGTTACTTTTATACTTACTTTTGCTTGCATTCGTATTTTGATGATTTGATCTTTATTTTGATGGGCACACCAATTAATCTAACGAGTCTTTTGTTTTCATGAAAAATCTAAGCTTTTAGTTTTCGGGTATTTGCATATAAAAAAGTTATTTAGAATAACAATACTGGTAGATTCAGCGAGATTTGATGTTTTTTCAATCATGATTGACATGTTTTAATTAAAAAAGAATTCCCTTTAATAAAAATAGAGCAGTAGATTCTTCGAAAAAGTTTGAAATTTAAACTAAAATTGTACCAAATGTAATCGTACGGATTTCAATTGACTAATTTGATGAATTAACTAGGTCAGTGAGTGTCAGGAATTTTAATAGCAACACGTTGGGCGCCAATTATTGTTTGAACGAGTATTTATTTAGTTTTTTTTTGTTTAAATATCTACTACATTCTGTTATGGCTACGTTTGTTCATCATGTTGTGATTGTTTTTCTTTTGTCTCGTTTTTGGTTATTTTGTAATCTGGTTATTTTTAATGTTTTAGAGGTGACAGGGACAATTATATAGCAGGATATGGCAGGATATATATATATGGAGTCTTTTACCAAAGAAAGGTATTATATTTCTTTGTATTTACTGAACTGGACCAATTTCGAGCAGCCGTGAAGCACCCTTTTTTTGTTTATATTTAAGTTTTTTTTTTGTGTGTGCTTGTTGCATGTGAAATTTATTTTTCCTAATTTTGTTTCTTTTTTTATCATTGCAAAAAGGTCAGGTGCGTGGTACTCACAACCCTTGTGCGTGTGGCCAGTGTATGAACGTGGTGTTTCGTTATATGTTACAGAATTACATGAAACATTCAGGGATAACGGCCTTGACCATAGGAATAAGCCTGCTATCGTGCGGGACCTGTGATCAGTATTTTATATTTTTACTTATTTCCTACTTTTTAATAATTTCCGAAACGTGATTCTAATTAGTACTGATGCTGATGATTATCAGGTACAAAAATTACCATTTTTGTGAGCAGGGCACATTGCTCCCAGAACGGATGACCGATGCGGCCGAAAAGTTCTGGAGTGGCGATCGCGAACCAAAAGACATTGCATTGAGAGGGACCGATGACCTGGTGAAGGTTGCGGGAATGCGAGACGCACGGGGCCAATGTGGCGATACTTGGGGGAGGCCTGTATCCAGCAGTGGACGTCTTTCGGCTGAAATGATGATGATGACCATTTTGGTTGAAAGTAGAACGCAGCTTTATATTCAATCCAATCTAATGGCATAATATTACACGTAAAACAAGGATTTTTTCACAAAGTTACTAGGATTCATCCAGCCATAGATTACAGTAGTAAGTCAATTCCCTTGAGTTAATATCCTTTGTACCACTATTGGCTTACTTTCTTACTCGTATTTTTTCGGTAAATACCAAGCTACGACACAAATCTGGGAGGTTTTTGTGTTCAATAAATAAACTGGGAATAATGGGATTATTCTGGAACGGAACATCTGGTAACTTAGTACTTATATGTAGGTACTAGGGAATTAGGGGTGGCTGGCAACAACTGGATGAGAGTTTCCGAAAATCGAGTGAAGAGGCCTATGTCCAGCAGTGGACTGTTGTAGGCTGATGATGATGATTAGGTTATCGCTGTGGACAATAAGGCTGCTGGGGTGAAGTGGAATTGGGAGGACCATGTCTGTAGAATGCAACAGGGCCAATGGGCCAGAGTCGTCACTCAGTGGGGCCCATAAGATGCCAAGAGACTTGGAAAACGCCTGGAGTGACGAACTAAAGAAAGAAAAAGTATTTATTTGAACTTTGTGAGAAGTTGGACACAGAAAATCACACGAAGAGAAGAGAGGAAGGCTATGGGGGAGGCCTTTGCCCAGTAGTGGTTCATTAGAAATTAAAAAAAAAAACATTCGGTACAACTTACTTACATAGGTACCTAATAGTAGCGTAACGAGATTGAAGGCACCCGCACCTTTTCTGTGGTGTTTGCAACGGTCCATTTATTTCTTACCAGCTTCAGCCCGCGGCTTCGCCCACAATGTGTTCGGTTATTGTCTCACGGGATAGTACTACTGAAAAAAAATGACCTATGTGAACGTTAAAAAATATCCTATGTATCCGGGTTATAAACCATCTCTGCAAATTTCATCCAAATCCATTTAGTAGTTTTTGCGTGGAACAACATCAAACATCCATTTTCCTCAAAAATTTTCGCATTTAGTAAGACGTAACAACGGTTAGGTATATTTCCATACACTTCACTTTGTATGGAATTATACCTAGTCGAGATCAATGGTCTAGTGGTCGCAAACACGACTGCCGAGCAGAAGGACCTGGGTTCGTTTCCCAGATCTGGCAAAGTGTTATTGGGATTTTCCTTCAGAAACTGATCAGTAGCAGCCACGTAGTCTATGCATTTGTGCCCGGATGATATGATGGCAATAGGCTCGCCCCCTATTACGTGGGACTTAAAAACATAACTAGCGGAACGTGGGTGTACTATTAGGCACACTTCTGCCTTATCGATTACAGGCCTGTGGGGATTACAGGCGTGATGTTATGTATAGTATATGCTAGGATCTGTATGGTTCCTCCATACAGATCCTAGCATATACTATACATAACATCCATCCGTTCTGTATGGTGTCCGGACGTAAAGAATAGCACCATCCCATATCTTCCCGTGGGTGTCGTAAGAGGCGACTAAGGGACTTACCAGTGAATGGGCAGCAGCGTTCTCTGTGATTTTTTTATAACAAACATACTGCGATCGCCAACCCGCCTGCCAAGCGTGGCGATTATGGCAAAACCCCCCTTGGGGAGGCCTATGTCCAGCAGTGGACGTCTTTCGGCTGAAATGATGATGATGATGATGATGCTAGGATCGGCGTAGGTGTGTCGTCACATGTGCGCAGCTGTTCGTGCGATGATGCCCCTCCCACCCTGTCTAAAACCCCCTGTTAGCCTATGTCCTCGTAAATACAGAAAAAATATGTAGTAATGACGAGCCATATTGTACAACACCATACGCTGTAATTGCTTCTTGTCTTAGTGTTACAAAATGTGGCAATATCGCTATAAAGGGTGTAAATAGACCCTCAACGAAGCCAAAAGGCACTTGTTCTCCCCGTCTTTGCCATAATTTTTCTTGTTCTAGACCATACCTGAAAACCTTCTAGTTACGGAGATATTGGGGGTCAAAGTTCCAACTTTTTCACATTTTTTTTTTTAAATACATGTTTTAATGTAAGATTTTTAAAAACCTCCGCGACCCCCGTACTATTCAATCTATCCATCAGCACAGTGCTTTGAGTGCGTTACATTGAGTCTTTAATTTCTTTGATTCCGTACAACGTGATTTTTCACCCCAAAAAAAAGTCGTTTGCCAGTAATAATTTTTGCGTTAAGTTATTTAGTTCGTTGCACAGAATGCTTGGTTGACGGCTTCGTGAAGGGTCTCTTTTTTTCACCAATTCCACTTTCTCACTTCTTATTTTTATTTCTTCGAACTTTTCAAACAATTTTTTCTACACGCTACACATACTGTTAAGTTGACCCTTTCAAGTTCCAAGTAAGCCAAAATAATGCTTAACTTAGGAGTTGGTTCAAGTCAACAAAGCAACAGGTGAAGAACGAAGTCACGACCTCCCGTTGTCAGTTCGTGAATTGAGTCATTACACGAAAAAGGGTAAATCAAATCATAATCTCACTAATTATTATTTGGTTTTTCTTTGATAATGACAAATAATAATGACTGTCAGGCCTACTACTACTACCTAACTATGTTGGGGTCATCTTCCAGTCTTACCGGATGCAGCTGAATGCCAGTATTTTACATAAAGCGACTGCATATCTGACTTTCACAACCGAGTTAGTGGGTAATATACCCTTTGGTAAGACTGGTTCTCAGACCTTCGGGTTTCTGACTACCTGTAACAGCAAAAATTTTCAAATGACAACCGGGACCAATTGTTTAACGTGCTTTCCAAGGCACGGAAGGAACTCGATATCTAATGGTCAGCCATTCAAGGACCGACCGCGGCAAGCACAGCTTAACCTTGACGATCGAACAAGGTGACTGATATTATTTTTCTACAAAGCCCTCAATGCCCCTAAAGGTCACTAACTGTCATTATATGAAAAAGGGTTGAAACCATTAATCTTGTTAATTATTTGTTTTTTTTTTTTCTTTGTATTGTCATCAAAACACTTAATTAAAGCTACACAGACTAATGCAAATACAATGGAAAGTCAAAAAATTCGAAAGTCAAACTTTGAACTCTCTGATTTTTTCGTTTTGACAATCAAGTTTTTTCTAAAATAAAAATAATAAAAAATATATAGAAGCTTTTAAAATTAAAATAAAACTTTACTGATACAAAAAGAAATTGGTTAAATTTAAAAACGAAAAAGTTAGTTTTATTTTTCGTTTTTCTGTTAAAAAAAATACTTTAGAAGTCAAATGACTATTGTCTATATAGTGTATAAATGTCTTGTCTAGACTTCATAATTAAGACTTAAACTTTTTATTAAAGCCCTAATGTCCCTTTGGTAATTAGTTTAAATGAAACAATCATTCTAATTTTATTATCACCAACATAGGTCGCAAATTAATGTCGTTTGCATTAATTGTTTATAATATACAGGGTGTAAACGAACCCGTCACGAAGCCATCAACCAAGCATTATGTACATGAAAATAAGTTACTTTACACAAAAATTATTGCTCCGAAACGACTTTGTTTTTTGGGATGAAAAATCACGGACTACGGTAGGACTCAATGTAACACACTCAAAACATTGGGCTAATAACACGGTTTGGTAATAGTAACGGGTTCGTGGGGGTTTTTAAATTTAAAAACAGTCTTGTTACATCCTTTATATAAGGTCTAACTATTCATACACGAAATATTTTCAGGGAATCATCTAACGGCTATAACGAAGCCATTTCAAGGAATTATTTTTTTTAACTTGCGCGTATATTTTTATAAAAAATAAATAATTTAAACTTACTTGACCCACAAAATAAATACTAGCTCTTTATTTTTGAACATCCATTACGCTAGTTTACTACGTCGTATTTATCTAGTGTCATTGTTAGAATATGGGAGAAAAGATTTTATGCAAAAAATCATTTTATTTTTTTTGAATTATAATAATTTCGTAAAAAATAAAAACACTCAGATTTTTTTTTTTCGTTGCTATGGCGACTTTACGACTTATAGAAGATACTCTTAAAATATTTCGTGTATGAATAGTTAGACCTTATATACGATCTTGCCATTTATCCCATTTGTTTTGTCTACGTAGGCACGTCCATAGACTTGTTGTAATCAGTACGCTTTTTTTTGTAAAAAAAAATAGAACAAAATTTATACGTGGAACTACGTTCCTTGTTTTAAATTAAATATACATAAGTACGTAATTCCATGAATAGGTTATCTTTTCCTCAATTCCTAATGAATGAAAATCTATTTTTCCATGTAACATTTTCATACGTAGGTACCTAATTAAATATTTCATAACAAGGTACGGTTGTAGTTACAGAGATATTGTTTTTTGAGTAGTTGTTTTATAGGTAGTTCTAACTTTAATTTAAAGACCTCCATGACCCCTGTACAATTCATCTATCAGCATAATACTGTAAGTGCGTTTCATTGAGCGGTACCGTAAACCGTAATTAGTGCAAAAAAAAAATGTGCAGTATAACTTAGTTTGATATAATTATATACATAATGCCTGATTAACGGCATTGTGAAGGGTTCTTTTACACACTGTATATTATACAATACTAGCGACCCGCCCCGGCTTCGCACAGGTGCAATATATACATATAAACCTTCCTATTGAATCACTCTATCTATTAAAAAAAACCGCATCAAAATCCGTTGCGTAGTTTCAAAGATTTAAGCATACAAAGGGACATAGGGACAGAGAAAGCGACTTTGTTTTATACTATGTAGTGATTAGTTTTAGTATATGCGAAACTTGAACAACGTGTCGAGTATTTTTATGTACAAAATTTCAAAACTGTATCATGAAAAATCACAAAGTTATAAGCTTGTTCTGTTATGGTTGTCCGCACAAAATCATGGTCACCAAGCAGCGCGCCCGCGCGCGGACCTCCGACGTCGTCTTGAGCTCATTGATAAACATAATTTGGCAGTAGGTACCTAAATTATTGCGATAGGTACTTAATGTCGCTCGGTGTCCAAATTGTAACTTTTTTTAAATATTTTTGGGACAAAATATAACATGGTTTAAAAATTATTGGAATCGATTCAGGTACTTATTCTGAACAAACTATATTCAGGTTTCGCATATACTAAAAAAAAAAATTATATATTATAGTTTATAATTAGACTTAACAGCTTAGTATCCGAACTTAGTTTATTAAATTACTAAACCCACCACCATGACCGTCTACGAATACAGACAAAAAAAAAACAATCGTGAAGTCAATCCCTATTATCCTAACTTCCGAACTAATATTATAAATGCGAAAGTAAGTTTGTTTGTTTGTTTCCTTTTCACGCCTAAACCACTGAACCGATCATCATGAAATAACATCGTTGTGAGGTGTACAGAAACGGATATAATACATATATCTTTCATCCCGAAAGAAAAAAAAACAAACAACAGTAACGTTATTATTAACGTTGTATTATATTATTACAAGCAGAGTACAACCCGAATTGATTGTCAAATTTATATACACCGTGACTTTTTAGTCGTCTTACAAAGGTCGTCCACTCAATGTACCCGACATAAAATAGCTCTAGGCGTGATTTTTTTTATCTTCCATAATAGGTACAAAGAAAAATAATAATAAAAAATTAGAATAAAATTATGAAACATACTGTTAATGATGTTTACGTGTCAAACGAGAGAACATATAACTACCCAGCACTCGAGTCCAGTAGATCATCGCTCGCAACAAGGTGTTTTAACTACGTCATGTGTCATAATACTGAATAATATTTTTATTATTAAATTATTAAAATCTCATAAATACCAATTTTTTTTTAATGTTTAGTATTCATTGGATACATGAAGTGGGCTGCCGTTGTAAGACGACTAAAAAGTCACGGTGTATATAGTCAAATTTATAATCGCTCGCATTATATACTTTAAATATATTATAAATTATATTAATGCGAGCGAAGCCTCGGGCAAAAGCTAGTGTTCCAAAATTATTCTTCAGTATATTGAAAAAGTTTTCAAGAATTTTACTTTATTGAACACAGACAGGATGTACTAAACTCCAATGGTCTAAGTTCAATAACATAGCATTAAAACAAAACCAAATATTTTTTTTCAAAAACATTTGTGAAATAAACAAGTATCGTACAACAAACTTATTTATGCAGGCGGTAAAACACAGAACTAAAATAAATGTACTAAGTTTGACATATCGATGCAGTTTTGCTTGACAAGCAGCGCCACCTTGAACTGCACACTTAAGCTTAATTTGCAATTTGCATGTCAGTTTCAGGCTATATGTGAAACAAAATATGATTCGCGATCGTAACACGTATGTAGTTACAGAATTATAATCATTAAAATCGTCAGTACAACCCTGTCGGTTCATTTAATCCCAAATGAACCGACAATTCAATGACTATTTCATGAAAAAGTCACTCAGTGGGATTTATGAACTCAGAGGGTTTTTGTCATGAGTTTAATGACTATAAGTCTGTAAAGCCATATTTTTTACGCATTTACGCCGTATTTGACAAGCAACGCCACCTTATAAATACCATAACCTTTACATATTAGTAATCGATCGTAAATATTTGAATATCTTTGATTTGAACAAATAGCAGAGACTAAATGAACGTTACATTTCGTGTTTTATTATGTATAGTAATTGAGTATTACATGTTATTTATACCTTTTAAAAAATAACCAACATTGTACAGGACAGTTATATTTTTTTGGTAATTGATTGAAAAAGCGTTTGAATATACATCATCATCATCATCATTTCAGCTGAAAGACGTCCACTGCTGGACATATGACCAAGTATTATTACTACAGGAAACGGGATATTTACCATGTTTACTATTTTTGTTGAGTTCCCGATATTTCGGCGCTGTTGCAAGCACCATGATCACGGATAAACTGAAGCGCTGAGGCTGAAGTGTCGCCACATTGACCGGTCCCGTGCGACTTGCATCCAGCGGATCCCTGCAACCTTCACCAGGTCATCGGTCCACCTAGTGGGAGGCCTTCCAACGCAGCGTCTTCCGGATCGCGGTCGCCACTCCAGAACGTATCCATATACGTTAACCTGGTATTATTACTATTTTGGTATTATTGGAAATCGCGTGATGGAACTCAAATAGAGTTGGGCAGGACACCTAGCAAGGCGCAGTGATGGCACGTGAAGTAAAGCTGTGTCCGAGTGGCGTCCAAGGACTGGAAAGCGAAGTGCTATTTGGTATTGTTCCATCGCGGAAATTTCCTGGATGAGGTGTAGCTTGGCACAAGTAGTGTCTCAACTCGGGATGTGGATTATGATGGTGATGATGATGATGATGGTATTACGTACCGCAGACATTTAAGGTATTTACTGCGAAAACTTATCGGATCAATTTCATGTGCTTACAGATGAACGAAGTTCAGATATCACAAAGATACTATGGTTGATATATGCTGAGCTTATTCGAAATCCCAAACGTCAATATTGAAATTGTAGCTTCAACGCCTTGCCCGATCTGGGAAACGAACCGTCCTCATGCGCAGCAGTCGGGCTTGTGAAAAATTGATGGATTAAATGAATTTTGCAAAATGTGAAAAGAGATCCGCACGTTTTATTTAAAAAAATTAAGTTGACTAAATCCAAATAAATGCTCTTTAGCCTTTAAAAAGTTTTATCATAAAAACGGCGAATCCATAAATAAATAAAAAATGCCACAATGACAACTTCAATAATACTACAAAAAAAAAATAATCATGCGAATTTGGTAACAAAAAATTTTACAAATAATTACAAAACTAATAAAAAAATATTACCTTAAATTTCAAGTGAGATGCCCAACACGAGGCGTCGGAGGTTCTCCGTACGAGATAGTGATGTCGTTGGAAGAGACAATAAATTGCACAATGGCTTGCAACCCAGGTACCGGGTACCGTTGTTTAAGATGTGTATATAACATTATTTTTAGTATATGCGAAACCAGAATATAGTTTGTTCAGAATAAGTAACTGAATCGATTCCAATAATTTTTAAACCATGTTATATTTTTTCCCAAAAATATTTAAAAAAGTTAAAAGTTGGACACCGAGCGAGTTTTAGTAACTATCGCAATAATTTAGGTACCTACTTCCAAATTATTATTATCAATGAGCTCAAGACGACACTGGAGGCGCCCGCTACATGGTGACAACTTTTTTGTGCGGACAACCAGGTAACAGAACAAGCTTATAACTTTGTGATTTTTCATGATACAGTTTTGAAATTTTGTACATAGATTTTTTACATAAAAATACTAGACACGTGTTTCAGGTTTCGCATATACTAAAACTAATGATGTATATGCCCGAAGGATTAGACGTGCCATGTTGAGTATGAATGTAGATGATTATAAGAGTAGAGGAAGACCAAAGAAACGATGAATGGACTGTGTGAAGGATGATATGGCTAGAAAGGAGGTGACTGTTGAGGTGACTGATGAGGTGAGTGCCGCGCCGACCCGAAATAAATTGGGATAAGGTCAGCAGAGTGATGATTAGACGTGCCATGGTAACCAGTCTCACCCAGTTATGTTAAGGTCCCATGTAATAGGGGGCGAGTATATTGCCATCAGCCGGGCACAAATACAAACTCTGGTACATAAATAAATTCTCGTTGGAAAAACCCAATACCATTTTGCCCGACCTGGGAATAGAACCCAGGACCTAATGACCAGCAGTAGCGTGAGTGACCACTAGACCAACAAAGCAGTACATTATTATCATCAACTAGCCTCCCGCGACTTCGCCCACGTGGAGTTCGGTAATGTCCCACGGGATCGCACTACCGGGATAAAAACTATTCTATGTGTTAATCCAGGTCATAAACTATCTGTTTGCCAAATTTCATCCAAATTCGTTTAGTAGTTTTTGCGTGAATGAGTAACAAACATCCATCCATCCTCACAAACTCAGATCCACGTTCCAAACGAAAGGTTAAAATCCTGGTTTCAGGTCCAACCTTAACTAATGATTGCAAATCTATAAATATAATAAAACTATTAAAATCCAAATCGATGTTCCGGGAGAGCGCGCAAATCTACTGCATAGATCCTGTTCAAATCTTGCACCAATAACTCAGCATCGGGACCTATGAGAGATCATGAATTTCATCTATTTTCTTTGTTTATAAACTTCTTCTTAATTAGCATGTCAATGGCAATCTATTGATTTCTCCAAAAATTGACTTCGAGTTCCTTTAATACTTAAAACAAAGACGGGGTGAATAGGAACGCAGGGGTGAATCAAGACAAAACTTTGAAAGGAATTTGTAACGTTGAATTGATACGTTATGTTAACAAAAAGTATTCAATTTTATGTACTTAGTTATATTGAACTATTTAGAGACCTTGTTACTAACAGGTTTTAGTTTAAATTAAGAAAAAATCTCAAAAAAGACAGATTCTAAAAAAGACAGATTCTCAAAAGGACAAATTCTCAAAAAACCGAAAATGGTACAGGTGCATACACAAATTAATAGAAGGAAATATCTTGGACACTGTTTCCACAGTATAAATAAGTACTTTTTCCAAAATAACTTACCAGCTCATTCGGCTCTACACCATGTTAGTACTGTTGCCAGCTGTTCTTACACCGGAGGCATATCTATCATTATGTGAGTTAGCTCCTAGTACTGAGAAAAACACAGATTATTTCCAAAGAAGTCTTCAGTTGTTATGGCGAGAAATTTTGAACAACAAATGCAATCGAAGGGTGGCATAAAATGATCAATTCCATAATTCCTAAAAGACTTCATTTCATCATGCTTTTGAAGAAGGAAGCGAAACTGTCTGACATAAAAATAGTCCGCGGTGCCTATTATTGTGCAGGGAACAGAAGGAGGAAACGTGATATTTTAGTCGATAGTACAATTGAAAACATTATATCTGAATGTTTAAGGAGGGGTATCTCAACTTGAGAGTGCTTGCAACGTCTTGCAACACTGAGACGTGCAACCAATTAATAAAATTTTTAAACGTTTTTCTTTGCTTTGTTTTTTCGGATGGGAAATCATCAAATGACCTATCCCGCTCTGGACGAAGCGGAAGGGAGTGTCAGATTTGTACTGACTAAAACCCATCCATGTTCCTTCTTAGCCCTTTGTGTTCCACGGCCGCGGTATCTCTTTCGAACAGTCCCGCAGCCCCGGCCGGCATCGGCCCTTGCAGACCCCTTCCGGTTTGCTGACATCTCTTTGAGGCGAGCGTGGAACACGAACACGCCATTGACACGGCCTGTCGTCATAAGACGGACGGACGGCGAGCTAGATCTTTGGATTCCTCTGCGAAATTATTTTGAACAAAACATCATCATATTTACTCATTTCTTTCATCTGAAATTTTGGATGTTTATACGTTTACGGTGGAGAGGTGGCTACCCCACCGACCTAATTCAAATTCTTCAAATGCTCTGAAAAATTTTCTAGCATTAATTTGACTGTTATGAAGATTAAACAGCACAGGGTTGATAGCTTCCTCCAAATCAATAAATATGCTAGTGTTTCCTGTTTACTAATATCTTTTTATCTTATTTCATTTAGCCTGCCCGATCCCGACTCCGATCCAGTTAGACTGACGAACAATATTGTAACTACTGCATCAAAATCATCTAAGAAACATAAAATCAAAGTGAACACGAATAGTTCTAAAAATTTGGGTCTGTCAGTTGCAGCTGAAAGCTCTGCATCAACGGTCAAGGCAGGTTCAGCTGTGGATAAAGATGTTACAGCCAATTCAAGTAACATAGACCTTTACAATATAGTAAGTGCCAGTGATTATTCATCATATGCTGAACAATTGAGATTAGAGAAAAAAGACGGAAGGATATCGTCTAGGGAGGCAGCACCCGTAAGAAGTAAGCATCCGCATCAACATCGCATGAAAGTCAGGAGCCCCAGACGCCGCATATCAATGATAGATCAACCAAATAAAATAGACGGAGATGAAGCTAAACATGATGATGCTAAACATTCAAGGGCTACATCTGCAATAAATTGGGATGCAGAAATTCAACTAAACAATTCAGACGATATGTCTACCCTAATTAACACGACTGAAGTTGAGGAAAGGTTGAGTACTCACTCTTTTGACGACATGTGTCGCATTTGCCACGGTGGGGATTCGTTATCATCCGAGCTCGGACGGTTGATATCTGCGTGTTCTTGCCGTGGAACCGTTGGAAGGGTTCATGTGAAATGTTTGGAGCGATGGTTGACAGAATCGGGGAAGTCAAAATGCGAATTGTGTGGGTCCAGGTACGCGACAAGACGTGTACATAAGTACGGTGTGCCCAGGGCGCTGGTTATGTGGGTGTTGAGCCATAATGCGAAACAGGTATGTTTACTATTCTTAATTTTCGAAACTGCACGTAATTAGCATCGGTTAAATTCGAGCCATTGAATATTCTTTATGAAACTGCAATACTTTAATGTTAACTTATAGTTATAAGCATCGCCTAGGCTCGGGATCAGTTAGTAGGTACACAGCAGTCATCGAGCTTAGAGTCGGCTTATTCCTCGTTGACGACGAGACGATGAGGTGCGGTTATGTCGATCCCATGCACTGCTTTTACGTGAAAGTTGCCCTTATTAATTGGTTTATAGTTTTTTAAATAAGTAGGTTCAACATTAACATTCACATTTGAAATCGTGATACAGTACAAGTTTTACAACCCTTACAGGTCATTTACGTCTAAACTAGGCCTGATCTTTATGGTCATCAGCCACGAAATGTTGTTTGTTTTTTACATATCATTAGCTGTGTTCTTAATTACTTCAGTAATAATACACACCTTATTGTGTTTTTATTGCCTCATTAATAGTTAGGGTTAATGATTGTAGTAAGCTTAGTCATGGGATTTACGTTTTCTTTGGGAGATAGGTGCTACACGTGATTTATATGTAAACGTTTCAGACACAAATCATAGTTATATTCTCATTTACTCAGACCAAAACACTATGCCGTTATTAAAAAAACATATCGAATTTATTTATTTTTAGTGATGGGACGTTGTTGCATCACTTGTTCTTCTCAGCTAAATCACTAGGAAGTGGAGAAGGGCGTGTATATTGGGGCTGTGGTTTTAATGTTCAACATGTGCTGATTTTCAGCCTGTGATATTAAGACAGAGATCCTTAAACGATTCGTAGTACGTGCCTTGGCTTAATCATGTTCCCTTCTCTATCCATTTGTGACAGAAAAACAGCATAGCCAAACAAAAAAAAAAAAACTGTCAATCCACACGAGCACACGTAGAAGGAAATCTTATACCTATATACTAGCGATCCTCCCCTGCTTTGCACGTCGCCACCTATTGGGTCCAAAACTATCCTATCTTAGAAGCTGAAACCAACCATACACATTCACAAGTTTTCATTGAAATCGGTAGGGTGATTTCGGAGATTAGAGTGTAGGTACGAACATTTGATTTTTATATGTTAAGATGTTTCAGTTGATGGTAGACAGTCTCGGTATCATGCTGATGTCCCCTCTGGCTGTGCTGGCTGCGTGGCTATCAGGACGCACGCTGGCCGGCCTCATGACGCAAGAGAGCCAGGTGACGCCTTGGCCTCTAGCCTCGACCTTCGTACTGGCTTGCATGACGCTAGTGAGTGAAATTATTGTACGATGCTTTAGAACTTTTCATTGAAGTCTAAGGGCTTTTGAAGAAGATCACTTTTGTCAGAAATTTGCGAAGATGCCCAGCGAGGGATGTGCGTAAAACTAACCAATCACGAAGCTAGCGTAGCTCAAGTTTTGAAAAAAAGCTACTCATATATTATTGGTTAGGTTCACACACATCTCTTGCTACGTCGTCGCGTGTCCACGGTACAAACGCAGCGTTACTATCTGAACTGTTGGACTGCACAATTACAACACAACAAAATTGCAATTTAGATGCAGTTTTATTGCTATTGACATGAACTGCATCGAAACTACCAACTGAACTGCAGTAATCTTCTCACAGTTGACGAAGTGGGCAAGCAATTCTAAAGCAGTCGATTGTCAGTTTTGTTGCAGTTATTTCACAATGATTATGACTTTTGTAACTAATAATGTTGAAGAGTGACCAACCACGATCTTTTTGACTATATAAGGGTGTGAAGTTATTAAAGATAAATAATACACTTCGCAATATTATAGTACGCATGTTCAAACTGCCTCCCCTTTTATTGCTCGTAACCACCCTGTGGTAACATCTAGCCGGCAGATATCACTTTCCGTGAAAGAAACAATCTTTTCGCACTTGTTAAACTGCTGAAAGCAGCCTTATAACAAGGTGGATAAAGATGACAGGTGCAAAATCTACTAAACAGTCAAGGAAACTATTGATTTGTTTTGATTAATAAAAAAGGTTAATGTCTAAATTACCGAGACTAGGTTTTGATTGTTTTTAGTGCCTATATTGTCGAGAGTGGATATCGTGCCGGCGTCACGGCGGGTACCGGGGGAGAGGGGCAAACTTGGTGATGATTTCATTTTGTTCATTGATCACTAAAAAATCGAACAGTTCTTTGGTCTCGGGACATATAAGTGCTTGGCATTTTATACAACATTATTTTTAGTATATGCGAAAACTGAATATAGTTGTTCAGAATAAGTGACTGAATCGATTCCAGTAATTTTTAAACCATGTTATACTTTGTTCCAAAAATATTTAAACAAGTTGGATACCGAGCGACACTAATTACCTATCTACTACCAAATTATTATTAGAACTCACGACGACGCTGGAGTCGAGCGGGTGCGCCGCGTGGTGACTACGTTTTTGTGCGGACAGCCAGGCAACAGAACAAGCTTATAACTTGGGATTATTCATGATATATAAGATTTTAAACTATCATGGTCACTAACATTATTATTTAGACTGGAAACGGGATATTTACCATGTTTACTGTTTCTTTTGAGTTCCCGATATAACCACCCACCCGCAATAACTTCAGTTTATCCGTGATCATGGTGCTTGCAACAGCGCCGAAATATCGGGAACTCAAAAGAAACAGTAAACATGGTAAATATCCCGTTTCCACCTAAATAATAATTCATGATATAGTTTTGAAATTTTGTACATAGATTCTTTACATAAAAATACTAAACACGTGTTTCAGGTTTCGCATATACTAAAACTAATATTGTATGGCACCCGCAAAAGATATCTTGGTTTAGTTGTTTGGCAACTAAAATAAAATACCTACTTATGTGTCACGCCTAGTCAATATAAGACAAAATAACTCTTAAATTTTTAATCATCACTTCTGGATACTTTTCCTATGAACAGCGATGCTGACGAATTTTTTGACGCCTTTTATTTTTTCCCCTTTTGATACTTACACATATGTTTAATATAACTTTAAGTATATTTACAGTTTGTAAATAATGCACAGTAACGCTTGCTTGTTGCAAATGAAAATAGCAAACTGGCGGGCAAAGCATAATCTAAGAAGAATACGTATTTTCAAGGCCAACCCGTTGGACTGTAGCATATCAAATTTCGACAAAACATACAGGGTGCCCGACGCGAAAACGGTTACCACGTATTCAGTACATCATTCTTAGCCCAATACAGAAATATTTCATCGGTTATTAAAAAAAGAACAATACCAACACGGTCAAAATGTATGGAACGGCTGTTTTTTTTTTATTAATCGATGAAAAATTTCTATGTGGTCTGCCAGGGATCGAATACAAAATACACGAAAGTGATAAACGTAGAAGAATTTTTGCGTTGCGGTAGGGCCTGCCTTTGTAAGCCTTTACAGTGATAAACGCAAAAGGTGTGTTAGGTCTGATATTATAACCCTTTGTCTGCCCTTCCGACGGGTGTATCCCACTATTTCTATTAGGTATTTCTATTGATAGAAATACTGGGCCTGATTCAGACAGACAGACAGACAGATACACAGATTGTCCCACTATTTCTATTGCTGTCGGCTGCGACAAAAAACGCTGCAATGGAATAGTATAGTAATACCAGACGGAATAATATCGTTAAGCGATGAAGGAATGATGCCAATGGAAACATGTGAGGAGTACAGTCACAAACAATCATCCATACATCTGCGTAGTGACGAGGTGGCTTTGTGTGATTTATACTGTAGTGTATGTGGTGGAGAATTATTAAAAAAATGGCAGATTATTAATTTGTTCTCCATTTAGTTTTTTTGAATACCGAGAAGTCGTGTTTTAATTTTAATCTATTCATTAAAAGTGGTAAACTTTTCAAATAACATAACTGCGTTTTTTTGTCGCATTAGAAAAAATGGGATATAATTTGTAAAAAACGCTGGTCCCACTTTTTCCATTTTGTATTTCCATGGAAATAGTGGGATACACCCCTTCCGACCACATTTATTATGACTGGCTAAACATTGGTCCAAGTTTAAGCGATAAACAGCATTTACCTAGGCAAGGGCTGGCTTTTACCTTGGCCAAAGGCTTAGCGTTGCCATACAGCGTGGCAACGCCGCCAGTCTTTTGGGTACATTACCAGTTGACTACGTTGAGGAGGAGTTTTTTGACGCCATTTTTTAAGTTAGTTAGTTAATATAGGTTATTTTAATTTATTAATGTAAACAAACTTGTAACTTTATATTTTAACAAAAAATCTTTAAATAAATATTGGCACTAATTTGTTGACCTAACCCTTTATCTACTACGCCATTTATGAACTACTAGCTTATGCCCGCGACTTCGCTCGCATTAATTTAGAATTTGACAATCAATTCGGGTTGTACTCTGCTTGTAATAATATAATTCAATCATGATTCGAAAGACACGTGGCGCCATCTATTATCATAAAACGTTATTGTTGTTTTCCTCGGGAACAGTACTTTTTTTCGGGATGAACGGTCCGTTTCGGTACACCTGACAAAGTATATGTAAAATTTCAGGATGATCGGTTCAGTGATTTAGGCGTGAAAAGGTAACAAACTTACTATTGCATTTATACTATCGCAAAGTCATGGGTCGAACAAGCTGAGTTATCAGATTTGACAAGATTAAATAACAAACACGAATCTAACAACGAGCGTCCGGCTGAGCACCAGACTTAACACCCAACTGGTCCGAGGACACTGTTAATTTTACTTCTATACAATTTGGAATATAGTCCCGATATACAACATTATTTTTAGTTTATGCACTGATTATAATTTGTTCAGAATAAGTAACTGAATCGATTCCAATAATTTTAAACCATGTTAGATTTTGTCCCAAAAATATTTTTAAAAACTTACAAGTTGGACACCGAGCGACATGGCGCGCTGCATGGTGACCACGTTTTAGAGTGCACAACCATGTAACAGAACAAGCTTATAACTTTGTGATTTTTCATGATACAGTTTTGAAATTTTTTACATAGATTCTTCACATAAAAATACTACCCGTGTTTCAGGTTTCGCATATACTAAAAGTAATGTTGTATATAATAGTAGTAAAACCCGCACTGTTATGCAAATAACAGTGTTAGAAGGATCTTTTGGTGCTTTAAAAAAATTTAAGATTCAGTTCAGCTGCGACGGTGTTACTTCCAATTGACGCCACACGCCAAAACATCCTTGTACAACTATAGGAATAGTTCTTCACAGCGAGGGAATGCAATATCGACCCTTTTTTCAAGAGTCAATGTCGTAAAAGATTTGGTAAGAATGACCAATATTGACCTCAATACACGCGAGATCTCGAGTTGCTAATCTCGACTAGTGGTTGCATTCCCTATTCACAGCAGTGTCTATGTCATCATCATGTTCCTGCCCTTGTCCCATGTTACTTGGGGTCGGCGCAACATGTTTTTTCTTCCTTTCTCCTCTGTCAACCGTCATGCTTTCATTTACTCCTTTATCTTTCATATCAATCCTCACACAATCCATCCATCGTTTTCTTGGTCTTTCTCTCCATCCATGAACATTTTATAATCATAATTCTTGTAGTAACATAGAATTTCTGAATAACCAAAACTCTAATTCATTTTTCCAGGTATGTTACTACTGCTGGATAGTGTCTGCAGCGACCCGCCATGCCCTTGGCTGGTGGATATGGTACCGTTCTCAGTACGAAGTCAGACTCCAGTTGCAAGAAAATGAAGAACAATTATAACACAATGATATTTAAATTATTTTTTTCATAAAAGTCAATATAATTACGCAAAAAAATATGCTTAGCTAATAATTAAAATCGAGAAAAGAGTGACTTTTTTAATTAATTAGAATAACATTTTGGACTCTACCGTAGTCGGATAAGACATAGGTTTCTTTGCGATCAAATTAACTCGAGCGTCTCAGCAGTAAGTGTGTGAAAATGAGTATCAATCGTCGAAACTTTTCATCAAAATTGAAAAACAATGAACGAATGGCCATTTTCACGCTCGAGTTAATTTGATCGCAAAGAAACCTCTATGTCTACTATTTCATTCAGTAAGGCGTTTTTATAAAAAGTTTAAGATTGTGTGGGGTCATTCGTTGATTGTTTTTCAACTTTTCATCAAAATTGAAAAACAATCAATGAATGGCCACACAATCTTAAACTTTTTATAACAACGCCTTACTGAATGAAATAGCAGACATAGTTCCTTCTTCGTTTGCCATTACACGTTTTTTATCCATTACTAAGTTAGATATAAAAGGAGATCCCGTGACTTACGGAATATTGCGACTTATGTATTTTAAATTGCACTGTCACTTACGAGATATCTTCCGTGATATTCTATTATTCTGAGCTCCCAATAAGCTCTGAATGGAATGAGAACTCAGAATGATCCAAGGCTGCGGGACTGTTCGAAAGAGATACCGCGGCCCTGGAACACAAATGGCAAAGAAGGAACATGGATGGGTTTTAGTCAGTAGAAGTCTGACACTCCTTTCCGTTCCGCCTAGAGCGAAGGGGTTATTTGATGATTTACCATCCGATAAAAAACGCTCAAAATAATTGAAAATCACGGAAGATATCCCTTAAGTGGCAGTGCAAGTTTAGTCGTTAACCGTAAAAGATTAAAACAATATTTCTGCAATTTTGACCTTCGAGCATTTGATACTCGAAGATATGGACTATCGTTGAAAAATGGCAAATCGATCAAATGATCAATCTCCGTAGGAGAGATAATCTGGACCAATCCCGTTTAAATCATGTTCCTCACACATTTGACCAATCTTGAGGTCTAAGATCCTTTGAAAATCTTCAGTTTTGGGGAAAAAGGTACTTGTATAAATCTTTTATCGTTAATTTTCTTAAAAAATGTTGCTGTCATAATCATCGGCCACCAAGACCTTTTGAAAACATTCCTGTGATGGGCCGTCACGTCAAAAATGTTACAATCGTAAAAAATATAATATAAATATTTAAAAAAAATTTACAAATATAACTTCTGAAGGAAAGAATGTTATTTTAGGTAAATTAACTGTTATCTTTGTTCTTTTACTGAAAAAAGAAAGAATATTTTACACGAAAATTCTAATAATCAAAATGCCCGTGTTCACTAACTTTAGCTATACTTAATTTAAAGCTCATCGTCTGGCTCAGCATAGAAAGTCTAAATATTTATGTATGCACCCGCCTAGCGCCACGTTTCCGAAATATAAACTATCAAAGATACCATCTTCGCCATCAATTCAAATTTGGTAGGTTATATTTCGAAAACGTGCCGCTTTAGAAGTTTGTGTCATACAAAATATGCTTGTTTTGATACTTAAGCTATTGATTAATGCAGGTTCTATGCGTGGCTTATATTCATCATCTGCCTAGCCTTTTTTCCTTGGGTCTACTTCCAGTCTAACCGGATGCAGCTGAATACCAGTATTTTACATGGAGCGACTGCCTAACTGACCTCCACAACCTAGTTATTACTGGATAATACGATACCCCTTGGTAAGACTGGTTGTCAGACTTTATGGGCCACTGGCTACCTGACGACTGTCAAAGTTCTACATATGACAGCCGGCACCAACGGCTTAACGTGCTTTCCGAGGCACGTGGTGGTCACCCATCCACACCAGCCTAGGCAAGCGCTGCTTAACCTGAAGATTGATCCGAGCGGCTGTTATTGTTTGAGCCACGAGCTGCCCATGGTTAATAATATGAAAACAAAATAAAATGGCGGAAGTTGGGCAGGCTAAATACGCCAAACCCCCTTTCAACAGCGCGTTAAGAAAATATGTTCATATTAAATGTGATATGGCAAGATAAACTAATATAGTTTATTATTCTACCAAAACTAATAACGTCATCGCTTTAAATTTCGTACAAAAAAAATATTTTGTCCCACGAAACGTCTTAATTTACTTGTGTTCTAAATTCTTGCATTTTTTATAATTTTATCAGTAAGTTAAATTTCCAGAAACGTATTTAAATTATTTCTTTATTTCTTTAGCTGTACTAAACAGTCGTTTGTTCATCAAATAACCTCTTTAAACGGCCTTAAATCAAGTTTTATTACAAACAGGCGCACCGGGCGGCTGACCAGCGACGGTCGTGAAGCACGTTGCCCGCCTTTTTTTTGTGACGAAAGCACGAGTTACGTTTATTACATAACTGGCTAAATGTAGGTGTCACTTACACCTCTGAAAACCCTTTCAAGAAATACAGGCTTGATGAATACATGCGTAACAGGACACCGTTGCAAAGGACTGATCTGTCTCTTACAACAAGAAAATGAAAAATAAAACTAGGAATTTGGCGTACTGTTTACTTTCAAATAATGAATAAACTTTCTATTTGTAGTCAACAAAAGTTGCGATTACAGTCGAACTATTTTTAAAAAAAATATCTCAACAGTAACTACACTGTAGACTAAGTTCTAACAGGTTTTTTAGGTTCTAAACAAATATTGTGCCATTTATGTCTTTGGTAGTTGAATATCGTTCATCATTAGCTTTGTTTTTTTTTTAAATCCCTCAGCGTATGTAAATCTGTTCAAACTTTATGGCGGCTCGGAAGTTAGCTGCGAGTGTCGGTCAGCACAGGTATAAAGCCCCGATTCCATTAGGCACGTTACTTGTATGCAAGTTGCAAATTGCATACAACTTGAACAAACCTGCATACAAGCTACAACTTGTATGACGTAGTTTGAACTTGAACATTTTTTATTCAAGTGACGTGTAAATTGAAGGCGCAAACGTGCAAGACTTGCCTAATGGGATCGCGCCTTAATTGCGGCTCCAAACGTCTTGACTGTATATTGCACAGACCATCACTCGTAGCTAACTTCTGATCCGCCATAAAATTTGAACAGAACTACACTAAAAATGATATTAAGTATATTACCTTCAGTCTACACTTATCGACCCCTCATAAGGCACTTGTATCAAGACTATGTATGGATAAAATAGCTCATGAAACAGGCATTGGGTCAAGTGTTCACATTAAAACAAATTAGTTCTTGATAGAACTGACATCCCCAAGGTAGTGGGGCCATCTTCTGATTTCATTGTACAGCTTCCTGCCAGGGCTCTCGGTGGCGATCAGTTGTCGGTGTCCTACAAGATGGTACTCAGACGTCAAGTGTCCTTGTTCGACACCGCAGCGGAGTAAAGCTTTCAATGCTTCTAATGAGGCCTCGGTTGGAGTGTTATCTGAAACGTGGATAGTTTTGTGGTGATTAGCCTCTGTGGACCGATTTAATAAGTTGGTGTCTTGACTAGTTAGACAAATCATGCTTAAATAATTTATTGTATAATGATTTACGTACGTTTTTTTTTTGAAACGTTAAAAAATAACCTTGTACTCTTTTTATACCGCTCAATTAATATCAATTATAACTTGTAATTCAAGAAACTTTAAATTAAAATTTAGTCAACTCCTTAATCTAAATCACAATATTGGGCTCGCTGGTGGATTATGACTAGTGGACCGATGCAGGCCTTTTAGTGAGATGGCTTTCCCTATCTCAGAGACGTGTATCTAGTGCATTGGAAAGGTTATAAGCTGATATCGCTGCTGTTAAAAAAAACAAATGCAAATCATAATTACATAACATAACATCACCGTCTGTAATCCGGTTAGACAGAGGTGTACATAATAGTACAACACATTTCGCATGTTAAATTCCGATGTTATAAGGGGAGAACATATTGTCATCAACCGGGCACAAATCCAGACTACGTGGCTGCTACTGATAAAGACGGAAAGACCCAATAATACTTTGACTGGCTCGGGAATCGAACCCAGGACCTCATCAGCAGTCGTGCTTGCGACCACTCGACCAACGAGGCAACAAAAGTGCAAATCATAATTATTGTAGATAACAATAAGATAACCAGCAACACCTAGATGACGCAAATAAACATTGGTTTCGCGTGAAGTCAGTCGCAAGCAGACGGGTATCCAATCCCCCTGATGCTAACGTCATTCCTTTCAATTCCAAGCACTTTATACGTAACTTGTTTAAAGTAAATCTTATAGACGTAGAGTCAACTATTCTAAAGTGCTCATTAATAGTTTATATGAATAAAACTCATGACTTGGAACTTCAGATCTTTGTAAAATGGTTCCTCTTAGTGAAGTTTCTGTACTCATTCCAGCTGCAATTTAAATAATTATGTACCCGTATGTCGAGAGAACATGTTCGTGCATTAAAATTTATAGTTTTCATTTTAGAACGTGGACGCTGAAAATGCTTGCCCGTTTTGTTGATCGTTTATTATTACAAAATAAACGTAGGACGTGGACGTGGAACAAAAGAACGATTTTCATACATAATTTGTGTGTTTTTTTAACAGTTAACTTAAAATTTTGATTTTATAGGAGACCAACTTCTGATAAATAAGATAGCAAAAGTAGGCGGAAAGAGTAGACACTCTTGAATCAAATTAGCATTAACAATTCCCTGAATTGAATTAAACTATGTTGGGGTCGGGTTCCTTGGTCGTGGCCGCGTAGTGGGCAAGGTCCCTAAAAGAGGTGGTCCGATTTTTGGACTTTTCGATAGTAGCAAATGAAATATTGAACTTAAAATTCTAAAGACATCAGAAAGATGCACTGCTGGAACGCTGGACTGCTGGAATCTTGGTCACACTGGAACCAACATTGTCACAATGACTAGTCCTGTGACTTCCACATCCAGCGGTTGCCCGCGACCACAGGTCATAATTATAGTGTTATGGGTCAAAGAAATAATACTCACTGTTATAGTTTCCAATGAAAGTGATGCCAATAGATTTCCTGTTGTACCCGTACGTGTGTGCGCCGACGTGCAACCAGCCAGAACCTTCGTACACCTTGCCATTACCGCCTATAACGAACCTGAAATTGCGAAAAAAATGTAACTTGCTGTTAAGTATGGTTTTCACCGGCACGTGAGCAACTTTAAAGTCACAAAAAATGGACACAAAACAAAGATTTCAGTCTTAAAGGCGCTCTCTCACCGGGAGCATTCGCCTGTAATGTACAGTTCAGATTCGAGCATTGAATCAGTGAGTGAAGAGAACCGAGCATTACAGTGTGCAACCTGTAACGATACACTTTGCAACAGTCAATTGTTTCTGTTTAATTTCGAATATTGGATTGTTACATTACAGGTAAATGCTTCGGTGAAGGAAGTGTCAATACTGAGAAGTATTGGAAGTCTCAATGACAGCATGAGACATTTGTATGTTAGAGGTGTGGAAACGCAACAGAAACGCGACCATCTTTTTATTGCTGGAAGTTTAATATTTAGACCGCCCCGTTGGTCTAGTGGTAGAAAGCGCGACTGTTGAAAATGGGCCTAAAACCCAGGGCGGGTTCGACTCTCGGGCCGGGGAAATTGTTATTGGGTTTTTCCAGTTTCTCAGTAGTAGCCACGGCGTCCAGATTTGCGCCCGGCTGATGCCAATAAGCTTGCACCCTATTACATGGAACTTACACATAACTGGCGAAATGCGGTTGTACTATTACTAATAGTACTATTAGGTACACCTCTGCCTTAAACCTTCGGGTATTACAGGCGAGATGTTATGTTATGTTTAATATTTAATAATGTAATCTAACGATATAAATATTTATCCCAAAGGACACTGGTAAAACATCCAAATTCAAAATAAAGCATAATAAAGTTTATAACCGGTTGCAAACCAGGTCCCTACACATTTTAAAATAGAAATTACTTAGATGCCCTACATTAAGTTGACCCCGGGGATCGTGTTTCCAAACGCAATTTTCTCCATTAGGTGCTCAGCCACCAGAAGCTAGAGGAAAACTAAATTGGTGCGCTACCTCATTAAACTGTAACAAATTGTGTAACTTGATGTCTCGCTGCCATTTTCCTTGGTCTCTGGGAAGTTAAATCACTGCACTTTTTCTTCTTTTATCGGGAAAAAAATGTGACAACGACCAGATTTAAGTGAGGAATATTGAGATCTGATTGTGATGTTTTAGATTTGCCTATTTCGTGGAAGCGTTCACTAACGAAGAGATCCATATAATTAACAGAATTCTAAAACTTGAAAAATCATCATCATCTGCCTAGCCTTTTCCCAACTATGTTGGGGTCGGCTTCCAGTCTAACCGGATGCAGCTGAATACCAGTATTTTACGTGGAGCGACTGCCTATCTGACCTCCACAACGCAGTACTGGGTAATACGATACCCCTTGGTAAGACTGGTTGTCAGACTTTTTGGGCCACTGACTACCTGTGATGATTGTCAAAGATCTATAGATGACAGCCGGGACCAACGTCTAAACGTGCTTTCCGAGGCACGGAGGCAACTCACTACAACTTGAAAAATGGCTTAACTTAAATTAGTTTGACACTGATTTCTTCTGTAACAAATCCTACTTATTCAAACCGCATGCACCCATGGGGGAATCCAAGATACAGCATGTCGAAGTTGTAAAAGTGTGAACTATTGGGGCAACGCCGGCGCAGGTCATACAGTGACGTACAATCGCTCATTCCGTAAGGCTATTATCACACTGCGCGGGGCCGCAGATTTTAACACTGTACGCACGTGGACGCGTTGTCAGTGTGTTGTCCTAGGCGTGTTTTCTATACAAATTATGATACTTGTTTAAAATGTAAAAATCTGCAGCCCCGCGCTACACGACGGAGCGCGGTGCAGTGTGATAATAGCCTTACGGTTTTTAGTGCCAGACATTTGAACCTGATATTTTCAAGTGCAGGTCATATTGGTGTTTCAGCTAGGAATTTGTCAGTCAGCCTGGATTGTTGATTTGTGCCGGGGTTAATGAAAATGGGACATAAACATAACTGGCGAAACGCGGAGCTACTCTAAGGGAGGTCTACGTTCCCTGCCTCACCCTTCGGAAATTACAGGCAATATTTTATACAGTAACAAATACCTCCGTCAGTCAAATATTCCTGGTTAACAAGAGACTTACTACCTTAAGACTTTCTAAACGTGTACCATTTTTAAGAGCGTTCAACCAAAAAGATGGCAACGTCGCAATTAGCTGTCAAATATTTACCTGTTTTAAATAATTTGGCAATATTACTGTATCATCATCATCATCATCATCAATTCAGCCGTAAGACATCCACTGCTGGACATAGGCCTCCCCCAAGTGTCGCCACATTGACCGGTCCCGTGCGACTCGCATCCAGCGGATCCCTGCAACCTTCACCAGGTCATCGGACGCTGCGTTGGAAGGCCTCCCACTAGGTGGCTAGTGGGAGGCCTTCCAACGCAGCGTCTTCCGGTTTGCAGTCGCTACTCCAGAACTTTTCGGCCCCATCGGCCATCCGTTCTGCGAGCAATGTGCCCTGCCCACTGCCACTTAAGTTTGGCTATTCTTCGGGCTACATCGGTTACCTTGGTTCTTGCTAACTAGTGAACTAGAATATTAATAATTAATTAAAAAACTGAATTTGATGTTGTAACCGTTTTAGGTGTAAAAAAACCATTTGGAAAGTTTCCAAATACTTTTTTTATATCTTAAACTAAATATTCAGTGTTACGATATTAATTATTGCATTTCATAATCAATATTTAAGTTCACTAGTTAGCCAATTTTTTTATTTCCATACAGTAATATTGCCAAATTAATCAAAACTCTGTATAAAAGAAAGAAAGAAAAAAACAAAAAAACGCAAAACAACGCAAACAAACGCTCTTAAGACGCTGGCGAACATCGTCTCCCCCGTTCCCGCCGAACCGCCAACATGTCGGCAGTACGAGATGTGCCAAACTTACGCTTAACTTACTTATTTACTTACTTACTTACTTAGCCACCGTCATACGGCTTTGGTGTGTGGAGTACGAAACAAAATGGTTAAGCATACTCACGAAGATCCAATATCCCACATATTCAAGTTGTCCATGTGATTGGTCTGTATGTTCCTCACTATCTCCGCACACCTCGTGTCAGTATTGCAGGTTGATGTGACAGTATGCTGGATGATGACCAGGTCCACTGGCCTCGCAAGGTATTCAACGTGGACTGGAGTGAGGCCATCCCAATCTCGCTTGGAGACGACACCGCAGTCTGAAAAGAGATGGAAAATATTCAACTAAGTTAGTGGTTAAAAAGAGTTGTCAATGCCTCCCTGCTGATGCTACCTGCATGTCTCTCAGCTTACGGATGGTGAGAAAGCTGCCTTTGTGACTATTTATAATAATAATAAAGCTTTATTCATTCCACACAATCAAATCAAATCAATAAAATTAATAATAATCAAATAAAAATTAAAAAATAAGCTTAATTGTAAAATCAACAAATAAATTACATTAGCTGATTTTTTTTTTGTGTGACTATTTAACTCGTCAATAAAATATTATATTATTGAGACCGTACAGTCTACTTAAGATTCCTACCTACTGTCTACCTACAGTCTAGCTATCTATTAGATATCACTATCTATCTATGAATTATTCACTTCGTAGCTAGTTTCCCTAGTAGTATTAAAATAAACAACAACCAAAACCAAGGGCTATGCTATTCTTAAGAAGCAAAAAAATCTTCATAATTATTAAAAAACAGCGAAAGCAATAACGCTCAGATTGCAACTGGTTGCCAGCATTTTTTATTAGGTGTCAATATACTGCATTTTGCTGGTCAGACACAATGTGGGGTCAATATCCTACATTCTATCTGACCTGCCATTAAAGTTTTTCCAATTTATTGTTATCATTTTACTTTTATTCTAATATTTCATTTTTAATTAAAAGTAAAGTTTCTAAACAAAAAACTAAAACAAAATAAAAAAGACTCACCTCCATTTACCGTAACTAAAATAACAAATAAACCAAAAATGCTACAAATTAACTTCATTTTGTTTTACTAAATGCAACTTTACCCTTCAAAATCTGGATAAACACTAAAGAAACTGAGAGACCTAAGCAATAAACTTCTTTAATTAAAGAAGAGGATCCTCATGCTATCTCTTTTCTTTCCTACAATGTATGAAAGAGACAGATATAGTTAACTTGATGTTTGGTTGTAAGTGATTCACGCGCAGCAAAGATTGTTGCTCGAATGTCATTCAGGTTCCGCGCATCGATAATTTC
Organism: Noctua fimbriata; assembly: GCA_905163415.1. Lineage (NCBI taxonomy): Eukaryota > Metazoa > Arthropoda > Insecta > Lepidoptera > Noctuidae > Noctua > Noctua fimbriata. The sequence continues at coordinate 15,362,132 of LR990927.1, read as the reverse complement.
CTGTTTGAAATAAACAGAATTTTTCTTACTTTTATCTATGTTTAATATGCATAAGTTCACTGCACAAGTATGATAATTATGGGAAGAATACTCCTTGTATCGGAATATGAGATAAACCAGTAATAGAGAAGTATGGAAGAAGAAGATATGCTGCGCCGACCACAGATAAATTAGAAAAAGGGCAGGAGAATGATGATGATGATGTTCACGTTGAAATTGTTATAGATTTGCCCGCGGCTTCGCTCGTGTTAATTTAGAATTTGACAACCTAGCGGTGTGAAATATATTTTACGACCTATTCTCATACCTACCAAATATACATAAACGAAATCATAAAAAATCGGGCAAAAACCAATAATGTTTACTTGCTTTTAACTGCTAATAAAATATCCAAAGCGAATACATAGTTACTAAAAAAACTGGAGTACTGAACTTTCACCGTCTTCAAGCTATCTTTGTATACCTATAAGAATACTTTGAACGCCATGCAACGGACACGGAATGAACACAATAGAAAATCTACTGTTCACGAGTTACTTGTGAACCGTGTCCGGGATAACAAACAAATAAAGAAAGAAAATACTTTACAAAGGAAAGGTGGACTCAACGCTTTCATCTTTCATAGACTTATTTACACAAAAACTCAAAGAAAATCAGCAGAAAATAATACCAGTGACGTCTGTAATCGGGAAATCTTTTTCGGATCTTTTGCAAACCCGTCTTAAATCTATTTTAGATCGAGGTTTGACCCAGTGTTCGACAATGAACTTTTTAGATTCCCGTTTGATGCGTTCCAATCTCCATTTTGGAGACAATTTTATTCCAAAGCTGGCCTATCTGCAGTAACTGGGAGTTTTATAGTATTACGTTACAGCAAAATGAAGGGACGAAAATGTTGTCAAAATTCATTCGAACAGGAATGATTTTTATGGCCGCGCGGAGAAATGCTGTCATCGATGAACCTATACAGGGTGGAAGGGACAACGACACGAAAACGATTGCCATGTATTCAGTGCATCATTCTGAGCCCCCCCCCCCCCCCCCATAGAGATTTTTTATTACTTATTTTTAAAAAAAATTGCTGTTTCCAACAAAAGTGCAATACCTAATTACCTACACGGACAAAATGTAAGCAACAGCTGTTTTAAGGAGTTTCTGTTGTAAGGAACCCTGTATAGATAATACCTACCTTATGCGCACAACCTAGATAAGTTTGCATCTAACTTTGATGGCCTAGCATTCCTCGACCGGGCTATAAACAATATCCGGAGGAGCTTCGAGGAGGTTGAAATAAGGAATTTTCATCAATGAAGGAGAAATTTAATTTTAAACGTATTTTGTTTTGACTACGGATTCCTAATACCTTGAACTCATATTGATCTCCAAGAATGTCTATTCGGACCCGGGGATTCCTACACAAAATATAAACAATTTTATCTCTAAAAAAATATTTACCGTTTCTTAATTATCGCTTTCATGAAAAAAAAGGTTAAGACTTGTATGTTCTAGCAATTAGATAAAAATAAACCGTTACTCTCAGTCAATTATTTTAATTTAAACCTTAGGTTATTGGAATAAGAGTCACACAGTGCACCTTTGTGAAATGCAACGACGTTAACACAAAATACTATTTCGTGATGTGTGACATGTCATTGTTCCTATTGGGTACACGATAGTAGGTAGGTAGGTCTGATCTATTAAGACGCATACCCACCGCGGCGCACGGATAGGCCACGCACGTATGTTAAGCTTTACTTTGTACACGTGCGTGTGCAAACTTTACCACGAGCACAAAAAAGTGCCGAACATTCTTAGCCATGCCAATCCCATTTCCATTTCTCGGAAAATTAGATATTGACCAGGTGGAATCAGCTGAAAGGGATGTGGCACACGAAAAACTAATATGTTAACGGGTTCAAGGTATAAGACATGACATGTATTCTACATGTTGTGTCTATTAGTCGTTTCTTGTTTGCACATAAAAACTTGTTGAAAATTTCAAAATAATATACACCGTGACTTTTTAGTCGTCTTACAAAGGTCGACTACTCCACTCAATGTATCCGACATAAAATACTGCAAATTAAATACCTAAGAAAATAGTAACAAAGAAAAATAAATGATACATAAAGAAAGAAAGAAAGAAAACATATTTATTTGGCACCTGCCACAAGTACACACAACAAACAAATAAAAATAACTTAAATTTACACAATAAAAACTTAAAAACTAAACAAAAATAAAAAAGAGATAATATTGTGTGTCTCACGGCTGCACTTTGAAACATCCTATTAGTAACGTTTACGTGACAAACGGTAGAACATACTGTACTCATACCTACCCAGCGCGGCAGCGCACGAGTCGAGTAAATCATCGCTCGCAACAGGGTGTTTCAACTACGTCATGCATGCGTCATAATAGATTTTTGTTAAGAAATATTTAAAAATGTAATTAGTATGTAAGGAAAATAAATAAACAAAATAATGTTTTAATTTTTAAATTATTCAAAGCTCATAAATACCTATTTTTTTAATGAATGTTTAGTAGTCATTGGATACACGTTCTAAGACGACTTAAAAGTCACGATGTATATGTGTTATGAACAAAATGTGTTCATAATACTTGAGAGTATGAAACATTGTAAACGTGGGGTAAGTCAACAACCAACATGCACCATCATCTTCATCTGCCTAGCCTTTTCCCAACAATGTTGGGGTCGGCTTCCAGTCTAACCGGATGCACCTGAATACCAGTACTCTACATAGAGCGACTGCTTATCTGACCTCCACAACCCAGTTAGTAGTGGGTAATATAATACCCCTTGGTAAGACTGGTTGTCAGCCTTTTTGGGCCACTGGCTACCTGACGACTTGCAAAGATCTACAAATGACAGTCGGGACCAACGGCTTAACGTGCTTTCCGAGGCACGGAGGAAACTGGTTATGTAATGGGCGGACACTCATGCACAGACTAACCTAGGCAAGCACGGCTTAACCTAAACATCGACCTAACCTAACCTAACAATCAACGTGCATCGATGAATATTTTTAGCGATCGCCTTAAAATGTAAATTAATACATGTGTGCTAATATTGAAATAAACATCACGTATCTGTAAGTATATCTCATGCATGGGCAATTCAAAACAACATTGCAAGTGTCTGAGTTCAAGCAGAGCATGTTATCTATCATACACTGTCCGGTCAAGAGGTCAACGAATAGGATAATAATATAAATTGAGAGCAAAGTGAACATTTAAAACTTATTACTTGTAATAAGCATGATCTATCTATTGTTAAGAAGTGAAACACGATAGACGATGTTAGATATTGATACCCATCTCGTCTTTGTAGTTTCGACCTTGTAAGTGAGAACATAAGACTTGTAAGACTGATTGTATACCTACAACTAGGCTTACCAAAGGGTGTCGTATCACCCAGTACGGTCGGTCTTTAGGTAAGACCTAGGTTGGGCCGTGGATGAGTCCACCATGTCGCCCACGCATGGCCTCCATTAGAAACCGAGTTTCCTCCGTGCCTCGGAAAGCACGTTAAGCCGTTGGTCCCGTCTGCCTTTTGTAGATGTTTGACAGTCGTTACAGGGATTCAGTGGCCCGATAGTCTGACAATCAGTCTTACGAATGGGTATCGTATTACCTACTACTAAATGGGTTGTGGACGTCAGATAGTCAGTCGCTCCATGTAAAATACTGGTATTCAGCTGCATCCAGTTAGTAGACGACCCCATCATAGTTGGGAAAAGGCTAGGCAGATGATGAAGTGAGAACAGTCTAATGAACACGGGCCTGGAGTAGTGACGCAATAATGACAATTTATTATGTGGCAAGAGAGACAAAATTTGATATCTAATCTGAGAGGGTATCTGGAACGTAATGCCGGAGAGAATAATCAGTCGTTTTTTCATTATTATGCGAACTACGAAGGAAATCACCACCACTCCACGCCATCCACGTTGAGGAGCCTTGACACAGCCAGAAGGTGTCGCGGTTGACCTCGCAGGAGATCGCGGGACGAGCTGGACAAAACCAACGACCAGTAGTCCACATTGGCCCTGGATCGCAGAATTTGGAAGTCGTGGGTAGAGGCCTTTACCCAGAAGTGGGATGTTACAGGCTAACAGTAACTGTAACGAAGGAAATCTAACATGCAGATACGACCTGATGATCTGATACTTAATTTTATGACATAAGGCAAATCGTCACAGAATACAATGTTATTCCGTTTTTAAAACTGATTTATCAACGCACGGGCGGAGAGCATGCAACACTTCACTATTGAGTCGATATTTATATGTAGATAGCATGAATAAAAACGCATAGTAGACACCAAAAACCATGTGAGTTTTGTTGTGGTATTTGCAACATACTGTTTACTGATTTTTAACCGAATTCTAAGAGAGGAGGAGGTTATGTATTCAGCCTTTACCTTATTTTGTAAACGTTTAACTTAAATAACCGGCCGACAAGTCACCGACTTCCGAAAGAAAACTTATTTTTCACTTTTTTGTGTTTTCTTTGGAAGTCGGTTATTGTTTTTCAAAAAGTTTTTTATTAGTATTTTGAGGGTATGGAGAACAGAGTGTAAAGTTCCTCATCCCCCATAGAAAAGGGAGGGTTTTCCAACCAGACAGGTGTTGTCTGGTGGGCTACTGCCTGACAGTTGTTGTCGGGTTCTTCTTTAAAGAGTATTTCGATGTTCAGTTCATCGTCTGTGTCATAGATGACGCTGTAGTACTTTTTGTAGTGCCGCTACAGTATCTAGTACTTAGATAGGTATAATTGAAGCCTATTTGAAGTATGAGCTTCAAAAGCAGCCTTGGCTTAGTTAGTCCAGCTTGATGATTTACTAGATGTTCTAGCGCCTGACATTATTGGGATATTGGATCATTGATGAATGACGGCATTCTAACAAAAGGAATGGTATATCTGGTAGGCGTTATGATAATCATCATCGCCATAATCCATAGCCTAACTGCACCCACTGCTGGGTATAGGACTCTCATTGCGTGACGTCGGAGGCACAAAAGTCAATGAAACAAACAAAGTCAGCGACTTCCGAAAGTAAAGTTATTTCAGATTTTTTTGGAAGTCGGTTTTTTTTCGCAGAAAGTTTTTTATTTTCATATTATTTGGAGCTTGGCACAAGCAAAGAGGGCCTTCACGCGACGACACGTGATGTGGCAATTAAGGTGAGGTAAAAACCAAATTTCGGAACAAATTTTGATGAAATTTCTGTCTAATCGGGGAGTATATTCTTTCACATGCAAGAAAAACTTTTCAAATCAAAATGACGGAGTTATGACGTATGAAACATAAAAAAAACAACCAAATTGAGAACCTCCTCCTTTTTGAAGCAAGTCGGTAAAAAAGACACTTTACAAAATATCGTTTAATAAAAAATATTAACCAAATTAAGTAGTTGTTAGAAAATTGTTGAAGAACGTTTATCTAACTACATGGTATTTTCTATACTGCATCATCGTGCTCAATTACATGGAAATTGCAATGCTACATGATCTTTGTATTTAAGCATAAGTTAAGTAAGTATAAAACAACTCGTGTTGCTTTACTTACAAAAAAAAAAAATGGTAATGGTATTTTTTTTTTTTTTTTGTCTTTGAATCTTTCTCCGCTGAAGCTAGAATTATTTTATAACTTAAACATAATCACAATCTTTATCTTTACATAGTATGTATAAAACAAAGTCGCTCCTGCTGTTTTTACGCTTAGATCTTTTAAACAACGCAATAGATAGAGTGATCCAAGACGAAGGTTTATATGTAAATGTGTATCTATATTGCACCCGTGCGAAGTCGGAGCGGGTCGCTAGTGTACTTATAAAATAATTCTAGCTCCATCTTCACTAGTTGACAAGGGGCTTTAGATACTAATATAAATATTTGGCAACAAATACTAGTTTACTACGTCGTATTTACCTAGTGTCATTGTTAGAATATGGAAGTAAAGATTTTATGCAAAAACTCTCAAAAATTTTTAGAATTATAATAATTTCGTAAAAAGAAAAAACAATCAGATTTTTTTTTTCGTTGATATGGCGACTTTACGGCTTATAGAAGTTACTCTTAAAATATTTCGTGTATGAAAAGATAGACCTTATATATACACACTTTCAGTAGATTAATACATATAGTTAATAAAACACACATGTATAGATGTTATGGCTAAACTTAAGTTTATGTTCACACCCATCTTTAGCCGTAACATAAACATGTCATTAGTTAAAGAAAAAGAAAGCTCTTCAAAAGAAATTTATAAGTAGTTTTTCACTCATGAATTTAGTTCCCACACACGGATTTTCTCTTCAAGTAAATAAAAATGTTCTCTTATTCAATTATTTTTCTTTTGAACACAGCTCCGTTCTTTGAACTCTAGCCGCCATTGTTTTTATCCCAGTCTTGTATAATCAACGTTAGCTGTCGAGTCTTCAGCTCTTCTGTGTTTGTTCTGTCTTACACTAGGAACTTAAATCCACGTATAAATGTGATTATTTATTATTTTTCACCTGTAAACGAAAGAAATAAGGTTAAAAATTGTGTAGCAAAGGCGAAAAAATAAGATTTAAATCTTTTAGTACAATAAATAACAGTGTTATTTTAAGATGTACGTCAGGTGGCCTACCATAAAGTATTAAAGCAAGAGTAATTCAAGTGTGGGAAGAGATGGCGCTAGACGACCTGTATAGCTCTGTCTCTTTCCCATACTGGAATTACTCAAACTTTAAGACGTCATGTTAGACCACTAGGGGGGGTTACCATGACGTCTTAAAGCAGGAGTAATTCCAGCGTGCGAAAGAGATGGCGCTAGACGACCTGTATAGCTCTGTCTCTTCCCACACTGGAATTACTCCTTCTTTAAGACGTCATGGTAGGCCAGCAGATCTGTGAAAACAAAGGACAATGCTCAATCTTTTAAGCAGCCTCTGTGACGCTGATATACATTCTTCATTTTACAGTGTTTTTTTTCTTTTATTTTAGAGTTGTAAGCTCTTAAGCATTAAGTTTAGAAAAATGTTTTGCAGGAGAATTATATCCACAGATTTGAAGAGTGCATGTCCGAATGCGTTATTTTTTAACACACAAAGAGCTTTCAATTAAAAAAAGTTTTAAGGTACCATATGTTCACAGTTCATGGCGGCTTACAAAATTAAATACGGTAAGTAAAAATATATCACAATTAGAATCCTTAATGATTCCAAATCAAACAACTGGAAGCCACGGGCAGTGGCCTTTGCCCAGCAGTGGGATGACGCAGGCTAAGAGTATAAGTATTATCCAAATCCCAGTTTATTTCCCCACATCTACCACTCTTACCACACTACAAAATTATGTTATCTTTAACCAACAAAAAGTAACCAAAACGCCCACATACCTGCTATATACAAATAGGAGCAAAAAAATCCGTCAACCAATCTTCCTCTTCCTTCTGCTACGCACATCCTTCAAGAAAATCCTTTCGAACATTTGCCAAACAATAGAATGCCTTCTCTCAAATGGATTAGGATACATAATTATTAATTTTAATATAACATTAATTAATGAAACGACGTTATTCGCACGAGTTTGAGTGGTAATAAAGAAAGGGCGTATGTCAGTCAACTCGGCGGACTGATAAGCGATTGATATGAATGTAATACTGTTTCACAAACACGAGTTGAATATCTATATACATGTAATAAAATTGTAACAGGCCCATGTACAGAACATTGAAGATATTGAAAAGAAAAAATGGGGGTCCTTATTAGAGCAACAGAAGCCAAAACAACAGTTTTTAGAATTTTTGTCTGTCTTTCTGTCTGTTTGTTTCTACGCGCATCACGGAAAAAACTACTGAATGGATTTGGTTGAAATTTGGAACACAGATAGTTTATAACCTGGATAACACATAGGATACTTTTTATCCCGGTAATACGATCCCGTGGGACAATTACGGAACTACACGCGGGCGAAACTGGGGGAACAAGCTAGTAGATAAATAAGTATGTCGGTGGCAAAGGGAAATAACTAATTATAAACAGGTTTTTTTTTACTATTAGATTTATTGAACTAAAATGATCATCATAAGTCATAACATACTACCCTGAAGGATTTGGCTGACGTATACCATAGAACACAGAATACTACACTCATATTTTGCCAGTCATGTTCTAGTCCCATGTAATAGGAGCCGAGCCTATGACCATCAACCGAGCACAAATTCAGACTCCGTAGCTGCGACTAAAAAAATGGAAAAACCCAATAACACTTTCCCTCATGCTCAGCAATCACGCTTGCGATCAACTAGATTTACGCATCCATTTAAGAAGGACTTCTTCTGAAAGAGGGCTCTATATGGATCTGTCATATAGAGCTTCGTGGATTGATTTATTGATAGCAACCGCTACGTCTGACCATGATATCTCGATTCCCGGGACGAGCAAAGTGGGTAAAGTGTTACGTTGAAGTTCTATGTAATAGGGGGCGAGCTTATTTCCATCTACCGGGCACAAAACTCCGTAGCTGCTACTGAGAATTTCCTGATGTAAAAATTCAATTCCGGACCTCTTGCTCAGCAGTCGCGCTTGCAACCACTAGACCAACAATCTGTCTACTACATATACAGGGTGTAAGGTACAGCCCTCCTCAAACTGACAGGGTGCATTCAGCTCCTTATTTTGAACCGTATTCCACCGGAATTTTGCTACGGATTTTTTTTAAGTTACTGTTCCTTTATGTCCATGTAAAATTACATTCCCTGTACGCAGCACTTCATTTATGTAAATAATACGTCTAAAATCATAAATCCAACAATGGATGTTGAAATACTCTAATGAACGACGCGTGAAATCAGCTGTTCACTTCCTGCCTAGCTACAGAGCTCATCGAACTCGTCGTCGCGCTTGCCGTTCGCTACGTGCATTTTGCCACGGTAACGAAACATTGCGTATGAGGAAATAAAACAAATCAAATTTATTGGATTCCCATAACATTCCTGAAATAATTTCTTGTACCGTTCATCTTAGTATGATTTAATCCCTTACACCCTGTATAATTTGCTTCAGCGTCCCTCGTGCTATCTACACCATATTGGACTTCATTCAAGCCACTGATAAAGAAATTGACATGGCCACCTACTGGGCTAAATTAATTTAGTAACATTACAATACATAATTGATAAGAAGAATTGGACTTACGCCTCTTATAATTATGGATTATTTTCAAATATAATATTTGTTCTGGTTTAAAATAATCTACTTGTGCTTAATTTTTATCTTCTTATTGGACAAAAAATATAGCTGTATTAATCTTTAATTTATCTAAATACAGTACAATAAGTATTTGATAAACCGGGTTCTCAATACGTTTATATTTACAACCGATCCAAATAGGTATGTAGGATAAGTAGGATATACAGGGTGATTTTTTCATGTGGGCTTGGATGGCCAAATACGCAACTCTGAGGAATAGCGAAAAATACTCAAAGGAGTCTCGGGCCGATTTTGATGAAAACTTTAATTATATCATTGATTTTTTTTGCAAAAGCAATATTCCTAGCTAAGAATCGAACCCGTTGATTAAAAAAAACCCTTAGTCCTAACTAGGAATATAGCATTTTAAAAAATCCAAAAATGCTGTTATTTTTCGCTATTCCTCATAGTTTCGAATTTTAACGCCCACTTGAAAAGTTCACTCTGTGTATAAATTCGATGAAACACGATGATTCTGGTGCAGAACGTGAATAGAATTAATTACCCAATCTAACGAAAACAATGGTTCATGTCTACACGTGGCCAAAGACTTCCTAAAAACTAATAATAGATTTACTGAACGTTATAAGCTAGGAAGGGAAAATCTTAGGAATTATGTATCTAATTTGAGTTTCTGAATAAACATGGCTTCAGGCTTAGGCTTCAGCTTAACAAAATAATAATATAATACCAATATAGGTTCTTAAATTGTGTTATTTCAGTGATGGGCTAAATATAATTTAATAATTCCTAAGAAAACCCTCAACATCAAATCTGATTAAACCAATTAAGGTTTATTTTATCATTATTACACAACGATTATCATAAAAAATATCGATTCATTTTTTTTCTTTATCTTCTATCGAACATTCCGCAATTTGTTGCCAAGTCATAAAGAGGCGACTACTAACCCTTCTCGGTCAGTGTCCGTATTACAAATATTTTGTCTCACATAGATAATAAAGGGTCTCAAAGGTTAACCGCAATTTATTCTTACGGTTCAATATTGTGTAAAGCTTAAATATTGCCATTTTTAGGGTTCTGTAGCCGAATGGCAAAAAACGAACCCCTTATAGATTCGTCATGTCTGTCTGTCTGTCAGTCTGTCCGTCTGTATGTCACAGCTACTTTATTCCGAAACTATTAGGACTACACAGTTGAAACTGTTTAGGTAGATTTATTCTGTGAACCGCTTTACAATTTTTATACAAAAATAAAAAAAATAAAAGATTAAGCGGGGCTCCCCATACATGGAATTGAAACATTTTTTTTTCATCATACCTGTACGTGCCGGGTGTTTATAGATAGGTTTTTAAAAATGATATTGAGATTCCCCAAACCATTTTTTCTCAAACTCAATCGTTTGAAAGATAGACACTTCCAAAGTGGTAAAATGTGTGTCACTCTAATTTCTAAAGTAAGAGGTGGAAAATTGTGAAAAAATGTAGGATTGTAAAACGTAAAAAAAACTTTCAACGAAAATTGGTTTAAATAAGATTTGGTGTTTAGTTTTTGAGATATGCGACTTTTTCATCAAACTGCAGCAGTAACTTTGTTTTTCATTAACATACTATGAAAAACAAATTAAGTTTTGCTGTTGAATGTAATGTAATACGACATGAATGAGCCTTAATTTTTTTTTTATATTGTTCAGTGCTACTGAATCCTGTGCGCGTGTGATAATGACTCGCACTTGGCCGGTTTTGAAAGATATTGTAGGTATACTACAGTATTCTCTCTCGGTATTATTACTCTTCGGGGATTTCAGGTGTGATTATGGAAAAATGTGATATGTACAATGCTATCTGCAAATCAGCCCTATCTCTTTTATTAATTATTATTATTTATATCCTTTATTCATCTTTATCCTTATTTTAAATATTTTTAAACATTTCTTAAAAAAAAAACCATATAAAAAAACATTTAAAAATATAAAAAATAGTGGTCCGCCGGTAGCGGGAGCAGGGTCCAAGCTACCGGTGGTTAGGGCTCCAGAGACAGGAACCTCCTCACAATACGAGCCGTATCGAGGAGTACTGCCTTCTGAATCAGGCCCTTGATCCAACCGCCTAAGGAGAGCTTCGAAAGATGGTCGTCGAGGCTCTTGGCTATAAGGCCATTGGCCGTCACGACGATCGGCACAATGATAGCCGAGTTCACATTCCACATGTCGACAACCTCGTGGGCCAAGTCGAGATATTTTATTTGTTTCTCTTTCTCAGCTTTCACGAGGTTCTCGTCATGCGGGATGGTAACATCGACTATCATTACGCGGCGCGCTGATCGGTCTATCACTACTATGTCAGGCTTATTGGCGACAATAGTCCTGTCAGTAATGATAGACTGATCCCAGTACAGCGTGACATGGTCTTTCTCGAGAACTGGGTCGGGCACATACTTGTAGTACGGTACCTCAGATTCCACAAGTTTATATTTCAAGGCAAGTTGCTGGTGAATAATCCTGGCTACTTGGTTGTGCCTGTGCAAGTACTCGCCGTTAGCCAGACGAGAACAACCAGAAATAATATGTCTGATGGACTCACCCGGACGGTGGCATGCCCGACACACGTCAACCGTCCCGTCCTTCATAATATATTTCCGGTAGTTTTTCGTCAACATAACTTCGTCCATAATCGCACAGACAAAACCTTCAGTTTCTCCAAAGAGATCGCCGAAACGTAACCAGGACACGGACGCTAGAAAATCTACATCGGGCCCATGAAGAGCTCGGTAGAAGCGCCCGTGAAGCTCCTTGCCTTGCCATACTTCCTTGCGGTCATCGGTAGTAAGTACTTCAGGTTTGCGCCAGTTCTCTTTAGCCATGGACAGCGGGGTGAGTCCCTTGTCCACTGCGACCACATCTCGGTGCATACCCACCTCGACTTTTAAAAAATATTCTCTGAGATTGCACATTGCATTGCATTGATTCGCGGTTGTGAAGGGACTTCGCGTTTAAAAACCCTCGACCCCCGCACTTCCGCGGGATGTACAGCCTCATCACTGATGATCGTGGGTGATGCATCCGGTTTGCGGTAAGCAGTGTACGAACTCTCCTATCCAGGGCATCGAGTTCGGTCTGAGTCCATTTGAGTACGCCGAAAGAGTACATTAAAACCGGCATGACCCAACCGTTGAAGGCGCGCACCTTGTTTCCGCCTGAAAGAAGGCTATGTAATACCTTGTTCAGGCGTCCAAAGAAGCGCTCCTTCAACGATTGCTTCATGTCAGTTACGTTAATGCCTAACGCTTCCGACATACCCAAATACTTATAGCTTTCGGTTGAGGAAAGGGTTCTCAGGTGTATGGAATCCGAGAGCTGAATTCCCTCGGATTCCGTAATCTCCCCTTGCTTTACATACATGACTGCACATTTGTCCACACCAAATTCCATCCTGATGGCGCTACTGAAATTTTCAGTTACTTTCAGTAGCTCCATCAGTCGCAATTTGTTGGGGGCAAAGAGTTTCAGATCATCCATGTAAAGAAGGTGAGATATGACCTGACCACCTCTCCTCAACCGGTAGCCCAGACCTGAATCCTCCAGCAATGTGCTCAGAGGATTCAGGGCTAGACAGAACCAAAGGGGGCTCAGACTGTCGCCCTGGAATATTCCCCGTTTAATCCATACAGGCTCATCGTTCCCCTGGATCTGCCGACATCCTGGATATCGAAGGACCGTCCTCCATTGCCCCATACACGACTCAAGGAAGGCGCGTAGAGTTGCATCTATCTTGTACAACTCCAGCACCCTCATGAGCCATGTATGTGGCACCGAGTCGTAGGCCTTCTTATAATCTATCCAGCATGTAGACAGATCCTTGCGGGATCGACGAACCTGTTGGCTAATGGCCATGTCGATGAGGAGTAGCTCCTTAGTGCCGCGGGACCCATTCCTACATCCATTTTGAGAGGCAGACATAATGGAGTTTTTGTCAATGTGTGTATTAATTTTAGCTCTCAAAATGGATGTAAGAAGTTTGTAGACCGTAGACAAACACGTGATCGGTCTATAATTTTTGGGTTCCGCGGGACTACCTGACTTATGGAGCAGGTGGGTAACGCCTGTTGTTAAAAACTGCGGTAAGGACCCAGACTCTAAGGATGACTGGAATTGGGATGCCAGGCAAGTGTGTGAACTACTAAGCCATTTGAGCCAGAAGTTGTGCAGTCCGTCCGGTCCCGGTGACTTCCAGTTCGGTAACGGACGAACTGCTCTCGCTATATCTAAAGGTGTTATCAAGATTGGCTCCATTTCTGGGATAGGTTCACACACACTCGTTCGACATCACGCATCCAGTCAGCCTCAGTATGACAGACGGGCACCGACCAGATGCTGCGCCAGAAAGAACTCGTGGCAGCATCATCCGGGCGGCACACGTCTGTCATATTTAGCTCGGGTTGTTCCCAAGCTCTGTATACCCACCTCTCATCGCTCTGGAACATGCGATTCTGTGAGTACCGATCAACCCGCCGCTTATACCTCCGAATACGGTTCGCCCATGCATAAACTTTCTGCTTCAGGAAGTCGATGCGCTCTGTGACACGGGACATGTATTCTTGAGGACTGATTCCAGTCCCCGAGAATGCCCGCCTCACAAAGCGCATCACACGTGGTCGTGTATTGCCCTCCCTGAAGCAGTGTAGTTTGCCGATTAGTACCCTGGCCCCGTCGATGCGGCGCTCGATCCTGCACTGCCAGGCTGGTACGGCTGGTTTTGGTCGAGTAGCTACGTCACAATTTGGGAACTTGACGTTAGCTAAACGACATGCCGCAACAGCCCCACAGTACAGGATCGAGTGTGTATCAACGAGGTTCTCGCTACTCTCGAATATATTCTTGAGTTGCGAGTCCAAGGCACACACCAGCGCCCTATTTTTATTATGCATGGGTAACCGTGGTAATCGGGGCCTAAGTTCGGTAGGAGTGGTACGATATTCACGAAGCGCATCCTCCAGAGCGCTCCTCAATCGGTCGTTGCACTGGCTACTTACCACAGCAACCCTATCATCTTCCTCTACAACAGCTGGGTTGAACCGCGGTGGGGTTGCGTCAATAACTGACGCTTGCACCGCGGTTTGTGCCAGAGTTAAGATGACACGGTTGCTCAATACCTCTGAGCGCAGCCGATCAAGTACGGCGTCGTCCAACATGTGATTGCGTTGGATGACCCGCACCTGATCCGACAATCGTTGGGCCGAGACGTTGACGGTTGGTTCAAGTACCTGGAACAGAGACAGCATCCTAACACGGTACGCAGTGAGGTTAGTTCCCCTCTCTGTAGACCCGTAGTATGCGCGCATGACGTTCTCGTTAATGGAATGAGTCCATCTCATGCGCTGCACACAACCACCGGCAGCGGGGACCCGGCTCGGGGCCGGATGGTCCCTAAGTCCCAAGCTTCTCGGTGGCCGGCCTCTCCCCTGCCGACGTACAGGTGTTGGCGACGTCGGCGGAGAGATTATTATTATTATTATTTATATTATTATTATCTCCTTTATTTATCTTTATACTTACTTTAAATATTTTTAAACATTTCTTAAAAAAACCATATAAAAAACATATTATTATTATTTTTATATTATTTATTATTTTATTCTTTTTAATGTGTGTGCATTTCAGACACAAAATTTCAAATCCAGAAACATCTATGGCCACGCCCTACACCTTCAAGCGTCACTCGTCTTGTGCCTGTGAATACGCAGAAAACAAAAGAAAGACGGTGTATAAAGCGTGTTACGCGAATAAGGCCAGCCCCCGTAGCATCAGCACCGTAGACAAGGATTTCTTTGACGGAAGAATCGAAAAATGACAGATAGTGCAAAGAAATCTGTCATTGTGTCGACACAATCTGTCATTTGTTTGTTTGTAATCTGTTTTGTGGACCAAGGGGGCGTTGCTCTGCGTGACCCTCTGAAAAGCAGAGGGCACAGCGGAGGAGCAAGGGCGGGCTCTGTGTGCACTTACCATGCCGCCGAGCAGACAGTGAAGGACGCAGTCATTCACTGTCCCCGTCGATATCGTAATCCCACCGTCGAAGTGTCGTGGATCACGTCTCGCGGCTTCGATTGGGACCGAGGGTCTTGGCTTAACCGCCCGGACCGCGAGGTAGAAAACCTCTATAAAAAGTTACCCCGAATCTCAAGCGGCGGCGCACCGCGAGGAGATGTATGGCTGACGGGTTCCTATGGAAAATCAGTCACTAGTGCGAACCACTGCCGGGCCTGGCTATGGCTTATCTGGGTACAGGGGGCACTGCCCAGATGGACTTTTTATTTCCCCCATACTCGTGGGAACAGTATGGAAAAACCAACAACCCAATCTACGGCCGGTAACGGCGAAGGGAGGAAGGAGAAGGATGCGGGGTCGGAGTCCGGCGCCGCATCCAGCGATGTGAGCGCGGGAGGCTCAGAGAGCTCCCGGCGCGGCAGGCCCGGGACTGCTGCTGCGGTGAACGGGAAGTTCTTCCGCAAGCGGTCCTGGCCGGAGGGCGACCGAGGGTCGTCATCGGAGGGAGAGCTGGCCTCGGCTCGCAAGATCCCCACCAGTAAGCGAGGAGGGATCCGCGACAAGGGGAGAGGCCTCTCTGCCACCGAGAGGTCGGCGCGGCTTGCCGAGGAGGGGCGTCACCCGGGGGTGGCCGGTCGCGGGGTGGCCCGTACGGGCTCCTCTGGCGACGAGGCGGGTGCAGACGGCGGCTCCGAGGCGGAGCGTAAGGCCGGT
The DNA here is from genome assembly GCA_905163415.1 of Noctua fimbriata. Taxonomy (NCBI): domain Eukaryota; kingdom Metazoa; phylum Arthropoda; class Insecta; order Lepidoptera; family Noctuidae; genus Noctua; species Noctua fimbriata. The sequence goes on along the minus strand of LR990927.1, from coordinate 15,346,149 downwards.
TTCGCGAAGGAGGTCGAGGCGGCGCTGAGGGCTGTCTCATATAAACAGAAGCCCTCCACCAGGCATAAGGCCATGCCTGCAGCGATCGCCTCCATCATGGCGTCAGCGGAGGCCAGATATGGGGGCCCGTCAGACGAAGTGGCCAAACTGCGGGCGGAGGTCGCTCGCCTGACGGCTGCCACGGAGCTTCTCCAAGAGGAGAACAGGAAGCTCCGAGCAGACTTGGCCGGTCTGCGCGAGGCCGGCTCCCGCAAGGCGCCCCAAAATGGGGGCCAGCAGCTACCAAGCCAGCCCGTGCCCGTGCCGGTTGAGAACCAGGTCCTGAACCTGGTTCGGCAGGAGCTGGCTGCCTTCCAGGCGCGGTTCTCCGTACTGGAGGGCATTGTCCTGCGCCCCCCCCTGGCGGCAAACGGGGCGTCCGCGGGCCCTAGGGTGGCCACATATGCGGCTGCTGCGGCCTCCACACCGGGGCCGTCTAGCCGGCTCTCCGGCAGGGTTGCGTCGTCCCCTGAAGGGCCGGCTCCGGCGATACCGGCTCCGGCCAAGAAAGCGGCGGCCCTGAGGCAGGGCAAGGCGGCGGCCCAAAAGAAGGGCAAGGCGGCGACTGTGCCAGCGCCAGCCGCGAGGCAGCCGCCACCGCCGCCCCCCCCGCCCCCTAAGCCTTCCGCGGCCGAGACCGGGTGGCAGGTGGCTGGACAAAGGCAAAGGGAGCGGAAGGCAGCCAAAAAGGCCAGAAAGCGGGAGCGGAAGCGCCAACAAAAGGAGCGGAGCGTCGCGGCTAGGCTCAGCGCCCCGAAGACCGCAGCTGTAGTGATTACACTACAGCCGGACGCGGAAAAGAGGGGCGTGAGGTACCGCGACGTGCTCGCTAAGGCGAGGGCGACGGTGGATCTCGGGGAGCTCGGGATCACCGGGGGCCTCCGCCTCAGGGTCACCGCGACAGGGGCTCGAGTGCTGGAGATCCCTGGCGAAACCCGTGGCTCGTCCGCTGACGCTCTGGCTGAAAAGCTTAGAGCGTCCCTAAATGCGGACGAGGCCCGAGTGTCCAGGCCCGTCAAATGCGCAGACCTGCGCATCCTGGGTCTGGACGACTCGGTGACCGAGGAGGAGGTGGTGGCCGCCGTCACCAGGACCGGTGGGTGCCCTGCTGAGCAGGTCAAGACAGGCACCTTACGTCCGGACCTGTCGGGCATGCGAACCGTTACGGTAAGCTGCCCTGTGACGGCGGCGAAAGCCATTATGGAGGGCCGAAGGCTCTTGGTTGGCTGGGTTTCGGCGCGGGTTAAGCTGCTGGAACCCAGACCTCTGAGGTGCTTCCGCTGCCATGTGGGGCACCACGTGTCGGTCCGGTGCACCTCGGAGGTGGACCGCAGTGGCCTATGCTTCCGTTGCGGCCAGCCCGGTCACATGGCCGCGGCTTGCTCCGCCGCGCCGCACTGCGCTGCATGTGCGGCAACCGGCAAGCCGGCCGATCACCGGGCAGGGAGCAAGGCCTGCGGTACACCTGCCAAGGCCAAGGCCAGGGGCAACGGAAGGCCCTCCACCACCACCACCAAAACCCCCACCGTCGCCACCACCGCAGCCGTCGCCGCCGCGGCCGCCACTGCTGCAACTTCTGCAGCGGGGCCCTCGCAGGGGGCCCGGGAGGGGGCTGAAATGGAGTGCCAATAACGGCCCCATTACGCCTTCTCCAGGCGAACATCAACCACTGCGCCTGCGCTCAAGATCTGCTGATCCAGAGCATGGCGCAGTGGTCGATTAACATCGCCGTGGTCTCTGAGCCGTACTTTGTCCCGCCCAGGGATGACTGGGTGGAGGACCTTAGCGGCTCAGTGACCATAATTGCGTCGGCCGCCGCCGGTACCCCGACCCTTGAGAGTGTCAGGAAGGGTCAGGGGTGCGTAGCAGCACGGTTCGGGGAGATCGTTGTGGTGGGAGTCTACTTCTCCCCGAACCGAACTCTCGCCGAGTTCCACAACTCCCTCAGGGAGTTGAGTGTCGTCATCGGGAGCCATTCTCTCCCCGTGCTGGTGCTCGGGGACTTCAATGCCAAGAACTTGGCTTGGGGTTCTCGTTACACGGATGTGCGGGGTAGGATGGTGGAGGACTGGGCTCTGGAGACAGGCCTGGTCGTCCTAAATCGGGGTTCTGTCCCCACGTGCGTGCGGATGCGGGGCGAGTCGGTGGTGGACATATCGTTCGCTAGCCCCGCTCTGTCGCCGCGTGTCGTTGACTGGCGCGTCATGGAGGGGGTGGAGACCTATTCCGACCACCGGTACATCCGGTTCGACGTCTCCACCCAGACCTCAAGCGCGCCGGTCCTACAGGCCCCGAGTGGTCCGCGATGGGCGCTGAAGCAGCTGGACCGGGAGCTCCTCCTGGAAGCCTCGATCGTGCAGGCCTGGGTGTCATCACCGGCCAGGCCTGCCGACATCAACAACGAGGCGGGTTGGTTCCAGGAGGCCATGTCCGAGATTTGCGACGTGGCAATGCCCCGAGTTCGGCCAGGAAGCGCCCGACGTCAGGTGTACTGGTGGTCGCGGGAGCTGACGTCTCTACGTGAGGCGTGCGTTGCCGCGCGGCACCGGTACGCCAGGCATCGCAGGCTCCGCATCCGCCCTCCGGATGCGGCAGCCATTGAGGCGGAGCTTTACGAGGGGTACAGAGCGGCGAAGACCGCCCTCCAAGAGGCTGTCCGGCGGGCCAAGAACCTGGCCCGCGAGGAGATGCTGGAGTCTCTGAACGGAGATCCGTGGGGGCGCCCTTACAAGATGGTGCGGGACAAACTCCGCACCCGGGCCCCCCCGCTGACGCAGAGTCTCCGGCCTGAGCTCGTGGAGGACGTGGTGAGCGCTCTGTTCCCTTCGCGAGGGAGGCATCCTCCCCCGCCTATGGCTCCGCCGCCGCTTGCGGTGCCGGAAGCGGACCACACCGATGACGACGTTCCGGAGGTGACTGGGGTAGACCTGAGAGTGGCGGTACGCAGGCTGAAGGCCAGAAATACCGCCCCGGGACCCGATGGCTTGCCTGGCAAAGCCTGGGTCCTGGCCTGTGAGGCTCTCGGGCCCCGACTGGAAGGGCTCCTAAGCGCATGCTTGGAGAGAGGCCAGTTCCCGCTTCGTTGGAAGACGGGGAAGCTGGTCCTCATCCGGAAGCCAGGGCGCCCTGCGGACTCTCCGTCCGCATACCGGCCCATCGTGTTGCTCGACGAGGTGGGCAAGCTCTTTGAAAGAGTTATTGCTAACCGCCTCGCCGGGCACCTCGCGGGAATGGGGCCGGATCTTGCGGAACACCAGTTTGGTTTCCGCAAGGGGCGCTCGACGGTGGACGCCATCATGCGCGTGAGAGCCCTCACGACGGGGGACGCGGTTTCCCGGGGCGGGGTCGTCTTGGCGGTGTCTCTTGACATCGCCAACGCCTTCAACTCCATGCCCTGGAGCTGCATTGGGGAAGCACTCCGGTATCACCGGGTGCCAACCTACCTTCGTCGTGTGGTCGGGGATTATCTGACGGATAGGGCCGTCACGTACCCCGGTCGGAGCGGAGAATGGAACCGGCGAGAGATGTCGTGCGGTGTTCCACAGGGATCGGTTCTGGGGCCGGCCTTGTGGAACATCGGTTACGACTGGGTGCTGCGCGCCGACCTCCCTAGCGGCGTCAGCGTAGTCTGCTACGCTGACGACACGCTGGTACTGGCACAAGGGAGGTCACACGAGGCGGCGGCCGAAAACATGACACGCGGGGTTGCGATAGTCGTGGAGAGGATCCGGCAATTGGGTCTCGAGGTGGCATTGCACAAGTCCGAGGCCATGTGTTTTCATGGGCCTCGGAATGCGCCACCGTCGGGATCCCTACTGACGGCAGGAGGGGTTTCCATCGGCGTCGGGTCGACGCTGAAGTACCTGGGACTCGTCCTTGACAGCCGGTGGAACTTCGTGGAGCATTTCCGACGTTTGGCCCCCAAACTGGAACGGACCGGGGCTGCCTTCAAGCGGCTCCTGCCCAACCTGGGGGGTCCAAACGCCTCCTGCCGGAGGCTCTACGCGGGGGTCGTGCGGTCCATGGCCCTTTACGGGGCCCCAGTGTGGGCGCGTTCTCTGAGGCGGCAAGCCGCCCGCTACTTGAACGCGCCCCAAAAGGGGATAGCCCTAAGGCTAGTCCGGGGGTACCGCACGATCTCCGGTGAGGCGGCGAGCCTCCTTGCCGGATTGCCGCCATGGGATCTGGAGGCGATAGTCCTCGCGCGCCTTCACGAATGGCGCGCGGAGGCACTACGTCGGGGGGAAACTCCGCTGCCGCGGCAAATCGCCGCTCAGCGGACAGAGCTCCGGAGCGATCTCATGGTGACATGGAGAGAGCGACTGTCGCAACCCCGTGCAGGGCACGCCACCATAGTGGCGATAAGTCCCCTCTTTGAGGAGTGGCTAGAGAGGCGCCACGGCGCCCTCACCTTCCGCCTGACGCAGGTCCTCACCGGACACGGTTGTTTCGGGAGGTTCCTGCACCGAATCGGGCGGGTGGAAACGCCCGGGTGTTTCCATTGTGAGGATCGTCCGGAGGACACGGTGCAGCACACTGTGGAGGTCTGCCCCGCTTGGGCGGAGCAGCGCCGTGTCCTCGTAGTGGCGATCGGCGGCGGCGACCTCTCGCGCCCGGCCCTGGTTCAAGCCATGGTCCGGAGCGAGAGGGAATGGGAAGCCGTCACCTCCTTCTGCGAAGCAGTCATGCTGGTGAAGGAGGTGGCGGAACGTGAGAGGGAAAGAGCCTCACGTCCCAGCCGCCGCGGGAGACGCCCTGGGCGTCGGGGGTCACGTGGTGGCCCCCGGCCACCGTAGGCGCGGGCCTGTGGATGGCGAGTTATGGGCTAGCTCGCCGTCCAGCCGTCTTATGACGACAGGCCGTGTCGACGGCGCGTTCGTGTTCCACGCGCGCCTCAAAGAGATGTCAGCAACCACGTAGGGGTCCGCACGGGCCGATGCCTGCCAGGGCTGCGGGACTGTTCGAAAGAGATACCGCGGCCCTGGAACACAAAGGGCAAAGAAGGAACATGGATGGGTTTTAGTCAGTACAAGTCTGACACTCCCTCCCGCTCTGCCCAGAGCGGGGGGGGTCATTTGATGATTTCCCATCCCAAAAAAAAAAAAAAAAAAAAAAAGGTGGCCCAAAAAGTCTGACAACCAATCTTACCAAGGGGTATCGTATTACCCAGTACTAACTGGGTTGTGGAGGTCAGATAGGCAGTCGCTCCATGTAAAATACTAGTATTCCGCTGCATCCGGTTAGACTGGAAACCGAGCCTAACATAGTTGGGAAAAGGCTAGGCAGATGATGATTATCACAAATCGATCAATGACCCAAGTTAAAGTAAAAAGAAGTTTTTCCTATTATTTTTCAAACAAAAAAGTTTCCGGCTTAAACGCTGCCTAAACCCCAAACAAATTAAGGCGCTTATAGGAGCAATTTATACCAGTTTGCCTACGGTATGTTTTGTCCGATTTTCCTTATACTAATAGAAAAGCATTACTGGCATTTTATTCTAAATGAAGAACACGAGGATAAAAGGTCTGCTATGTGTGTTGGTTATTAACTAACCGTTTAAGCGCAATACACACTGAAGCATACCGACATGTTGGTGGTTTAATAATAAAATCTTTATTCAGAATCCCAAAAGGTAAAATACAATATGAATCTGAAATTAACAATTTAGGTATAATAATGTTAGATAAATGTGCTATGAAAATACTAGTAATAAAATACATAAACCTAGGTATGTCAACTAAACGAGATCTTGTATGGATCAGAATGTTGGCCCACAAAATGGATGAATGAAAGGCATTTGCTTATGGCAGAGATGCGAATGCTAAGGGGGATGTGTGGTGTTACGCGAATGGATAAAATAAGAAATGAGTATATAAGAGGAAGTCTGAAAGTGGCGCCGTTGACTGAAAAGTTGTGTGGTAATTGGTTGTCGTGGTATGGGCATGTGATGCGGAGGAATGAGGAAAATTTCATGAGGAAAGTATTGAGTATGAATGTGGATGAGGATATGAGTAGAGGAAGACCAAATAAACGATGGATGGACTGTGTAAATAATGATATGGCAAGAAAGGAGGTGTCTGATGAAATGACGAGTAATAGAGAAGTATGGAAGAAGAAGATATGCTGCGCCGACCCCAAATGAATTGAGATAAAGGCAAGAGAATGATGATGTCAACTATACGCGAACGATAGTCGCCGACATGCCCGGCGGTTTTGCTATGTAGTCTATAAGCACTGCAATGGATCGCCTCACCTTACCTCATTTTTACCAATTGATCTCAATCTGAATGAGGCGATGTCGTGACAGTGCTTGTAAAGACCAGGGTAGACCGGAGAAGGGACGGTAGAGCATTTTATCTTTACCCAAAAGTTACCCAACGTAAAATCATGCGTAGCTAATGGTAACAAGATACAGATTCCAATGTTTAGAGATCGACCGCAAGGCATCAAATTTCTTTTCGCGGCATTGAACATTGGAATATTCAATACCGCATTCAAGCCTAGGACTTAGTTTGAATTTAAACTAGTTGAGAAAGATAATATCATCATCTTCCTGCCCTTGTCCCATGTTATTTGGGGTCGGCGCAACACGCTTTTTCTTTCATTCTCCACTTTCAACCGTCACGCTATCATTTACACCTTTTTCCTTCACATCATTCCTCACACAATCCATCCATCGTTTCCTTGGTCTTCCTCTCCCTCTCCGTCCACCAACATTTATATTCATCACTCTTTTAATCACATGCGTTTCGTCCCTCCTCATCACATGTCCATACCAAGACAGTTGATTCCCTTTGAGAAAAGAAAATAATTTAATTTTTGTTCCAACATTACGGACAAAACCAACTTCTTCTAACATGTAAAGATTTTTATTCAGAAAAAGCTTTATCTAAGAGAAACGTGAGACCTAACACCGTTTATTTTTTGCTGTCGCAGGGCAAGAATAGCCACACACCATCCAAATCACCTCCATCATCATTCTTCTATTTACCTACTGACACTATTCATCCACAATAGATTGAAAGATTTCTGTATATGAAGCGTGGCTTGCCTTGCAAAGGGCACCTTGTTGATGGTCCTACGCTTGTATAATTCCGGTCGTGTCAAATCGCCGACCCATCGGATTATGACAGTAGAGAGCAGCACTTGTGTTTGCGTACACATTTCTGCACTTTATTAGACAAATACTGCATACTTGGCTAATCTCTGTCGAGATTGGCCTCAGTGACCGAAAATATTATCGATATCCGATATTACTCATCGACAATATGTGGTGATACGAGGGAAGATAACATAACATAACATAACTTCCGAAGGGCAAAAATGTAGATACTTAATAGTTCACCCACATTTCGCCAATTATGTGACGAGCGTAATGTCATCAACCGGGCACACACTTAGACTACGGGCTATTACTAAAAAGATTCTTATGGGAAAACCCAATAGTACTATGCAACGGGCTGAAAATCGAATCCAGGTCAGGACTACATGATCAGTAGCGTTTACGACCACTAGACCAATGAGGCAGTTAGTTCTTAGTTATTTTTTATTGCAATATTAGGTATGAATCTCAAGAAATGATCGATCCATTTCGCCATTGCCAATTTATTGCCCTTAAGAACAATTCAAGCTGTATAAATCAAACGATTTTAGAAATCTTTTTTATACTCCGTGGCTGCTACTGGAAAAATCCACTGAGAAGAGAAATACATGATATAAGCTAGTATCATGAACACTCGCAATTCAACTCCTCGTGTATAAATCACAGAAAAGCCACACACGAAAGCATGCAACCTAATTTCCCTTAGGGTCTATTTAGATACGCTCCGCGCTCGTGTGACTTTGCATTACACAATTTGTGGTTGCATCGCGCATCTCTCAACTTTGCATTTATTCGGCTATATTCAAATTGTGCTGGCTCTGCGAATTGTGAAGTGTTATTTCGCACGGAATTTTGAACTGTAAATCCAAAACGGGACTTAATGATGAATTGATGATATGTATCTGTTATTTGTTAGGTAACTTACAGTTATTCTTTATTTATAATGAGTGTACCTAAAAGACCCTCAACGAAGCCAAAAGGTACATTGAGTTCTACCGCAAACCGTGATATTTCACCCCAAAAAAAGTCATTTCAAACTTTTTTTTTAGTTTGATGTTCAGAATGCTCGATTGACGGCTTCGTGAAGGGTCCGTTTACACCTTGTTTACTGACCTATAATTGCTTTGATTTCTGTTTAAAATAGCTTCAGAAAATGCAGAGACAGGGTGATTTCTTTGAACCTCGCTCATATTTTAAAAACTAACAACATTTCTCACACAACTCTTTGCTCCTTACAGAACATAATTATGCATTTCCAGAATAGTGCTTTGTCTGTCTGTCATAAGACTGATTTTTAAATAAATTAAAATTTACTGTACCAGCTTGTTACGCCTGCAAGGCAAGGACTTCTTTATAATACACATACATTGTTCGAAAGTATAATTTGTCACCATACTTGCTCCTTATGTGTTGTGTTATGGATGATTAAGTCTACATATCCTCACGATATTTTCCTTCGCCGTTTTAGTATTGGTATACAACATTAGTTTTAGTATATGCGAAACCTGATACCCGTGTCTAGTATTTTTATATAAAGTTATGTACATAATTTCAAATCGCCAAATTGTCCGCACAAAATCATGGTTACCACGCAGCGCGCGCCTTTAGCGTCGGCTTGAGCTCATTGAAAATAATAATTTGGCAGTAGGTACCTAAATTATTGCGATAGGTACTTAAAGTCGCTCGGTGTCCAACTTTTAACTTTTTTAAATATTTTTGGGAAAAAATATAACATGGTTTAAAAATTATTGGAATCGATTCAGTTACTTATTCTGAACAAACTATAATCAGGTTACGCATATACTAAAACTAATGTTGAAGATTGAGCTGAAAAATATTTTGTATTTGAAAGAATAAAAGTGCTTGAAGTCCGGATATTCCATTGTTATTATTTCATGTTTTTTTTTTTGATAAAGTGATTTTTTTATTATTTGTCTCGTACGGTGTCTTCACCACACAAGCATTGCAAAAGACGTATAATCATTAATCAATCATCATGACACTGGCAACTGTGCCATTAGTTAGAAAAATTGATTGACATTAATTAAAATATCTTGGTCTAACTTTTTCTCTTTTTCTTTTTCTAGAAAGCCCGTTGCAACTCTAGCTAACGACCCAAGAGCTAGACTGACCCGACACTATACCGAAGACATTCCGGATGTCAGCCTGTACGAGATTAGGATGGCTCTTAAACAGCTTAAAAACAACAAGGCACCGGGTGATGACGGAATTACGGCCGAACTCCTGAAGGCGGGTGGAAAACCGGTGCTTAAGGCCCTTCAGAAGCTGTTTAATTCCGTCATACTCGAGGGGAAGACGCCGCAGGCATGGTGCAGGGGTGTGGTGGTACTCTTCTTCAAAAAGGGCGACAATGCCCGGCTGAAGAACTATAGGCCCATCTCACTTCTAAGCCATGTCTACAAGTTGTTCTCAAGAGTCATCACGAATCGTCTCGCGCGCAGGTTTGACGATTTTCAGCCTCCCGAACAAGCCGGATTCCGAAAAGGCTTTAGCACCGTAGACCACATACATACGCTGCGGCAGGTTATACAGAAGACCGAAGAGTATAACCTGCCTCTCTGCTTAGCGTTTGTGGACTACGAGAAAGCCTTCGATTCGATCGAGACTTGGGCTGTACTGCAGTCTCTCCAACGGTGCCAAATCGACTATCGGTACATCGAGGTGCTAAAGTGTTTGTACAAAAACGCCACCATGTCAGTCCGACTTCAGGACCAGACCTCGGAACCTATCCTTCTGCAGCGAGGCGTGAGACAGGGAGACGTCATATCTCCGAAACTGTTCACCGCTGCACTGGAGGATATCTTCAAGGTTCTGGACTGGAGAGGGCTAGGCATCAACGTCAATGGCGAGTACATCTCTCACCTTCGATTTGCCGACGATATAGTGGTCATGGCTGAGACCATGGAGGACCTCAGTACGATGCTCGATGACCTTAGTAGAGCTTCCGAAAGAGTGGGTCTTAAAATGAACATGGACAAAACCAAAATCATGTTGAATGCCCATGTAACACCCACTCCTATCAAGATCGGAGACTGTACACTCGAAGTTGTAGACGATTATGTCTACCTGGGACAAACGATCCAGTTAGGTAGGTCTAACTTCGAGAAAGAGGTCAATCGTCGAATCCGACTCGGCTGGGCAGCGTTCGGGAAGTTGCGTGGTATCTTCTCGTCCAACTTACCGCAGTGTCTCAAGACGAAAGTCTATGACCAGTGTGTGTTGCCAGTGATTACATACGGGACCGAAACGTGGTCGCTCACAATGGGCCTTATCAGAAGGCTTAAAGTCACCCAAAGGGCAATGGAGAGGGCTATGCTCGGAGTTTCCTTGCGTGATCAAATCAGAAATGAGGACATCCGCAAGAGAACCAAGGTAACCGACGTAGCCCGAAGAATAGCCAAACTTAAGTGGCAGTGGGCAGGGCACATTGCTCGCAGAACGGATGGCCGATGGGGCCGAAAAGTTCTGGAGTGGCGACCGCGAACCGGAAGACGCTGCGTTGGAAGGCCTCCCACTAGGTGGACCGATGACCTGGTGAAGGTTGCAGGGATCCGCTGAATGCGAGTCGCACGGGACCGGTCAATGTGGCGACACTTGGGGGAGGCCTATGTCCAGCAGTGGACGTCTTTCGGCTGAAATGATGATGATGATGAACTTTTTCTAATGCTCTCAGACATTTTGTTTTCTTTTTCTCGAATATTAGATGCTGAATATGTCAAATCTCTGCTTTGCTTTAACGGGAGTCAAATATACCTACTATTGTGATAATGGAAAATCCCTGAGTTTTTCCCAAACCACCTGATTTGCATGCCAAAATACAATACAAACTTAAGGCAACATTGCTCATTATATAGAATGTATGCTGTATACAAGGAACATGATGAATACATCGACTTATGTCATACATCTGTATGACATAAGTCGATGATGATACCTACTCTCAAGAAAATGTTTAAATGTAATTTAAAAAAAAAATAAGTTTAATTCTGTTTGGCTTACCTTACCTTAACTTACGTAATAGTATCGATACTGATGTTGTTTTCTTTTTTTATTTGTATTTTTAATCATTTCTTCTTTTTTTTCATTGTTTAATTAGGTATATTTAGGCGCATAATATAGTGCATGTATTTATTTATTAAAAAACACTTAGACTTATGTTTGTAATGTTTTACTATATTATATGTAATAGTGTACTCATTGTTGAAGAGCCAAATAAAATAAATAAATAAATAAAATAAATAAACCAGAAACAAGATTTACTGCAACGATTCGTTCTAAACAATATTTCTAATTAAATCTCCCTTAATTGAAACTTAACAGAGATTTCAATCTTTCGCCCCTCATCTTTTAATTATCGATAAAACGATAACTGCTGGAAGGCCCTGCCATTTATTGCCACTTGATGTAACTCTGCTACGTGACTCACGACGAAGATACTTAACAACCAATCATAGTTTTATACTCTGAAGAGGTGCAAGTTACAGGCTTTCAGGGAAAAAATATTGATCCCTAAGGCGTTAGGCGTTGGAAGGCCTCCCACTAGGTGGACCGATGACCTGGTGAAGGTTGCAGGGATCCGCTGAATGCGAGTCACCCGGGACCGGTCAATGTGGCGACACTTGGGGGAGGCCTATGTCCAGCAGTGGACGTCTTTCGGCTGAAATGATGATGATGATGAAGGCGTTAGGCAGAGGTGTATCTTGTAGTTACACCCACAATTAGCTGATTATGTTTGGGTTCAGTGTTAAAGTTGCCTTACGCACAAATCCCAGACTTCTAAAGAAAAATTCTTGATGGAAAATCCCAATAACCGACAGGTTCATATTCTATGCATTAGAACCTAAGATCGTATGCAAAGCAGTAGCACTGGTGAGCACAAGATCAACGAGGCAATTGCGTCTAATGAAAAGCCCAAGTTGAACTTGGTGTTGTTCCCTCTAATAGTAATGTGTGAAATCTGACAGTCAGCATTCAACAGTTTTTGGAAGCATTGTCTATTCGAAATTATGAAATAATAGTTTCGGTATTCAGAACTACAGACCACATGCTTGTAAGTTCATCATCATCTGCCTAGCCTGTTCTAACTATGTTGGGGTCGGCTTCCAGTCTCACCAAATGCAACTGAATACCAGTATTTTACATGGAGTGACTGCATGTCTGACCTCCACTACCGTTGGTCCACTGTCATTTGTAGATCTTTGGCAGTCGTTACAGGTAGTCAGTGAAAAGTCTGACAACCAGTCTTACCAAGGGGTATCGTACTACCCAGTACTAACTGGTAGTATTGGGTAATACGATACCCCTTGGTAAGACTGTTTGTCAAACTTTCGGGCCACTGACTAGCTTTCTCGACGACTCTCATAGATCTTAACGGTAACTCAAGTGGCTTAACGTGCTTTTCGAGGCACGGAGGAAACTCGGTATGCAATGGTTGGTCACCCATTTACGGACCATCCTAAGCAAGCGCAGCTTAACCTAAAGATTGACATTGCTAAAAAAGACAAATAATATGTGAAACCTAGAATAAGCTTGCCATTGTGAGGAGAAATAAAGAACTTATTATTATATTAGATTGATCCGAGTGGCTGTTATTATCTATAAACCGACCGCTTCAATTAGTCCTCGCGAAGGTATCAATTGAAATGAAATATTCTGAAGGTTGATCAATTAGTATCGTAATACCTACGTGGATTATTATTTTGAAAAGAAATAACCAGTGGGATATTGATAGGACTTTGTGGACACTTAATGTGCCTTTGATAGAGCAAGGCAGAGGACTCATTAAAGCGGTCGGTCTGTACCCACGAGCTCCTCACATACTTGTAAGTTGTTAGACGAAAAACTTTGGGATAAAACCGCTAACGCTTAACTTTTGCTGAGACGGGTATCATAACTGCGTAGTTAAGAATAGTTACTTCGTTCTTTATGTTGTTGCACTTCGGGATTATATTCCACTTTCAACCCATATCGTTCGAAGACCACACACCATTTTTGTGGATCACAAAAGGCTAAAGTGGGTAGACTGCTTGGTTCCTATTCAAATTTGATAAACTTTTGTATGGTTTTCGTTATATTTCGCAATCATCCTCATTTTTTCTTCAGCTAAATATTAGACAACATCAAAAAAAAAAATAGGCTGTCAGTTACAACACCAAAAAATATTGGACACGTATTTTTTTTTTGTCTCATAATCAAAAAGTGACGAGGATACAGCGCATCAAAGTTCAAGAGGGCTTGTGACGTCACTGGACAGTAAAAAGTAACAGAAATTGTGACGTCACGCGAGAGTTCAATGCGCTCTATTGTGGTAGTAAAAATACGTGTCCAATATTATTTGATAATCTAACTGACGGATTAAATATATACTTTCAGAAAAATACCCTATTGTTCCGCCTACCCCCCCCCCCCCCTTCCCCCGAAAAACAAGAAAGGCCTAGCTTCTTTCTGTTTTATTTGTAAGTTGAAATATTTAGTGGTATCAGACGGCTACTTGATCGTCGAGTGCTACCACTGGTGGAGGATTCCACTAATTTAAGTATCATCTGCCACCAGTGGGGACAGAAATAGGAGTAAATGCGACTGAACAGGCGCAACCACTACCAGTTGTGGTAGATGCGACAAATAGTTGCAACTACCACCAATGGGGACAGACCGGTAGGGGCAGACGGGAATAAACCACACTTAACGATACATTAGTATCTTTAAATTCGTTTTATCTGAGAGAACTGTTATCCTGTCACCTTGTCAAGCAGTTTTCACCGAGGTTAAATCTAAGCTAGATCTGAATAAGTTCAAACAAATTTATAAGTCTTGTGCTCCAGATATCGCGGATTTCATTTTAGGGGTCCGTACGCAAAAACTGCTGAGGAGAAGGGCCCTGCAGGCAATCCTAGCCGTGTGATCCAAGACTGTATCTTTTGCACCGTAATAAATAGATACTTGATTTTTTTACAGAATGTGAATTAGTACGGCCTCTATAAAAACAAATGTAAATTACATATAACATCACGCCTGTAATCCCCGATGAGTTAGGCAGAGGTGTATTATACCCATTAGTACACCAACGTTTCACCAGTTATATTTAAGTCTCATGTAATAGGGGGCGAGCCTATTGCCATCAACCGTGAAAAAAATCCAGACTCCGTGGCTGCTACTGAGAAATTCCTGATGGAAAAATTCAATAACACTATTACCCGATCCGGACATCGAACCCAGGACCTCATGCTCAGCAGTCATCCTTGTGACCATCAGAACAAAGAGGCAGTCAAATGTAAAAAAGAAATTAAAAAAAATAAAGTTGAAATTAAAACAAATTCCCTAAACAAGAAGTTCTGCGTTTTTTTTACTGTTGACAATGATATTACAATGAAAGACACGCTACGTTCATATTGAGCGGCGATCAAATATCGTTGCGTTGTTACAACTGCGATAGATAATACGGAACGTATTATGACAGAAAGAGATAGCTATTGCGCTTGAAGTACTTAAATTACGACAATTGTCTGAATTTGTCTGCAACAATTTGCGCGCGCTAGTGCGATATCTACCTCTTTTTATTTATACTATCATTGATTGTTAAATCTTATTATCTTAATGTTCGTACGGAACCGACACGCGCTTTGCCGGATTATTTTCTACTTTCTTCCATCGCACCATTTACAACGAGATAAATTTTATTCCTCTGATCTTGACAGCCGGTTGGACAGATAGAGTTGTATTTTATGAAAAGCAAGTTCTTATTCTTAAAGGAATAAGTTATCTTTTATTCGTGATCAGTGTCTCATGATAAGGTGGCGATATAAACGTCGTATTGTATGAAAGATACGCTGAAATTTGTCGAAACGTTGAACAGTATGAACACGACGGCATTATTTTTCAACATGTCTTGTGTAGACAGCCAGCGCGATATGTATTACTGATAACAGGTTTGGCGTGTTTTGACATAGAGAAAGTGCTTCTTTTTATTATTTTGTTTTTATTATTTATTTATTTATGTACACACAAAATACTTAACAAGACATGACATTAAGATAGAAGAGCACAAAAGTACTGCTTATTTCATGAGAAATCTCTTCCAGTAGACCTACGAGAGGAAAGTATGGCAGGTTTATTGTTGTTATTGAAGCAAAAATTCTATTAAATATGGATTCCTCAATTACAACTAAATGACTAAAGATCTTGGAAACATTTTAAAATGGATATAACGTAAAAAAACCTCACGCCTGTAATCCCCGAAGAGAAAGGCAGGTGTACCTAATAGTATACCCATATATCGCCAGTTATGCTTAAGTCCCATGTAATAGGGGGCGAGCCTATTGCCATCACCCGTGCACAAATATAGGCTCCGTGGCTGCTACTGAGTAATTACTGATGTAAAAACCCAATAACACTTTGCACGACCTGGGAATCGAACCCAGGACCCCATGCTCAGTAGTCGCTCTTGCGTCTACTACGCCAACGACGCAGAAATAGAAAAAGTGTTTTTTAAAACATCAATAGTCTTCATCACTTGCCCTCTAAAACATAGCAGTCTACAGACTGCACTCTTATGTACATTTATTATATTATTATTTTATAAATCTTTTCTACAAATACTAACTTAAACAATCCGTTTAATCAAATCATAGCTGCTGTATTTTCTTGACAGTTGTATGAAATTGCTTTATATAACTTTTCTTTTTTTTATAGCTTTTGCCTGCGGCTGCGTTCGCGTTAATTTAGAATTTGAAAATCAATTCGGGTTGTACTCTGCTTGTAATAAAATAATTCAACCATGATTCGAAAGACACGTGGCGCCATCTATTATTATAAGAACGTTATTGTTGTTTTCCTCGGGAACAGTAATTTTTTTTCGGAATGAAAGTTAACCCTATGTCCGTTTCTGTACATCTGACAACGTATATGCAAAATTTCAGGATGATTGGTTCAGTGGTTTGGGCGTGAAAAGGTAACAAACAAACAAACAAACAAACAAACAAACTTACTTGCGCATTTATAATATTATAAAAGTAAGTATGGATGGATTAGCGTTACAATTAATTTCCCTGACGGTGCCTATGTTTATTCGTCATAACTAACTACACCAGCCGGGGGCGGACGGTGTGGTGACGGTGGGGCGCGCACCCACTAAAAACTCCACCGTCTTTACCAACCATTTTATTTATTTTGTTTTAAACTTTGCCCGACACTAGGAATTTCTCCTGTATCGTGGGTGCGTTTACAAACATTTAAACTCACATACACAAACAACCAGACCCGGAACAACTACCTGTAGATCATACAAATATTTTTTCCGTGTGGGAATCGAAACCGCGACACGCAGCGCAGCAGTCAATCGCTCAGCCACTGCGCCAACCGTGCCGTCTTCCCGCTTTTTATTTTTTCTTGCACGGACCCATAGTACTGCGTTGCATGACGATCCCTCAGCAGTTGCAGTGGCTTTCGTCTCCTTTTCCTTAGTGATGTCCCCGTCTGAACTTACCCCAGCCCTAAAACAAGATTGGATTTTCATTGTTTTCCATGGTAACTAGAACAATATTTTCTTCAGTGGCCAGTGTAATTTTAACCTAATTTTCTAACCAACAAGACCCACTATTTTTTTTTATAACTTTAGCTTTCTGTAAAAACTATTTCTTCAATTGTCACGTAGCTTTTATTCCGAATCTTGAGTCAGTCCCCCGTCAAGTCTTAAGGAAACATGAATCTTCCCAGATCCTTCAATGAATGGTAGAAAAGTGAAGTACATTTTTCAACGGTTCGCCGTCAACTTAACAACATGTCTTTGTGAGATGTCTCCGGATCTAGGATATGTGTCTGTTATAGGTTTATAGCTGTTTTTATTGCTTGTACTAGACATTTTTCTTCCAATTTCAGAAGGCCATTTCATGAACACGTGTCGAACGATTCCTGAATAGAAAATACCACTATTCTATAGCATTCTGGTTAAAGCATAGATAACACGTAGATATTACGGGTTCGAGTTACCTCTTGGCCACATCCTACAAGTTCAAGCAACACGCGTCTTGCGACGGCGAATGTGGTAAAAACAAATGAAAGAATATGTTAATCTTCTTCTTTTTTTTCATTTCACAGTCGTGTAAGAACATGCCACGAGACACCGGGGCGCAACTTTTGTAACGGTACTCAGGCGAAGGAATCGAGTGAAGCGCAACTCAGACTACAACGCAAGTTGCTACTACTGATTCTAATAGACATTATTCTTTCATTTCCAGATCGTTAATCCCGTCTCATTATTATTTTGTTTTTTTCCTTTTCATAAGTTGATTCAAACTCGGTTTTGAACAGTGGCTTTAAAATAGTTAGTTATATCGTTGCAAAGATCATACAGGTGATTTAACTCATGAATTATGTAAGTCGTTAACCCTGCAATACTCTAAATTAGGCTTTGGGATGCTGCTTACTGACTAGATGATTAAATTTGTTGTAATTTAAGTTTGTTACTCCAAGTGAATAGTCTTCGAAAGTCATTTGAAATGTTGTGTTCAGTTGTCCTTAAAATTAAAACTTTGTAGACTAACGAGTGATGTAACTTTTTGGAAAAAAAGGGTTGAAAACCTTTTTTTATTTCTCAAAGAAACTACTACTAGACTTGTTGGGATTTTTTTGTTATTGACTCGTGATTCTAAAATATGGCACATACAGTTTTATTTGTGATTTTTTCTTCTACTTTATTCCATTTTTAAGCTTTTCCGGACTGCCAAGAAACCCCTGAGAATTTCCATGGTGTAAAATGTTGGTTCTGATAACTCACATCACATACTTTCTAAAGGAATGAGCGTGACATTGATGAATTTTTTATCTTACGAAAAAGGACGAACCACGCTATCTATCATGGTAGACCCCGTGAGTTGCTCAGTTTTTCTTGCAGTGTTAATATTTTACGCTGACATGTATGTCGTGTTATATTTTTCACAAGATTTTGATCGCGGCTTCGCCTACATAGACGTCGAAAATTATCCCATGGTAACATACCGTAGTAACCTATGTTCTAACCCAGTCCTGGTCAATCCCTATCCAAAAATTTCATACAATTTAATAATTTAGTAGACATACGGTACTGACTGAAAAACAGGCACAGTTACTTTCGTATCATTACTATAGAAAACTAAGGTACCTACCACCTCCACGGGCCCGTAATTATCTCCTTGAAAACTTAAAGTCCCTTCTTAGAGGTCTCCTGTCTGAAACTTTACAATTATAGATTTTAGCATTCTCTCATCACGCCCTACCTACTTAGCTACTAAGTTTTCATGCTGAATATACTTGCTGCAAAAACCTTCTGATTGGCTCGGGATGCCACCCAAATACAACATCGGATAGCCCGTAGTAATGTTAGTCCGGTTGAATCATTTTAAAAAATTAGAACACTTCATGGGCAACGGCTCATCATCATCAATAACCATCAGCTAACATTATCTCAGTTTAAAAAATAATAGCTAAAAAAGAAAGGGCATGCAAGCTGGAAACCCCATTCAGAGCCTCTGAATGCGGTTTCAATGTTCGCGGCCTCTGAATCAGAGGTCACGAACATTCTCAAAGATCCTCTTCAAAGATAACTTTCGGTCAAATTATGATAAAATGTATCCAATCATAGCATTCATTTTCATTAGGTTTTCATTGATGAACTTCTACTAATTGCTTCTAAAATTTTGCGATACCACAATGCAAATATGCTGCCGTCAATGGCAATGCTGTTCTTCATTGAGCTCCTTGCAGAAATTCTGGTTTTGTTTGCCTCTTCTGCTAATCATTGCTATACGTCTAGGATAGGCACTTTATGCTTTTAGCTTTATCTCTGTAAACAGACGTTACACAATAGCAACGAGACATCTTGACTATAAAGTCAAGTTATCCTAATCCTGATCGTACCTTATCAGTCACGATAAAGACTGATAAGAGATACTTTTATAATTTACTAGCTGTTGCCCGCGACCTTTGTCCGCGTGAAATTTTATAACCTTTAACCTTACTCGATAAATGGGCTATCCAACAATAAAATAATTTTTCAACCAGTAGTTCCTGAGATTAGAGCGTTCAACCAAATAAACAAACTTTTCAGTTTTATAATATTAATATAAATTTCTTAAATAGAGTTGACGTACAAGAGATAAAGGTGCTTTTGTATTCAAGCAATTAACCGATTGCGCACCCAAGTAGGCCAATATAAACACAACTTGGCAACATGGGGTATTAAAGATCCTTCCGACACAGACTGTGAATGCGGTGCTCTCGACCAGACGATGTCTCACTGTTGTCCGATGTCCGAAGAGTTCCAACACCTGCAATTTAGAGGACCTAAAAAACGCCACAGACGCCAAGACTAACGTAGCCACATATTGGGCCCAAGAAATATAAACAAGTCGTATCATTGCATAGACACGAAAGAAGAAAAAGGTGCCTCTTGTAATACTAAGAGCAAAGAGTTCACTAGTGACTAATTGAGGGTATTATGTGCACCAAGTCACACTGATTTCTGGTCGTGGGCGCAGGTTACCACTCTATACATGATACCGTATAGGGTGTATCGACCCCGTATAATTGGACTATTTATAGTTATACAAGTTCTCTCACTTACTATGATAGACTCGTAACTCACTATTTTAGAAATACCATGAGTAAAAATATAAATTGGTACTCGATCTCGAGATCTACTCGCTTGTCTATAGTATTTACATTTTTAACAAAACAAATGACATAAGACATGACATATAAACAATGGACGACGAAAGGTATTGAGGTAGATAGGGGAAATCTTTCACTTATAGACGAGACCACACTCATCATCCGTCTATCCTTTTTTTTTCTAAGTATGTTGGAGTCGGCTTCCAGTCTAACCCGATGCTGTTTAATACTAGTATTTTAAGTGGAGAGACTGCCTAACTCACCTTCGCAACCCAATTAGTACTGGATAATACGATACCCCTTGGTAAGACTAGTTGTCAGACTTTCGGGCCACTAACTACCTGTAACGACTGTCAAAGTTCTAGAGATGACAGCCGACAGTGCCTCAAAAAGCAGGTTAAGGCAGGTTAGGTAAGTCCTGACCAAAGGCTCGAAACAGGCAGGAAACTCGGTATATAATGGATGGTCACCCACCCATGGACCGACCATGACAAGCACGCCTTAACCTTGAAAATTAACCTGTGCGACTGTTATTCTGTAGCTTGGACAGCAGCAGCAGCAACTATATAATTATATAGCTATAGAGTATGCACAATAAAATTACTAACTAAACTTACTGAGTATTGTTAATCCTTCCTAGTAACCTGTATTTTTAACCGACTTCCAAAAGGAGGAGATTATCAATTAGTCAGTTTTTTTTCGTACCTTAATTCTCTAATAGCCAACTCCTTCACAGCTAAAAGTAAAGACTCAAATCCAAAAACTTCTCCTACAAAAGACAGAAGACTATAAATCTTTAAAGACCGGTACAACGAGAAAGTTCTCTCGTTAACTTTGAATCCTAATAACTTAATTAGGCAGCGCTTCGTCCAGCGGCGACGCTCCGCTGTTAATTGCTTACAGCAGCTTTATTTAGTATGTGCTGCTTTGGGACTATTAAGTAGGATATTTAGATTGGATAAGTTTGTGAAAACTGGAAGCTGGCATTTTGAATAATATCATAATATTATGACTATAATCCTCCAAGGACTTAGCAGTGGTGTAGATAACTAATTTTACACCCACATTTCGCCAGTAATTATAAGTCTCATGTAATATGAGAGACTTCGTTGCTGCTACTGAGAAATTCCTGATGGAAAAAGCCAATAAAACTTAGCTCGACTTGGGAATCGAACCCAGGACCTTATGCTCAGCTGTTGCTCTTACGACCACGAGACCGTTAATAAGAACTTACTAATTCTGTTTTAAGCTTTCACGGTTTATAATTGAACTTACACTGTCACTTACGGGATATATTACGTGATTATCAATTATTCTGAGCTCCCGATATTTCGATTTGTTGCAAGCGCCATGATTGCGGGAATAATAATCAGAATCATTGATAATCACGAAAGATATCCACACTGTTAGTTTGTAACTTAATAATTGTAAAAAAAAGAAATCAGTTTAAAGATACATAAAGGGTGTAAAAAGACGCTTAACGAAGCCGAAAGGCACCTTTCTTTTTTGTTCTACCCATACTTGGGAATCTCTAGTTACGGAGTTATCGGGGGTCAAAGTCCAACGTTTTCACATTTTTTTTTTAATACATGTTATTAATGTAAGAAATTTACTTTAAACACCTCCACGACCCCCGTACTATTCAATCCACCAGCACAATGTTTTGAGTAACATTGAGTCGTACCGTAAATCGTGATATTTCACCCCCAAAAAAAAGTATTTCCCAACAATATTTTTTACGTAAAGTTACTTAGTTTGATGTACATAATGCTTAGTTGGCGGCTTCGTGAAGGGTCCGTTTACCCCCTGTATGCGATTATATCTGACATTTAATCATTTCTCGCTAATCATAGATATCAAAGATAATTTCGAAACTACCTATAAGTCACTGACACAACTTTACCTAGCAAACAAAGAAATGGCAAACCTATTTGTGAGAAATGAATGCAAAAAGTAGAATAACAGAAGACGTATCGATGCGAAATAGAATTTCAAGACGTTGAATTCAGCGATGAAATACGCGATTGTAAAGTGAAATGAAAATCCATTTATTTCTTTCGTAATAAAGATGAAAAATCACGTCGGGGATTCATTTCAATGTCTTTTATTTGCAATTCTTCCGTGTAACGAGTTTGCACAAATTCTTTTTATTTTGTTCGGTCAGTCGTATCTTTATTCCTGAAGTGTAATATTATATTATGAACTAGGGGTTGCCTGCGACCTCTGTTCGCGTGAAATTATTGTAAAAAAAATTGACTTCCCCTTTTTAATCGAATTTGTTACCAATTTCAAGGTTTTTTTTTTGCATGGAACCTTTATATTTTTTTTGGGATAATTAGAACAATATTTAATAACATCAGCTGTCTGCCAGTAAAACTCCCGTCAAAATCGGTCCAGCCGTTTCGGAGATTAGCCGGAACAAACAGAAAGACAGACAAAAATTTTAAAAAATGTGTATTGTTATAAGTGACGTATACATTTTCATATGCATTCAGTAAAAGGCTGTTATTTGGATATTACAAACAGACATTTCAATTTTATTTATTTGTATAGATTTATAGAAGAAAAAAAAAAGACTGTCCACAGGGTCCAAGAAGTAACAAAAGCTCCAGCGTACGCCGCGTAGTTATTACTACGTTGTTACGCCGCGTAGATGTCACTACGCCTCTACGCCCCGCGTTAGCGTTTTATTTGCCAGACGCTAACTGATCGGATAATCGGGTTGAACTTTAACCTTTATTTTAATTGTTTATATTATTTACGATTTAAATTCATTTGAAGTTCGCTTTGACCGCTCAACAGTTAAATTAATCTCAAATAAAAGCGGTTTTTAGACTGAAATGTAGCAAACATGTTTGTTCAGAATAATCGCTGGGAATGCTATAAAATTATGTTTCTTGCTATGCCTTTTACGCAATTCTAATACCACGAATGAATCAAATATTTATTTGAAGTAAATACTATGATGTAATATATTATTTAAATAAGTAATTAAAAACAAACTCTTCTCGTGTTTACTTTTACGTTACTGCGTAGTTCAAACACGACTACACATGTTTGAAATAAAACAATCATTATGTTACATTAATATTAATTACTTGGTCATCCAAGGCTCTCGATGTTTGATAAAGAACCAAAACAGTATACAACATTATTTTTAGTATAGGCGAAACCTGAATATAGTTTGTTCAGAAGAAGTAACTGAATCGATTCCAATAATTTTTAAACCATGTTATATTTTTTCCCAAAAATATTTAAAAAACGTTAAAAGTTGGACACCAAGCGACTTTAAGTACCTATCGCAATAATTTAGGTACCTACTGCCAAATTATTATTTTCAATGAGCTCATAACGACGCTGGAGGCGCGCGCTGCGTGATGACCACGATTTTGTGCGGACAACTAGGTAACAGAACAAGTTTATAACTTTGTGATTTTTCATGATACAGTTTTGAAATTTTGTACGTAGATTCTTTACATAAAAATACTAGACACGTGTATCAGGTTTCGCATTTGTACTAAAACTAATGTTGTATAAGGTCCCATTAAAATAGATGGACAAACTTTTAGAAATCATTCAGACCACCAAAATAATGACAATGGTAAAAGAAAAAAATAAGAATAACGCATTAGATACTTATAAGAAGAAAAGAAAAAATCAGCTAACGAAAATACACTAAAAAGTTGGTTACCCAATGATTTTAGGTCAAAATAGAATCGCTTTAATCAGTGTTTTTTTACTTGGATATCTTTGGTTAGACGTACTGAACTCTGAAATTTGTCCATATATTTTAATGGGACCTTATAAAGGGTTTAAATGGACCCTTAACAAATCCGAAAGGCACTTATTCTCCCCGTCTTTGCGATAATTTTTTTGTTCTTGCACATACCTGGGAACCTTCTAGTTACGGAGATATTGGGGGTATAAGTTTTTTTTTTAAATACATGTTTTTAATGTAAGATTTTTACCTTACACACCTCCACGTGGAGGTGTGTAAAGTAAAAATCTCTAAAAATCGACCCCCGTATTATTCAATCCATCCATCAGCACAATGCTTTAAAAAATAATAATAAAACGGACTGCTAGTGATTCATCTAAACGAAGATACCTGTGTACGCACAGTCTCTACTAGAGAATATGGTTCTCTCAACACGCGTAGCATGACCACCGTAGAAACGGTTTTTGTCGACGGAAGAATCGACAAAATGACAGATTTATTTTGAAGATCTGTCATTTTGTCGATTCTTCCGTCGACAAAACACGTTTCAACGGTGGTCATGCTACGCGTGCAGGTATCTTCGTTAAAAAAGAAAAGAACGCGTTTGAAGAGTCAAACGCGTACTTTTCACATAAACAAATACCAACATTAGTGAACAAAATATTGAATCAAAAATGTCCAAAGATGCCACAACAAGCAATCACGATGACTATAGGACTCTGAATGCCAATCCACCTAGTACAGTCATGACTTCATGAACATTAATATGTCTGTAATGCATAACATCATAACATAACACCTGTGATCCTCGAAGGGTTTGGAAGAGGTGTACCTAAAACCCCTACATAGCACCAGTTATGTTTAAGTCCCATGTAATAGGGGGCGAGCCTATTGCTATCAACCGAAATCTAGAAATTTCTGATGAGAAAATCTAATAACACTTTACCTGACCCCGGAATCGAAACCAGGACGTCATTCTACAACTCGAAGAACGAGGCAGCCTACATGTTACATCTTTAGCCGACAAATCTTTAAGTTTAAGTTTATCTTCACTACGACCTTTTTCCTGGATATATTCATATAAGTGCTCATGCCTGCACTTAACATCCCGTCCTCTTGTCGATAAACCCATGTCTGAATTATTAAAAGGTTATTTACAGCAAGTCCAGACCGCACTAAAGTACGTCATTGTTGAGTAAATGTATTGTGGAAGGCAAAGGCGGGAAGTATCCAGAAGATACGTGCCAGGGAGAACATCCATAGACAGCACTTTCAGATATAAATCTTCTTAATGTTTATACCACAGATATACGTGTATATATTAAGTTACTATACATAAAAACGTTTATAACTGTCTTCGAAAAAAACTATAAAATGGAAAATATCTTTACTTTCAAAAGTAGGTGACTTTTGATTGTTTCATTGACTTTTTTGTCACCGAATTCCGAAAGTAGAAACCCCAGCCTAACCCTTTGGGAATTACAGGCGTGATGTATTTTCTTTACTTAGCTTCTATTGTCCCACTGCTGAGCAAAGGTCTCCCTCATAGCCTTCCACTCTTCTCTCTGTGCCGTTTTCTCTGGCTAATCTCTTACAAACGCCTCTAGGTCGTCACGCCAGCGTTTCCTAGGCCTCCCTCGGCGACGACGCCCGTCTTCTGTCACCCACTATATGACGACACTGGCCAGTGTCGTCATATAGTGGGTCCTGATGTTGTGTTATG